>JAZDUH010000459.1:8035000-8125753 GCA_036419115.1 Scarus forsteni
TGGTACATCCTACAAACAGCAACATCATGTCTCCTACCCTCCCTTTGCATGCTTCGTTGACTTTATTAGCCAGGAGGCTAGAATTAGAAATGATCCAAGCTTTAACCTCATCCCTCATACTGACCCTCCAAAAACAGAGAAGACGGTTTTGAAGTCAAACAAATATCGTGAGGTCTCTGTCCACAAAACTGAGATTTCTCCCAAAGCACCATCAGATACTGGTGAGCCTCCAACAAAATCTGAAGACATAGATAAGCAGTGCCCTCTTCACAGAAAACCACACCCACTACACAAATGTCGCGCATTCAGAGAAAAGCCCATTGAAGAGCATAAGACATACTTAAAAGAAAACAATGTCTGCTTTAAATGTTGTGCTTCATCTGTACACATCGCAAGAAACTGTAAAGCTAAAGTGCAGTGTTCAGAATGTAAAAGTGACAGACACAATACAGCACTTCACCCCGGACCCGCACCCTGGACTAAAGAAAAAGACCCTGCTCCAGAGCATGGTGGGGAGAAAGACAACATGTCCTTGTCACAGGTCACAAGTAGCTGCACCAAAGTCTGTGGTGGAGATCTGACAGATAGATCTTGCTCTAAGATATGTCTTATAAAGGTGTATCCAGCTGGCCAGAGAGAAAAAGCAGTGAAGCTATATGCTATTTTGGACGAGCAAAGCAACCGTTCACTTGCATGCTCTCAGTTCTTTCAGGTGTTCAGTGATCAAAGTCCAAGCGCTCCTTACATGTTGAGAACATGTGCTGGAGAAAAGGAGACAACAGGAAGAAGAGCCAGTGGTTACGAAGTTGAATCTCTGGATGGAATAGTCAGAATCCCACTACCGAGTCTGATAGGGTGTAATGACATTCCAAATAACAGAGAGGAGATCCCAATGCCTAATGTAGCCACTCATCATCCACACCTGGGGTCAGTGGCACATCTCATACCAGAAATTGACTCACAAGCCCAAATAATGCTCCTCTTAGGCAGAGACATTTTTAGAGTTCATAAAGTCCGCAAGCAAGTAAATGGTTCACACAACCAACCCTGTGCTCAGAAGTTAGATCTAGGGTGGGTCATTGTTGGCAATGTATGCCTGGGAAGTGTCCACAAACCAACAACTATCCGCACCTTCTACACAAACACCACTGAGCAAAAACGTCCAACTCTCTTTGATCCATGTCCAAATATGTTTCATGTGAGAGAGAAGTACAATGATATGCAAGTCATTAAACACCTGCCAGCAGCAGTTGAAGAGAAACCCCCGTGATGCAGATCATCTGGGATGCACAGTGTTTGACCGTAGAAGAGATGACAATCAAGTGGCTCCTTCAATTCAAGATGCTTCTTTCATGAAAATAATGGATGAAGGGCTAAAGAAAGATCCAGATGGTAGATGGGTCGCACCATTACCTTTCAAATCCCTACGCCAACGTCTTCCAGACAACAGGTCCCAAGCACTGAAATGTCTTACAACACTCAAACGCAACTTTGACAGAAAACCTGAAATGAGAGATCACTTTCTCAGCTTCATGGACAAGATGTTCAAAAACGGTCATGCCGAATTACCCCCTCCTCTCAGTAAGGAAGAAGAATGTTGGTACCTGCCAATATTCGGAGTATATCACCCAAGAAAACCAGAACGGATCCGTGTGGTGTTCGATTCAAGTGCACCGTACAATGGAGATTCTCTAAATGATGTTTTGTTAACCAGGCCGGACTTAAACAACACACTACTTGGTGTAATGATCCGCTTCAGAAGAGAAGCAACCGCCTTCACTGCAGACATAGAACAGATGTTCTATTGTTTCTTGGTTAAGGAAGAGGACAGGAACTTTCTGCGGTTCCTCTGGTTTCAAGACAGTGACCCCAGCAAAGATGTTGTGGACTACCGCATGAGGGTACATGTATTTGGTAATAGCCCATCACCCTCTGTGGCTATCCATTGCCTTCACCAGTCTGTCCATCTCAGTGACTTCCCCATCGACCCTGATGTCAAGCACTTTGTGATGCGAGACTTCTATGTTGATGATGCTTTAAAATCTCTGGTTGAAGAAGCTGTCAGCTTATTGAAAAAAAAAGATGTTCTTTCAAAATCACACCTGAGACTCCACAAAATCGCAGCTAACAAAGAGGTCATGGCAGCTTTTCCACACAGCGATCATGCAAGTGACCTTAAAGACCTTGACCTTGATGCAGACTTGCCGCCAATGCAATGCAGTCTTGGCATCAACTGGGACCTCCAAACTGACTGTTTCCTGTTTATTGTCTCAGAGGAGGTAAAGCCTTTCACCAGACGAGGTGTTTTATTTACAATAAACAGTCTCTATGATCCTCTGGGATTCATAGCGCCAGTCACTATCCAAGGCAAGGCTATCCTCAGAGAACTCACAGCTGAGAATGGTGACTGGGACGCACCACTACCTCAAGAGATGGAGGAAACCTGGACATCATGGAGAAATTCTCTAACAGAACTGTCCAATCTTTCTATTCCTAGGCCTTACACCACAACATCATCCTCAGATGCTGCTAGAAGAGAATTGTGTGTTTTCTCTGACGCTTCAGCCAAAGCCATTGCAGCAGTGGCATATCTGAAAGTCACAGATATTGCTGGGAACAATCATGTAGAATTTGTAATGGGAAAAGCAAAACTGGCACCATGTCCAGAGCACACAATCCCCAGATTGGAACGTTGCGCGGCAGTGCTTGCTATGGAATTAGATCTCAACAGAACTAGACCTCAAACTAGATGCCGTGACCTACTACTCTGACAGCAAGGCAGTTCTGGGATATGTTCATAATGAGACCAGATGCTTTTATGTTTACGTCAGCAACAGGGTACTGCGTATCCGAAGATCTTCCAGTCCAGATCAGTGGTGTTATGTGTCAACGGAACAGAATCCTCCAGATCATGCAACACGCGCCGTCCCTGCGGGTCATCTGAAGGACACCAACTGGCTAACAGGACCAAAGTTCCTGACCTTACCAGAGATGGGGCAAGCTGAAAACAGCTATGATCTGGTCAATCCAAGTTCAGACCCAGATATTCGACCTCTAGTGTCCACTTTGAGTACTACTGCCTTATCCAACCAAGTTGGTTCCCAAAGATTTGCCAAGTTCTCAAGTTGGAAATCACTAACTCGAGCTGTTACTCGTCTTGTACATATAGCCAGAGTTTCCAGCACAACCATGAAGGAGACAAAAAGTCCTTGTAAGGGCTGGCATCACTGTAATACAGGGTTCACAGCAGAAGAATCCAAACAAGCTGACAACCATTTTTCGAGCAGTCCGAGAGGATGAGTACAAACAAGAGATCAAATGCATTCAAGAAAATAAGGAGATTCACAAAAGCAGTTCTCTAAAGAAACTGGACCTTTACCTTGATGAACTTGGTCTTCTGAGAGTTGGAGGACGTCTCCATCATTCAAGCCTTGATTTAAGTGAAAACAGTCCTCTGATAATACCAGGCAAAAGTCACATTGCAACACTGCTCATCAGACACTATCATGAGCAGGCTCAACATCAAGGACGTCTGTTTACAGAAGGAGCTGTTCGTTCAGCTGGCTTTTGGATAGTTGGTGGGAAAAGAAAAGTAAGTAGCGTCATCTACCAATGTGTCACCTGTAGACGGCTGAGAGCACCAACCAACATCCAAAAGATGGCCAATCTGCCAACCGACCGCCTCTCAACAGACCCTCCTTTCACAAACGTCGGTTTGGAGGTGTTTGGTCCGTGGATTGTCTCCTCATGTAGAACCAGAGGAGGTCTTTCACACAACAAACGGTGGGCTGTAATCTTTACATGCATGAATGTTAGAGCAGTTCACATAGAGGTAATTGAATCTCTCAACACCTCTAGCTTCATCAGTGCCCTAAGGCGTTTCTTGCTGTGCGTGGACCAGTGAAGCACATCCGCTCAGACCGCGGCACAAACTTCATCGGCGCCTGCAAAGACCTAAACATTCCTTCAAACATCGACACCACAAAAGTGAAGACTTACCTGTCCAACCAAGGTTGTTCATGGACCTTTAATCCACCACATGCATCCCATTTCGGTGGAACTTGGGAAAGAATGATTGGTCTTGCAAGGAGAATTCTGGATTCAATGTTCCTACAGCTCAAAGACAAACTTACTCACAAAGTGCTGGTGACATTCATGGCAGAAGTGGCGGCCATTATTAATGCCAGACCCCTTGTTCCAGTGACCATGGATCCTGATGAGTCATTCATACTTACTCCAGCCGCACTTCTCACACAAAAGGTAAGCAGTGTTCCAGTTCCTGCCGGGGAGTTTGGAGCAGCGGACCTTTACAAACACCAGTGGCGTCAAGTTCAGCACTTGTCCAACACCTTCTGGGACAGATGGCGAAAGCAGTTCCTCCCAACATTACAGCCTCGGAAGAAGTGGCATTCCGTTCACCCAGATGTCAAACAAGGAAGTGTCGTTCTTCTCAAGAATGCCCAAACACCAAGAAATGAATGGCCCCTTGGACTCGTTACAAAAACGTTCCCGAGTAAGGATGGAAGGGTACGCCAGGTTGAGGTAAAAATCATGAGACCTGGAGGAAGTACAACCTTCCTCAGACCTGTTTCAGAGACAGTGCTTCTTCTCTCCCCTAATGCCTAGACGGGTGTGATGGCATGGACTGTTCGGTGACGTGTATCCACATCAGGTGGGGAGTGTGCTGTTGCACGTCTGGTTTGTGTGTATTGGAATCCTTTTCTATAAGTTAAGTTTCTGGTTTACACTGTTGCTTTAAGAAACTTAGTGAATCAGCCACAGGAAGTGATGTCATAAGGTAAAAGGAAGCAGTGAGCAAATGAACACATGGAGGTGTATCATAGCATTTGGAAGAATCCAGTGACATCTGCTAAAGGTTGATAGCCTTTGATAGCATCGTGGGTATGTATTATTTGTTTGATGATCATCTTTATGCTCAGATGTTTATTTACAGAAGAAATGTTTTATTTCATGTGTTTGGTGATAGATTTGTTTTCAGTGCCTTCCGCTCGGTAGCCTAGCATTATTTAGCTATCAGGAGTACACGGTCATATTAATAAATACTTCAGTTAAAGGGGACATATCATGCTTGTTTCTCCTTTTCACTATGCCCAACTAGGATGCCTGTAAAGCATTTCTGCCCTCAGTACAAGTTATTTAGTTCCTTCATTGCCCCACAATAGCATTCTCAAAATCCTCATTTTAGGCCATTAACAAGGTCTCTTTGAAATGGTCGGATCTGAGGATCTGACCTAAAGTTACTTCGCAATGTCACAGCCCTTTGTGCTCAGATTGGTCAGTTCTATCGGGGTTGAGCCATCCTGTTCTTCTTCTTCTACTGTATTTTCCGGCAGGCTCAAAGCAGCGACATTGAGTCCCCTACAGGCCAGAGCAGGTAATGAGTGACCGTGAGCTAGGGATCTATAAACCCCTGCTGGGACGGATGTGTTCTCGGTGACGGTTTTGTGGCTAACGGACATCACAGAGGAGCAAGTGTGTTATCACATTACTTCAATAAAGAGAAAGGTAGCTCGTGATGTGACGACGTTCGAAATCTCGTTGACATCTCGCAATGACGTATTTACAGAGGCATGAAATCTTGTTCTAGGATATCAGAAAAATACAATATCTCATTTTTTGAAAATTAAGGGGTGTAAGGTCTTGTTTTCAAATTTATTCTATTATATGTAAGTATTAAATCATGCATCAGCATGATATGTCTCCTTTAATTCAAGAAGGGAAATATTTGATTTTTATTTTTGTATGAATTACCTTGTGCTTGTGTACATTTTAAAGAGAACATGCAGCTGATACATGCCTTTTGTATGTTTTAGTTTCACACTTTTCAACAACTTCAATAAACCTGTGGACAAGCAGATAAGGTCTTCAGAGTCTTGAAGTTTGGAGAGGGTTTAGCTGTCTGTCAAGATATATACGGCACATGTATTGAGGACAGAACAGTTAGTACACCAGAATGTAGGAGCTCTTCAATTGAAATGATATTTTAATGTTAACATATCATTCCTATTATCCATGAATTATCAAAATTACTGTACTACAAGAACAGAAACAATGTAAAGCAAATTATTACTTATTGATTAAGATGTTAAATTATAATTACGAACTTTCATTCCTGAACAAAAAAAAAGTTTTGGTGTTTGAAATTATGAATGATTGATTTCTGACTTCTCAGAGGCGAAAAGAGTTGCTCAAATTTGGGTATACAAAGATAAATTCAGCTTGAAATACCTCATCCATGATCAAAATGTTTATCCAAAAACAGGAATGTTTTCAGTTTAAATATTTTTTAATATTTCTGAAATATGCATGTTTTCTCGTTTTTATGGCTGGTGGTATAATAATGTGTTAAGTACTGTGTGTACAGCAGTGGGCCTCTGTATGTTTACCGTGGCAAGAAACACCTCTGATAAACAGGCAGGACATTTTGAGCAGAACCAGACTCATGGATAACAGCCATCCACCAAAGATGTGTTGGTGGCATTAGTGGGCAAATATAGAGAGAGGGGAACAGACAAAAGGGTTGAATAAGAATTAATGACAGACAAAGTCATGATGCTCAGTCAATAAACTTCCCCCAACATCTTGGTTTAATTAAATATGTATTAAGAGGTCAGCCCCTTGAGATGTGACATTTGTGTTCAAGAGGGTCCTCCTCCATTTTGGTCCTGTCCTCAGAAAAGTTTGTGCCAATTATCCCAGGAAAAACAAAATAACTTTATTATCACCCAAAGTAAAAAAAGAGCATTAAGGCAACTGAAAAATGAGTTTTAGAGTTTGATTTTTTTTTAAAGTCTATGAATAAAGTCAGAATTCAAACTTTTTTCTCTGAATTATTTTATTTATTTATTCTCATTATTATTATTATTCTCATTATTATTATTTAAATTAACCAGAGAATTCTGACTTTGTTCACAGACTTTGTTTTTTTTGAATGGCCCGTCTCCGAATGAAACTAGAGAGTAAATGCTGAACACAGTCCTTGGCTTACCATCAAATCCATGGTAAGAAACCTCAAAAAGGAGATCGTCAAAACATCTAAAGCAGTCTAAAGCAGTGTAAGAGAAAATGCCGTCAGTGAAGCTGCGCTGCGGGTCAATTAAGCTTCGTTACCATGGCAACATATAAATTATTAAACGTTTATAAACGTTCAACCGCTCCTGCTCGGGTATGCAGCTCAGCTCGGGAAAATATTCATTTCATTTGTCATTTAAATATCAAACTACCAGTGGTGGTTCGTCAATAGGGGGCGCTGCCCCCCCCCCAATTCATCAGAGAAAGTCTACCAAAACACTACATTGTATGTCAATAAATTATAAAAAAATAACTAATAAAACTTCTGTTTTACTACACAGTTAAAATCTGTCAGCATGACCTGTCCCCATTCAATAAAGAGAGGTTTAAAATATATTACGTACTATACATACGTACTATACGTAGTAAATATGTTGTGAATACATAGGTTGTGCATAGACACATGGGTGTCTATGCATAAACTTATACTTTTGCTCGTCCCGTGACCTGGGGCGTCTTTTCGATTGGCCGCCTCAACTTTTACTGCGGGGCGCAGACAAGTGCGCCCCACACACTCCCACTTTAATTGGCAGCGAATAACCATTGTTCTGGTGTTTATTTTCCTCATGTGACTGGACAACGAGCGCTGTCAATCACACACACACACACACACACACACACTTGTGCAAGAGCAGAGGCAGAAAACACTATCAGTAGCTCCCAGAAAAATGGCAGCTTCACATGGATCCGCGGAAAACTTGGTTATTTCACTACAGAATAACCCGTTTTCAAGGCGTTCACTTGAAGAAAAAAGGAGGGTAAAGGAGCTTGGACCTGACCAACCTGACATAAAGATACAGCAGCAAGCTAGCGATCGCGGCCGGGCGTACACCCGGGGCTTCTCGCGCTCTTGCTACAAGCGGAGCTGGTTGGCGGGCTGCTCCGTAAGTAATGCCCTTGACCCCAAGCTCACACTGAATCCTGTGCGGGTCCGGTGCAGCTTCCGCATGTAATCCGTATAATTAAAATCACTGTTGTAGGCTCACATTAGCCCCGCGTGGTGCGAGTCCGGTTGCGGGAGCCGTACAGCACAACGAAAACAATCCGCAAGAAGTCTATTTTTTCCGGACGCCGGAGGGGGTCTGCGTCAAGCTGAATGAAATGTGACAAGCTTTACAGGAAGTGAAATGCCGGATGGCATGAAGATACGTTGTTTTTCAAAATAAAATGAGTGTACAAACAAATGTAAGTGGACTCTTCTTTGACCGCACACTTGCGCTCGTAGTAAATGTAAACAAAACATCACACCCGGTGACACGAGGTCGCAAAAGTGAGCAGCACAGCATCTCCTTACATGTAGTTCCTGTATATAGGGCTTGTTCTCGCGCGAAGTCCAGACAAGAACGTGAATCCACGTGAGCTTCTACTCCCGTGAGTGCCGTTTACGCACCCGGCACCGGAGCCAGCCACAGCCTCTATCTGGAGCTGATGTGAGTGGCAGCTTGCGGAAAATCCGCACCGTATCTGGACTGCAACCGTCCTGGAGCCAATGTGAGCGCGGCGTTACTGCTTCCCATGTTTACTGTTTGAAACTGTTGGCACCGATACGTTGTGGACAACGACGGGAGTACGAGACCTAAAGCACCTCTCTGAGAAATGCAAACGGCATGAGAATAGCCGAAGCCACCTGGACAACTGTTTGAAGCTTAATTTTTTTGGAAGGCTCAGCATCGCTGAAAAGCTCGATGAAGTCTACAGGATTGGCGTTAGGAAGTACAATGAAGAGGTGACAAAAAACCGACACATCTTGTCTAGAATAATAGACTGTGTTAAATTTTGTGGGGCCTTTGAGTTAGCTTTACGAGGCCATGATGAGAGGGAGACATCCGACAATCCCGGTATTTTTCGTGGCTTGGTGGATTTTGTTGCCTCTCTGGATGGGGTGTTGAAAGAGCACCTGGAGAACGCCACAGTGTTTAATCCTTGTGTGGTATTAGTATTGTTGTTACTTAGCTAGTGTTTATGGGTCTGGTGGACCCGTTAGAGTTTTGAGCTTTCAAAACACCACAGTCCAATAATTTTCTCTGAAAATACTCAACAGATGTTTACTCCATGCCAACTACAAGTTATATGAACAGCAAACATGGTTAATATTTGCTCTTTACCTTTGTTAGATCACATTTGTGAATTACAAAGGAAAATCAGTTATAATCAAGAGGAGTGAGTGGAAAAACAAATGAAGAAAGACGTTTCACAACTATTGATTTTTATTCATTTGAACTTGTTGGTGCTCAACCTCATCCTATTCTTTAGAGTTACTGTCAGACTCTGAATTCTCAGAAATATGATCTTCATATTCTGAAACCTCTTCCTCGATGTCACCATCAGAAGCTTCTGTCTCTTCTAAAATCAATTGGAGGGCCCTCTCAGCAGAAAACTTTTTGGCCATCTGGATCAGTCATGATAAGTAACCACACTGGCAGAGTCATATTTAGAGTGTCACACCCCATTTGCAGGTTTGATAGTGTATGAGAAAAAAACGTTTGGTTCCCGCAAGACAAAAGGGGAAAATGTGCGGTAATGTAAGAGCAGATGGTGTTTGTTGAATTTTCAACAGTGTTTCAACTTTCAAGCACGCACGCACACACACACACACACACACACACACACACACACACACACACATACACACACTCACCATTTGCAGGTGGGATAGTGTATGGCTGTGTCTGAAATGTCATACTAATGTCCTACTCATACTAAGTGTGACGTCAAAATGAGTATGTAGTGTGTTCACATTGGATAGTATGAAAAGATTGAGTGTGTGAAAAATACCCGGATGTATACTATATTGGAACAAATTTTAAGTATGGGAGGTGGGCATACTAGACACAATCAAACGCCCCATAATGCATTGCAAGCCCCATAATGCATTGCGCCAAGCAAGACCGACCGGCATTCAGCTAAAAATCGGCCACTAGCAAAATTCCCATTTTCAAAATAAACGCGTCTTTTATTATCTCCTTTTAGTTCTTTACCACTTTTTTAAATGGGCTCTTGTTTTTAAGCTGACCAGAGGTTTCTTCGATAGCATAATGGGGCGCACAGCGGAATGTCCAAAATGCCGAAATGAAATTTGTATCTGTGCGTTTTATGGCTCAAATGACCACATTTTGGTATTCTACGTGGTGACTCTCGCCTAAAATGCTCTCTGACCTTTCAAAAGTGGCGAATCAACAGAGATATTTGATAGCCTGGTGTGCTTCTGATTTTTTGTCGTCAGAGGTTTGAAATGCATCATAGGAAACTTAGTAGTAGACTGAAGTGTGAACGGTTGGCATCCTAATCATACTTATAGTAAGTAGTATACCGTATATACACATGAGTATGTAGTGTATAGTACGTTAGTATGTCATTTTGGACACAGCCTATGAGAAAAAAACGTTTGGTTCCCGCAAGACAAAAGGGGAAAATGTGCGGGAATGTAAGAGTAGATGGTGTTTGTTGAATTTTCAACGATGTTTCAACTCTCAAGCACACAGGCACGCATGCACACCATAGACTGTAAAAAACATGGACGCCATGTTGCTGGGCTCAAATTGAAGTCTCCACGAAAACTGCTCCCTCTGGTGACTGGCTGCAGTATAGGTCAAATCTCCGTCTCCCCCATTCATCTGAACGGGCCGTAGTGAAACTTCAAAAAATTAATACACCCCGTACAAATATTTCTCCCATCCGTATGCTGTGGTGATATGAAAGTATTATTGGGCTGCGTGTTTTCCAAGTCCTCTTTTTTCTGAAAAGTTTCTTTTTCATCAGTTATTAGAGTTTAAAAATAACTGCTGTTTACGGCAGTTTCACAGTGATTGTGTACGGCGTATGCTGGGGAGTTTTGCGACAGTTCACGACAACTACGTCGAAATATGGTCCAGATTCTCTACTGGCTGCACAATGGCGGCGCCCTGACGGAGGATATTTTGGCTTCAAATCCATTACATGGTAGAAGGCGGAGCCACGCTATCCAGTTCTTATAATACATCCATGATGCACACACACAGACAGACACACACACACACACACACACACACACACACACACTTGTGCAAGAGCAGGAGGGGCAGAAAACACTATCAGTAGCCCCAGAAAGGAGGAAAACAGAGTGGGGGTACACAGGACCTACACGTTCCACACTTTTATTTGCCCCGGGTCCAGTGGACCCAAACACCCTGTATGTAATATAAATGCGTAGGGTGGGTGTATAGTATGCGGTCAGAGAAAATATGTTTTGATTTATGTTCTTCACAGAAAATGAGCCAAAGCCAATGAATTTCAGGTTTAAAAAATAACGGGTCCCACAGACCCAAGTACCGTACAAGGGTTAAGGGAACCTCAAAAACTGTCCAAAACGGGTTGTTGGACTGTATGCTCTCTGTTGTTAAGGAGCAAATCATTAAAGAAGTACAGAACAGCGACTTTTTATCAATCCAGGCTGATGAAACCATGGATATTGCCACTCAATCCCAACTTGTGCTTGTATTTGCGCTATATTGATCCAAAAAACAACCTACAGTAAAGATTTTTTGAGTTCATCCCCCTGCAGTCAGCTACAGCCGAGACCATCTCCACATCACTGAAAGAGCATCTTGCTGCCATTCTCCCTGAAGATCAGAAAAGTAAGCTGATTTGTCAGGCATATGATGGAGCCAGCGTGATGAGAGGTGCCACAGCAGGTGTTCAGAGGAAGATCCAAGATATGTACCCCAACGCCCACTACATCCACTGCTATGCACATCAGCTCAACCTGATAATGCGACAAGCCACCTCTCACATACCCAAAGTAAGATTTTTTTTTTCTGACCTTTCTGGCTTCGCCAGCTTTTTCTCCAGATCCCCCAAGCGGACAGGTGTGCTTGACAAAATTGTAGCACATAGACTGCCAACATCCAGCACTGTCTGGTGGAACTTTCACAGCCGTGCCGTCAACACAGTGTTTGAGCACAGAGATGATCTCATTCACTGTTTTGAGACCATACGAGACTCCGGTGACTTTGACCCCAGTACCGTCAGAGAAGCAGGAGCCTTCGCTATGCTACTGGAGCACCCGGACTTCAAGTTCTTCCTGAGACTTTTCCACCACATCATGCCACACGTTGACCTTCTATATGCCAAGCTCCAGAAGAAAAACATTGATTCCGTACATATCAATGGGTGCATCCAGCAGTTCCAACAGGACATCCAACAAATCAGGTTATTATTGTTTTTAAATTAGCATTGCTATTATTATAATTAATAATAATATTCATATCCTGCCTTCTATTATCAACCATCTTCATCTTTTTGTTATTGTTCTAAATATTTCTTTTCAGAAATTCTATCCATTCGATGGTTGAGCCGAGCAGTGAGGAGAGCAGCAGCCCCCCAGCATCAAAGAGGCATTGGGTACTCAGTCCAGAGATCCATCAGAGGATCGCAGAAGAGGTGACATTGCATTAGAGAAACTTCAGTAAAGGGCTTTGCTGAACTGAAGGCTGGGTTAGGATGTGTCTTGCATAGACATAACATAATTTTAGGGGCAAAGTTTTCCATTTTATATCATGCGTTGCACCAAACTCAAGATTAAGAGCTACAAAATGAGTCTACCAAGCGGATATCAATTCTTTGCTCAGTAGAACAGTATCCTTTTCAGTCTTGGGTTCTAAAAAATATCTTGTTTTTAAGTTTTGTTAATATTTACAATAAAAAAAAATATTTTTGAAGGAATTGGTGTTTTGTATGGGTGGTAAAGTCTTTTTATTACATCACTTGAGGTTCATTTTTAATTTAAATTACAAAAATTGATGCATTACTGTGCTAGAAACAATTAGATGAGAAACATACATTGATCCCTCACTGAGGACACTGACTCATCCCAGCACCAAAGAACATGGCAAAGCAGGAGCAATTTTAACTAATAAAGAGCAAAATTAGATACACACTATTTCTGAAGTACATAGTAACATACTAAAGATAGAAGAAAAAAATGTAACATTATGAACAAGTGAAAGCAGATTATAGCAGAGGTTTAATGCACTGCTCATTAAATATTACTGTTACATTGCATGAAAGCCTTTGAAAATTTACCAAAAGAAAGAAAAATTAATAACACTATCAAGTTGTGTTGCAATTTACTAGTTAAAAATGTTGAGTCCCAGCACATTGTTTACTTATTAGGTGTTTCACAGAGCTAATAATCCCACCCAAAAATGATTACTTCATACAGATTTTAATTTTAAATGGACCCCTTCAGTTTCTGTGCCAAATGAGTTACTTTACACTTGAAGTGAAATCTGTCTTAAAATAAAATTGGCCTGGTGGGAGACAGATGTTTGGGACATTGTAAAACAGGGAATATGGAAAGGCTTTTTGGGGTGGTGTAGCTACCATACATAAGACAATTTGCATTCCAAGGCACTTGATTTACATTGGACACAGCTTACACACCAAGGCACTAGGTTAACAATTGAACAGTTTCTCCGTCAATAGATTAAACATAATAATAAATTTGAATTTGTTTTTCTGAAAACCAAAGAGTGTTGTCAATACATTGACAGCCTCCATTTCTGTTGTGAAAATTGGTCAGCCGCTGTGAGCAGTCTGTGGTGCATTCTTGTATCTAATTTTTTTTTATTTATCTTTTTTTGGATTTGTTTTGTTTGTACTTTCTGCAGACAATCTATACTAAGACTGTATAACAGTTTTACCTTCATTTTTTAAAACATCAATTTAGTGGTACATGAGATCCTTTTTTGTTCACAATCGTGAGCCATTAGACATGTAAAAAATAAGACACTATTCAGTTGACACAAGAAATGTTCTTAGAATGGTGACATAAATTACAGCTTGATTTTCTGGGAGCAGGTTAAGCTATGGCTGTTTAATTGATTTTTTTAATTAATACTTATGCTAACTTGTGATATTAAAATGTGTTTAACACTGTACTTGTGTTCCTCTCTGTAGATCTGTGACACCATATTGGGACACACCAGGGAACGATTCTCCTTCACCAACCATCTTGTCAGTGCCACTTTGCTGCAGGGTGACAGGTTTACACAAGTACCATACAACATTTCCTGAAGAAGCCTTCAGCAGCACCTTGAAGGCCTATCCAATGTTAAATGGAAGCAAGCTGAAGACAGAGCTCAGCCTTATCTACAGCAAGGATGAGTTCAAGGCCTGCTGTGGTGCTCGAGATCTTTTCCATTTGTTTATGGAAAATAATCTTGGAGAGGTATTTTCTGAGACTGTCACACTGCTCAAGATACTCATCACCACACCCATGACCACAGCAGAGGCTGAAAGGTGCTTCTCTACCTTGAAAAGTATTAAAACGTTCCTCGGAAACACCGCGAACCAGGACAGGCTTAATGCACTTGCCATGCTGTCGATGGAAAAGAGACTGGTGACAGATATAATAGACTTTAATCAGAGGGTCATTGAAAAATTTGCAGCACAAAAGGAAAGAAGGGCCAAATTTCTGTTTAAATAGTGCTTCTGAATGGTATTGGACAACAATAATTTAGGTTTTAGTGTGATTTTGATTTGTCTTAAGTTTTTTTTTTTCATTTTCACCACTCCAAATCTGCGCCCCCCTTAAAATTTTTATCACCAGCCGCCACTGGAGGCCACTGTGCTCTTAGGAGCCTTAAGAGCAGCAGTAATTCTTTTGTAGCCTTGGCCAGATCTGTGCCTTTCTACAATTCTGTTTTTGAGTTCTTCAGGCAGTTCCTTCGACCTCATGCTTCTCATTTCTTCTGACATTCACTGTGAGCTGAAAGGTCTTATAGAGACAGGTATGTGCTTTTCCTAATCAAGTCCAATCAATACAATTAAACACAGCTTGACTCCAATGAAGGTGTCGACCCATCTCAAGGTTGATCAGAAGAAATGGACAATGCCTCAGTTAAAGAAACAAGTGTCACAGTAAAGAGTCTGAATACTTATGACCATGTGATATTTCAGTTTTTCTTTTTATTACATCCTCGAAAATTTCTACAATTCTGTGATTTTTGGCCAATATAGGTGCTTTGTGTACATTAATGAGGAAAAAAACCCAATTTAAATGATTTTAGGAAATGACAGCAATACAACACAATGTGAAAAATTTAAGGGGGTCTTACTACTTTCTGTACCCACTGTATGTTTCTTAACAACTTAAAAACTATTTTTTTTTTTACTATACTGTATGTCTTACTAGCATTTGTGGATTTATGGCATTGTTCCAATGATTTGTATAAGCTGGTTGGTGATCACCAGCAGGTCCCTGACTGTTGTTTAATATGGGTCATGCCACTGTTCCCTTGCATGATTTTAAATCTTACACAATTATCTGAGAGTGCTGATTACTTTATTTTCAATTTTATCATTTTCGGATTGGCAGTGCTTATATGGGACAATGAGTCTTTTTATGTCAGAAACTGGCCAGCTCGTCAGAAGAAGATATTATTATATTAGCAATATTATGGTAGTTTACCTAGCGGTTAATTTTAATGGTTAAGGTTAAGTGTTCAAAAAGGCGTTACTTTAAAAAAGTAGTATTTTCTTAATTGTTTGTATTTCTTTATAAAAAAAAACCCCCACCAGTGTTAATTTTTTATGTCATTACCAAAACACATTGTCATTACCAAAACATGTCATTACCATAATTATACATTTTTGATAAAAAATGTTGCTTTTGGTTAACTTGGGGTTTACCTCAATCATTGTGGTAATGTTTAAAAGTCTAAATTTGCATTTTCTGAAAAAAAATAAATAAATGCACATTGTAATTCAAATATTCTGATTAGTACACAATATTTCATTGTTAGGACAAGGTGATATATTAAAAAGTTAGAGAGAACATGTTAATAAACTTTATTTAAAATGTAATTAGAAATATTTAGAATATGATTCTTAAAGAGCTTGGTTTACTTACTGGACTATTTGTGAAAACTTTGCTTGTCAAATCATTTTGTAATAGAATTGGTGTTTTGTTTTTGTGATGGTAATGACATTTTGCTGTGACAACTTTGAAAAAGCATCAAAACATCAAAGTTATCATGAAGTACAATCAAAGCTAGACAAAGATCTTTGTGCCAGACCAATCGATGAACCTTTTTAAATAGGCCTAGAAAAAAATGTATATATATATGTATATATGTATATGTATATACATGTATATATGTATGTATATATATTTATATATGTATATACATACATTTATATATGTGTATATGTGTATATATATAAATGTATGTATATATATAGAAATGTATATATATATGTATATACATGTATATATGTATATATATGTATGTATATATATGTGTATATGTATATATGTATATGTATGTATATATATATATGTGTGTGTGTATATATATATGTATATATATATATATATATATATATATATATATATATATATATATATATATATATATATATATATCTATATATATATTATTAGCCTACTATTATTATTTCAATAGAAACCATTGATATGTTTTTCCTGATTGAAGATATAAGATTTATCTCCGATAAAAAGGCCTCTCTCTTAATAAATAGATATCTTCCGTGTAAATCCTGTACTGTGTCCACCACTTGCGTTGATTTGGAATAAATGCAGGCAATGCACTGAAAGTCCGGTTCTCCAAGCCTGCCAGAGGAGTTTTATTGTGAAGGGAACAGCACTGTCGGGTACGGCTTCAAAGACCGGCCCACTAACATCATGAAATATTGAGTGGAATCATCATTTTTTGTGTGAAAACGAAAAAACGGGCCGTTTGTTGTTTTATCGTTTTTTGTAAAAAACGGAAAAACAGCTTGATTTCTTAAAGGTCAGGGGTCCAAAGTATAATCCTGACCCTTAATGGTCAGGGGACGACCAAGGTACGTTTTATCAGTCTGTTTCCTGGGTATAAAAGACACGAACGGAAACAAGAAATCAAGCTGTTTTTCCGTTTTTCCGTTTTGTACAAAAAACGAAAAAACAGGAAATGGCTTGTTTTTTCGTTTTTGTATTTTGCGCAAAAGACAAAAAAACAAAAAACGGCCCGTTTCTTGTTTTACCATTTTTACACAAAAAATGATTATTCCACTCAATATTTCATTTTGTTAGTGGGCGGGGCTTTGAAGCCTGACAGTGCTGTGCCCTTCACAATAAAACTCCTCTGGCAGGCTTGGAGAACCGGACTTTCAGTGAACTGCCTGCATTTATCCAAATCAACGCAAGTAGTGTACACAGTACAGGATTTACACTGAAGTAATCTATCTATTGATTGAGAGAGAAGCCTATTTGTCGGCGATAAAACGCACAAGAAAAGGTCGAGGAGGCACGAGGAAAGTAGGCATTTAAATGATCCGGAGGTGTTTCGTGCCATAACGATGCCTTCAATCATCCCTAAATGTCCAAGTGATCCATACATGGATGATTATACTTAGATGATACTTCATTTTTTTAATCTTGAATCATGAAAAACACATAAACGGTTTCAAATTAAATATATATATATTTGATTTGATTTGATTTATTTATTTATTTCGGTCACGTCAACACAGTTATACAGCATCACACATTGTTAATATATATATATATATATATGTATATATATATATATATATATATTTTTTCTCCATTTAAATGAATTATGATTCACCCCGGTAGGCCTATATATCTTATCTGAGTCAGCACTGACCTATACTGATGTTTTAATCAGTTTTGCGGTCATCAAATACTCCATTTAATACCGAATAAATCAGCACATCTCGTCAAAAATAACGATAAAAAACTAAAAATAAACTATAAATATTGGACTACACTGATTGGGCTAGAATTTTTGCTGAATTGATGTCACTATGCTGACGTAAGTATCTGGTGTACCATGGATGTTAATCTTGCTTATTTCACAAAGGTCATCTCTGAAAGAAGTATTAACGTTGAATTTGACACTGTAGTGTTAATGTCATTGTCATGAATCGCAATAGTTTCGGGTACATTTTTGTTACATAGTTTATTATTCACGAATAGAAAATAAACATATAATGGCTATTATCTGTAAGTTAAGTGGGGGACTTTCGTTGGCATGTGCAGCATCTATGCTCTTCCAGCAGAGGTCGTACTTCACCACTACCTTTCTAGGATGTTCAAATGGTGCCTCCGTGTTTAGGTTGAAGGACTAAGCTGTTTTCTGCATTCACGTCAGTTGTGATCAAGCAATGCTGTACGTTTGTCGAATAGGAGCTGCAATGTTTATCTCTGTATTGTTTAATTGAAAATATGACGTTTTAGTTGGTTGTGTTATTGTAGTATTGTTAAAATAGGCTAGATTGTTAACTATACATCCAATCACCTCGGTCAATTGATTAATGTAGCCTATATGTCTGTATGTTTGGTTTACAGTTTTTAACACACGCATTTCAGCTTAAATACACCATCAGATGAAAAGCCACTCTACCACTCAATAGTTCAACAAATCAGAGCAGGGTCAGGGGCGGGGCAAAAGACCGGGCCCTATAAACACAAATAATAAAGCTCATGATAACATAATTTTACAACATCCACATACCCGCAATAGTGGGCAAAACAAAACATGAGGCTATGGTCACTAACCATAAAACAACACAAAGCAGTTCAGCACCATGGAGAGTGACCGCATCATTTTGACACCCACTAAATATGTTGGGGAGTGGCGTGTTTTGGACGGGAGCGGACTCCGGCTGGTTTCAGTGCATTTTCATAAACAACAGCATTCAAATGACTAATCTATTCTAATCAGGAATTCTTGACCGTAAAAAAACAGACACCCACTACTTTCCTCCTTCATTCTGAACGCCGCTGAATGCGCACCTTCGATCAGCTGATTAGTGTTTACATGCTCAACGCGGCGACCACTGCCAAGCGAGAGACCGACTGGGAAAATCACCTCCATGGAGCGGCGGACTGCCTGTCTGCCGGTGGATGGCCTGGTCCCGGTCCATTCACGCCACTACCATCTGTAATAGTGGTGCCATCCAGCAGTAATTCCATGGGAAATCCCCCTTCTGAATCAATGCTGTCAATTCTTTGCCTGTGACCAGAATAAATTGCTGCTTTTTTTTGAACAGGAATACTTTACAACCCTTTCTACTAATGCCAACAAAGAGACTGCATTAGCTTTTACTTAAACTTTAGGTTTTAGGTAACTTTTGGTTTGGTTTTACTTCCTTACCTTTACTTTTCTGTTATTCATTATTCATTATTCATGTCATTGGCACAGTATAAATACAAATTGGATTTCATCTTATATGTGATGTGATATATTAAATATATATTATACATATTATATTATATGTGATGGTATATAGTATTAGGTGATTTACATCCTAAAATCTTGAGGAGGCAAGACAAAGCAGAGATGAGACCAAAGCCTGATGAAAACAACAGTCTTGAATACAACAATCTGTAAAACTTTATGGGGTACAGATTTGTCTAAGAACAAAGTCAGAAATAATACTATTAAAAAAAAAACTAAAGAAAAAAAAAATTAACATTACATCACAATTTTAACCATTTGAATCAAGAAACACTATTTACATCCCATACACATATTACAATAGCTTCATCTTCAACACAGAAGTCCCAGTTCTCACTACACATATTTTCGAACAACACTGATGAGGTCCGTAACTCCGTTTTGAAAACAGGTTGGTTCGTTGTTCACAGCATTGTCAAAGAGCTGAGAAATGTCTATGTATTGCTGTGCAAATTCATTTTCAGCTGCCATTTGTTGCTCAACCGTGGGGAATGGGTTTCTCCCGAAAAGGGAGACTTGTGTCAGGGCTGACCCCACTTCCTGGTGGTAAGCTTGTGCAGCTTCTGCAGCCTCTGGTAGACAATCTGGGAGCAGTTTCTTTGGGCATCCACCGAGAGCCAGTTGACTTGGAATACCCTTGCCTAAAATAAACAGTTGGAAACAAAAATCATCATTGGATATGATGAGACAGACAGAGTCAAGCACACAAATACAGCAGAAAAACAGACACACATACACACACACACAATAAAGTTTCTTGAATAATGTTACTAAACTTAATCATTTATATAGCGCTCTTCTCAGCACTAGTGCAGAGCACTTTACAAGAGATACAAAGTAAAATTAAGCAAATTGGGACAAAAAATGGCCTCAAAATGTAAAAGTAGAACCTGCAGAAATAAACAGATGAGAAAATAAACACATAACAGTTATTCAGGAGTCCCACAAGACTACAGAAATGGAGAAAATCCATGATAATTAGTCATTACTCAACCACCCTTAGTGCTTAACCGTGTCCATGGCACTGCCAGAAGCACCTGGTCAGAGGATGTAAGGGAGCAGCTGGGAGTGTGGTCATGGAGGAGGTTCCGAATGTAGCTGGGTGCCAGTCCATTGAGGGCCTTGTAGGCAATTAGCAACTTGAAGGTATCTAGTGTCCCAGTAAACCTTAAGCCCAGCAATACACTAGCCAGGTTTACATGGAGCCTATTGTTCGATTAGAATCGGGTTAGAAGCCCAAACTGAATAAAAATGCTCCATATAAACACTTCAATCGGAATGAAAAGGCCAAATCTGAATGGAATTTCACTCAGTTGCACAGAGGTAGTATATTCCTTTTCCCAAAACCGATTAAAAGTAAAATCCTGTCATGTAAACGGTGAATCTGACCGTTGTCAGGCTGGGCTCTGTCTGCATGTGCTCAGTCTTGACGTAAACGAGCAGTGACGTTTACTCACTTGGAAACATGGCGACTTCCAAACAGAGCACGCAGCACTGGTCTGCGTCAGAGAGTTTGTTTTTAACACAAACTCTCAAAGAACTAAACATTATCGCACGTTTAGACGGTAGGAAAGCAAGAAATACTGAACTATTTTAAAAAGTCCAGGAAAACTCAGCGAAGCCGGATAGACCAAAACGTCCAACAAATAAGGAACCGCTGGAAAACTCTGAAGGCTAATATAAGGCCAAACAGCAAAACCCTCAAATAATTCATTAAACCACCTCCTTACCGCCATCTTTGATAAACTATTTGATGTTTAAATAGATCTGAGCATATCACGTGTCTGTAAAACGGCTGTTGTGATTAAATGTTGTGGCGCATGTAAACACCAGAATGGATTAGATCACGTCACATGTAAACAGTTCACTTGAGATCTTTAATCAGAATGATTTTAATCAGAATGAAAAAAAGTCTGCATGTAAACCTGACTTCTGATAGAAAAACCTTTACTTCCTCTTTCAACCTTTTTCAGCATGGAAGAAAGAAGAACATCAAAGGGACTTGAGTACGTTGTCATGGAGCTGACCACGTCTCAAGCCCTTAAGAGTAAAAGGAGAGAAACTGCTCAGCTGTGGAGCACAAACCGGACAGTAAACATGAGGGGAGGATGGGATGATGTCAGATCTCATAGTCATCACCTTGTCACAAAAATGCTAGAATGCTGTCACAGTCCCCTTTAGAAAACACAGAAACAGGAGGAGGAGGAGGAGAAACAATAGTATTGATGATATTGAAGATATCAGAACATTGTATATATTGACTATAAGGATGGCAAACATCAATAATATCAAGAGCAATAGGATATGAACCCTAGCCTTGTAATTTTATGCAATGTTATCTTTATCGAGTAGAAGTACATTGTAGGCTTGAAAGAAAATTTATTAATCTGAATGCTAACCTTGGATCCTGTGTGCATTCCAGGACTGCACCATCCGGCCAAGTCCAATCTCTGCCACCTGACATGTAAGTGTGGAGACACAATATCGTGTCAAGTTGTCCTCCATGTCAAGCTCCTCCTGGTCTACGAGGTGTATGAGAGCCCTTTTCAGTGGGTAGTTTACCCTGTTGTTGACCTCTGGCCACATCCTTTCAACAATATGATTCTGGAATTTCAAAAGAACAAAAACAAAAGCTTACATTTCAATTATGAAAATTTTTACCTGCAGCCAAAAATAATCCTGAATATCCTATTTAATGAAAACACAATTCTTGAGAAGGGATGAGCAACTAGCGGTCCAGGGGCCACCATGGCCTGCACCATGGCCTGCACCATGGCCTGCACCATCTCTTTAAGTGGCCCTCCGATTAATTTTTGAAACTATAAAATGTACACTCTGTGGCACTCAATCAGTTGCTGGCCACTAGAGAGCGCCGCCAAGTATCCCTTTTCGCTGGGTCTTTCCAACTAAATAGGAAGAGACGTTGTGCCATGTATAAGAGTGGAGGAAAGAGAAAACTTGATTGAGAAAATAGCGTGTTCCAGATTTTCATGCCATGCAGCCACAGATAGCACTCTTTGTGAACTCCCTCTCCACTGCTGTTGGTGAAAGCTTCAGCTCTGTGCCCTGCAGTCAGATATATTTTTTTCAAGAGAGGTGCAACGAGAAAGAAATTTGAATTGGAGTCACACAAATCAATAAGACGTTCTTTTTTGTTTACTTCAAACCTTAGGTTTTCCTATTTATCAAAGAGGCCTACAACAGTTATGCATGCAGGCATTTGAGTATGAAATTTGCTGTTATTATATTTTTTGTCCATAAACAAATATACAAACACAATTAAAGTGGCAGTTGTCATGTCATGTCCTCTGTTGACTCTTTGTTAATGTCTAAGAAAAATTGTGTCCCCTGCCACAAGTTGCCCATTCCTGCTCTCGAGGCTTGATTTGGTGGTTTTTATGCATGGTAAGTAGGATTTTAAAGCAGAATAAGAAGAATATGGGGGAACTGAGCTTCTAGCATAGGAGCACAATAAGGCAACTTACATGTGTTGACGATGTTTGCAAATATGGCTGTCTTGCCGTGTTATTTCTGTAGCTTGCCAGTTTCTCCTGCATGAAAAGGGTCAAGTAGAACTCTTTTCCATGGTCTACTCGGATCTGGTCCCACATTCCATACTGCAGGACAGCACTTCTGGAAAACGTCAACACAGGTGACACAGTTAGAAAGTTACTCAACTTCCTTGTTCTCAATCTCACTTTATGATTGGTTAGATTCCGTTCCATCTCAAAAATCAGGGTGTCTTTACTCAGAGTAAGCTTCCCCAACACACAAGGAGTTTTAGTCATATGCATTGAACAAGTTTAATTTTTACGATAGTTGGCTCTGACCCCTTTTGCAGCAGACATTATCTGGTCATCCTTTGTTGGGAAGGAGGGAAATCGTGTCAAAAACAGCACAATTATCTTTATGCATGTGTACCCCTCTTTAGATGATATAGTTGGACAATATCTACAATTTAAAACTATATTAAAGAATAAAGCAGACTATCTGTTAGGAGGCTGAGGTCTTTTGGGGTGAAGGGGCACTCCTGAAGACCTTCTATGACTCTGTTGTGGTCTCTGCATTATTTTATGGAGTGGTCCTCTGGGGGAGAAGCATCACTGCGGCCGACAGGAGGAGGCTGGACAAACTGATAAAGAAGGCCATCTCGGTCCTGGGATGCCCTCCGGAGCCTGTGGAGGAGGTGATGGAGAGGGGGTCTACAGCCAAGCTGTCCTCCATGATGGACAAAAATCCCTATGTCCATAATACCCCAATTGTTCAAACAATGTACATAATCAAAAAATTTATATTTATAGTATGTCAATAACCATCTGTAAAATACCAACCATGTGTATAACCACTGTAAATACCACTTAGTACTCTGTATTTATATTTTTATGTCATTCTGTTCGATCTTATTTCATATTTTAAGTACTTACATTTTTTCACGTGTAAGTTCTCTTTTATTATATTTATATTTCTCTTGTATCCTGCAGCTGCTGTAAATTTTTGGAATTTCCCCTTGTGGGACTAATGAAGGAATCTCTTATCTTAAAGAGCCCACAAAGTTACCTGAACACCTCTTGATATATTGTCAGGTTGTTTTTGACAGGCATAGTGGAGTGGCTGACAATTTTGCTGGAGAAACCATCCACAGAGAGGACATGTGTCACACCAAACATCACCAACTTTTCATTCTGATCCAAGTGAAGTTTGTGACCCATGTACTCGGCACTGTATGGCACTGGATTTAGGTTCCTTAATCTCTGTAATTAGGCAAAAAACAACAAAAGGCAAAAATTTATGGTATTTTCACAGTGGCCACCTGCACTAGAAGAATAGCCTACTAAGCATTTCATAACAATCACCAGATGACGATCTCCATGATATGGTTGGTGTACTTGCTTCAAGACACTACCAACACGCCTCGGATGCTCTGATTCCTTTTGAAGACAGGTAACCAGTCATCATTCGCCTTCCATATTGTGGTCCAGTCTGAAATTTTGAAGAGGAACATGGATTCCATAATGTATTACAAATAAGCAAATCAGTTACAATCCAGAAACACTTGCTCGTTTTTTTTATTTTTATTTATGTATTTATTGAGGGGTGGGGGGTGGTATTAACTAAATAAAAAAAAGAGTCAAATGTCATCTTGAGGACCTCTGCTTATCTGAGATTCAACCATTGCGTTAAATTGTTATAATGGTGGTTGCTTACCTCATTTATGGCTTTAGCAATCTCGCTCTCCAGTTTGGAATCCTGGATCCGTCCTCGGCTTACTCCATTATTGGCGCAAAATAAATGCGTATGTTGGATATGGATACGCCTTTGTTCAGTCCACATTCAAAGCGAAGATAATTTGAAATATCTTCATCTGAATGCCCATGTTGCATCATATTTTGAATTATTTCGTGGTAGGGTGACAACCGAGACTCCGCCATTGCATCAACAGCCAACTTGGTCTTCCTCTAGGCCTATTTTTTCTTCCGACCGTTCACGTAGGTTTTTCCCGGTTTTTCCACATCCGGTTACCGTGGCAGCAAACCGCCAAAAAGCATTGCGCCAATGACTGACACTTATGTGACGTGCGTCACACCCAAGATCGCTCTCTTTACCGCCAGCAGTTGTGCAGCAGCAGCAGCAGCAGCAGCATCCTTTGGAGAAAAATGGATACATTCATACTGTACAGGGGAACCAAGCGAATTACGCTCAGACTGGAGGATATGCGCGTAGAAAGAATTGCACGCATTTTCCAGGTAGGTTTTCTGTTGTCCTGTCGGTGCATAAGAATCACTTCCAATAGCACTAGATTGCATTAACACGGTTCCGTTTTGAGAATTTACAGAGGGGCCGCTTTTTTTAAATAAAGAACGGCCGCTTTTAGAATCACCTCAAGTTAGCCCCAATCCTGTTTTAAGAATGTGCAGTCGCGTTGAACTCAGCGGAGCTCCACCTGGCCGAAACGGGGCTCCAGAGGTGCCGCTGATGTGCCAATGTTGTTATTCCCATCAGAAAGTGTGTCCCCTGGCCGCGGGCGCACGCATTCAGCGAGGTGGAGCCACAGCACTGCGCTTGATTTCCGAAACCTTGTAGAAAATTACAAAATCAAAACACTGAATTAAACAATGCAGTTGTAGATATTTTTAATTTACTTGGATGAAATCAAGCTGTGGCTCCACCTTCGCTGAATGCGTGCACGCTCCTGCAGCACGGGGACACACTTTTTGATGGGAATCACCACATTGGTACGACACCTGTCTACTACGTTGTGGCGATAGATTTTTTGGTCTAGTGTCTTTTTTTATGCCCACCTCATAGAACACATCTGACAGCGATGGCATCCACCACAAAATACATGTTTTTCAAATTCTTCTTTTAGGTCAACATGCCAAGTCTGTACCTCACAGATGCTGCAAACATTGCCATTTTTCCAGTTGAGGATGGCAGTTTCAGTTCCCTGGACCTTCATGACCATGATCATTATGAAGTCCATGGAGAAGCTGGGGTGAATCCAGGGACAGGGGCAGCTCCGGCCTATACAACACCGCCATCCACATCTCAACAATTTGCCTTTCGCAGTGGCCCACTGGCCACTGCGAACATGAGCATACTGTCAAGATCGGTTTCCACCCCAAGGTCATTTCAAAGGTAGGGATGTGGCAACTCAAAGTGCTCACTAAAAGGACAAATCATAATGGTAATTTTATATTATATAAAAATTATATCTTTTATTAAGCAAACTAAGCACACTGGATGTAAATGACATATTACTAAAGACAAAAACAGAAGAATGATGCATTTAGAGTTTTGCATGGGCTCACACAGGCTGTTTGACCAAATTAATGTAGTTATGTAGCTCAGTTTCTTCATTATTATTTGTGCATTGCAGGGCCCTTCATGTGTCCGAGGTGATGGGGAAGCTGTTTTCAACCAGAGTGGTCATGGTGCGATTTACAGAAGCAGAGGCAACCGTCTCATGCATCCTGCAAAAACTAAAGGTTGCCATGGCAGATGATGAGGATTACACCCTTACTGACCCCAACGGCAATGAAATTGTCGATTCAGAAGGGACAACAGGTAAATATATTACTAATCTTCATTTAGACTACTCCAAATGCATAAAAAACAGCAAAACATCAGTGGTCAGAAAGTAGAGGCTGTACATTACTTTTTACTCTTCTTAACTGCTCTCTTTGTGTCTTTTTTCTGCATTTCTTCTTTAAAGGATCAATCTACTGGAAACAAAATGCGCGAAAAGTCTTTGCCATCAAGACCTCTACTTTCCGGCAGTGGCGCAGGCGTCTTTCAAGTCACAGGTATTATAAGTGGGGAGGGTGCAGCACTGAAATCAAAAGCTTATGACATTGTAATTATTTTCCGTGTTTTGGGTGCCACTGTGGATCAGTGGTTGCCCAGACACAAACAAGGTCTGGGGTGGGAACATCCATTTGCCCAAAGGACTGTTTATGTTGACTTTGCAAGTTCACACCATGCCATTGTGGGTTTCCTTCGGGCTTTGGTTTAGACCACTGTTCAGTTAAACCAAGAATCATGTCATTGTGTCTCCATTTTATTTTATTTGTCCTTGTCATAGCTCAAACTTTTACAATACAATCATTCTCAGTTGCATAAACTACACACAGTATACCTATTTCTTAAATGGCTTCAATTTTTCAAATTCACCAACAATATGCCTAATGTGCCAAATGCAGAAATGAAGATGTCCAAAAGCTGAGGGACCAAGTGGAAGAACTGCTGGATGCATCGCAAGGGCTGGACGAAGTCACAAGAAACATCAACAACCTTGTGAGCCTCAGCCGCAACTTGTCTCCTGTTTGGCTGGAATTCAAACAGGCCTTCATCTGTTTGGTCTGCAGAGGTACTGTTTTCATTCCACATGTTTGAATATTGGTCAGAATCACTTAAAGTATTCAAATTTAGAAGGGATGAGCTTTTGTCTTGATGACGGAAACAAAGAATTGAAAACACTCCAGGCTACTCAGGTGGCTTGTAGATTGTGAAGTGTAGTCTGCATGAATTGATGAAAGTACTTGGATAAGGGCTTAAAGATCCAAGACATAAAATAGTATTGTGTAGGTTGAAATGGCTAAAGAATGGGGCACGCATTGAACCAGGTTGAGAACCTCTGGCCAAATCAATATGTTATTTTTACATTCTGGTATATCTCTTTCCAGCTACAATGGTTCGACCAATGTTTTCATCGTGCTGTCGGAGCCTGGTGGGGTGTGCAGAGTGTGTAAGAGAGTGGGAAAGCAACTCTGATCAGTGCCTCAAGTGCAGGAATGAGCTGCCCATGTACACTGAAGTCACGGGACTGTCTGCCGCACTTGACCACCTGAGATCAACTCAATAGGGATTGATTTTTAATTTTGAATGTTTTTAAGATGTGTTTTTGATTTATATTATACATATATTACATGTATTTATTTTTCTTTCAGTTAAAAAGTGTTTTCTGTGAAGAATGTTTATGTTTCATGTTTGAGTTTAAGTGAATGAGTTGTGCTTTCATTAAAGAGAGAGTTGTATTTTGGTCTCAATTCTGCTTTATGTCTAGCATTCTCTAGTCATTCACAGTAAAAAAAATGAAATTGTGGCAATGCAGGGTCAAAGGTCACTGTCTGGGCTATCGGACACTGAAACAACAGCGTCAGCGAAGCTCAGCGCAATGATGAGAGTGCAGTAGGTCGTCCGGCTGGGCAGTATCTACGGAGCTCAAAGGGGACAGGTTAGATTAATTTTAGTTCGATAGTAATGGCGATGGCTGGCAGCAAGGTGATGGTTTGTTGGGTTGTTTGGGGGGGGGGGGCGGCTCGTAGTAGTGAACAGCTGCTCTGCTGTGTTTACCTGCTGGATGGCACCACTGTTAGAGATGTTAGTGGCGTGAATGGACCGGAACCAGGCCATCCACCGGCAGACAGGCAGTCCGCCGCTCCATGGAGGTGATTTTCCCAGTCGGTCTCTCGCTTGGCAGTGGTCGCCGCGTTGAGCATGTAAACACTGATCAGCTGATCGAAGGTGCGCATTCAGCGGCGTTCAGAATGAAGGAGGAAAGTAGTGGGTGTCTGTTTTTTTACGGTCAAGAATTCCTGATTAGAATAGATTAGTCATTTGAATGCTGTTGTTTATGAAAATGCACTGAAACCAGCTGGAGTCCGCTCCCGTCCAAAACACGCCACTCCCCAACATATTTAGTGGGTGTCAAAATGATGCGGTCACTCTCCATGGTGCTGAACTGCTTTGTGTTGTTTTATGGTTAGTGACCATAGCCTCATGTTTTGTTTTGCCCACTATTGCGGGCATGTGGATGTTGTAAAATTATGTTATCATGAGCTTTATTATTTGTGTTTATAGGGCCCGGTCTTTTGCCCCTGACCCTGCTCTGATTTGTTGAACTATTGAGTGGTAGAGTGGCTTTTCATCTGATGGTGTATTTAAGCTGAAATGCGTGTGTTAAAAACTGTAAACCAAACATACAGACATATAGGCTACATTAATCAATTGACCGAGGTGATTGGATGTATAGTTAACAATCTAGCCTATTTTAACAATACTACAATAACACAACCAACTAAAACGTCATATTTTCAATTAAACAATACAGAGATAAACATTGCAGCTCCTATTCGACAAACGTACAGCGTTGCTTGATCACAACTGACGTGAATGCAGAAAACAGCTTAGTCCTTCAACCTAAACACGGAGGCACCATTTGAACATCCTAGAAAGGTAGTGGTGAAGTACGACCTCTGCTGGAAGAGCATAGATGCTGCACATGCCAACGAAAGTCCCCCACTTAACTTACAGATAATAGCCATTATATGTTTATTTTCTATTCGTGAATAATAAACTATGTAACAAAAATGTACCCGAAACTATTGCGATTCATGACCATGACATTAACACTACAGTGTCAAATTCAACGTTAATACTTCTTTCAGAGATGACCTTTGTGAAATAAGCAAGATTAACATCCATGGTACACCAGATAGTTACGTCAGCATAGTGACATCAATTCAGCAAAAATTCTAGCCCAATCAGTGTAGTCCAATATTTATAGTTTATTTTTAGTTTTTATCGTTATTTATGACGAGATGTGCTGATTTATTCGGTATTAAATGGGGTATTTGATGACCGCAAAACTGATTAAAACATCAATATAGGTCAGTGCTGACTCAGACAAGATATATAGGCCTACCGGGGTGAATCATAATTCATTTAAATGGAGAAAAAAAAAAAATATATATATATATATATATATACATATGTATATATATATACATATATATATATATACATATATATTGACAATGTGTGATGCTGTATAACTGTGTTGACGTGACCGAAATAAATAAATAAATCAAATCAAATTAAATATATATATATTTAATTTGAAACCGTTTATGTGTTTTTCATGATTCAAGATTAAAAAAATGAAGTATCATCTAAGTATCATCATCTATGTATGGATCACTTGGACATTTAGGGATGATTGAAGGCATCGTTATGGCACGAAACACCTCCGGATCATTTAAATGCCTACTTTCCTCGTGCCTCCTCGACCTTTTCTTGTGCGTTTTATCGCCGACAAATAGGCTTCTCTCTCAATCAATAGATAGATTACTTCCGTGTAAATCCTGTACAGTGTACACTACTTGCGTTGATTTGGATAAATGCAGGCAGTTCACTGAAAGTCCGGTTCTCCAAGCCTGCCAGAGGAGTTTTATTGTGAAGGGCACAGCACTGTCAGGCTTCAAAGCCCCGCCCACTAACAAAATGAAATATTGAGTGGAATAATCATTTTTGTGTAAAAATGGTAAAACAAGAAACGGGCCGTTTTTTGTTTTTTTGTCTTTTGCGCAAAATACAAAAACGAAAAAACAAGCCATTTCCTGTTTTTTCGTTTTTTGTACAAAACGGAAAAACGGAAAAACAGCTTGATTTCTTGTTTCTGTTCGTGTCTTTTATACCCAGGAAACAGACTGATAAAACGTACCTTGGTCGGGGACAATAGTATAATCCGTTTTTCTGACCCTTAATCCGTGTATGGTTCGTTCTTTCGTTATTCTATTTCAAAAGGAAATCAAAAACACGGAAAAACAGCTTGATTTCTTGTTTCTGCTCGTGTCTTTTCTATCCAGAAAACAAACGGTTGAAAGGTACCTTGGTCGAAAATCATTCATTTCTTTCAAATTTTACTAGATCATAATATTCATTTAGTTGCTGTACAATTCGATTGATTCGACCTATAAAGTATTTAATATGCAACATTTGTTCGTTTTTTGTGTTTGTTTTGTGTTTGTTTTTTGTTTTTATTATTTTTTTTTATCAATATCATCAGCTACTTTTGTTGCGTATTTGCCATTTCTCTTGCCTTAAAATACACAAGAAAACAAGAATGATGAGAAAGAATATAGTCGTCCTGGGCCTGACCCCGACGGAGGCTAAACTGCCTCCGTGTATTCTCGCGAGAATTGCTTCGCCTGTGTGGCGAGAGTGTCAGCTGACCACTCAGGAAATTGTTAAACGAAACTATGGGGAACAACTATGCCCCGTTTCAGTGATAATTTTATTGATATAATAAAGCCTGTGTCGGCAATACTGAGGCGTCAGTATTTCTGAAACATTATTTGACGTTTGTTAATTCGACTACGAGTCTGCTGAATCGGTAAGTAGTAGTTTTTCGTGGCTAAAGCTCTTGTTATGTCACGGTGGGTCGGCGTCAGTTCACCTGCACTAGTGTCACGTTTGTTATGATGCTAGCCTGAGCCAGTCGGCTTCAAAACCATTGTTAGCTTCATCCTACAGAAGATGCATTTATATTTATTGTGCCACATTTCTGTATAGTTGTCTAAAGGAGGCCAGAAGGTGTTCAAACATTCTTCAAAATAAAATTGTGGCCGCAGTTTGCCAGCTTAATCATAAACAAGCGTTAGCATCGTTAGATAGCATCTAACCCCCTGACATATCACAGATACATTTGATATTTTTTAATTACTTGATAATTATTCAGTAGTTTTGATTCGTTTTGCTAAGCTACACGATATCTGCTTCAAGTATTTCTTGTAAACGACATGAACTGTGGTTGACCAATATTGTGGGTTTACTTCAGCGAAGAAAGGGAACTTCTAATGCTTCGGTTCCCTGAGTTGAACAATTGTGAATGCGTAATGCAATGAGAAATGTCTTATTTGAGTTCTTATTAATTTAGAAAACCGGAACACACCAGGGCATAACTGCTATGTCCGCTAAGCTTGTTACGTAATGGCCGTCACAGAGAGCTCTGCCAGTGTTACGGTCTAAAATGTGCCAGTGTGTTCTGAGGACTGTCCAGTAATGAGTCTCTGTGATCGTAGTGGTAACAACAGATCTCATTTTAGGACGACTAAAGTGTTCACAAATACACATGGTAGATTCTTTTTGAATTCGATGGTTGCGAACATCATACAAAACGAAAACACATGGGAAGACTGAGCATAAACCTTTAATAAAGACAAGATCTGCACAGCTTTGTTATGATGAGACTTGTGTTGTTCAGAGAGGGTGTGGAATGAAGTACAAACCTTATTTAGTTTTACTTCTGTTTACTAAATAAATCTCAAATAATTCACGCCTGGGGTATTTGAAATGTCATAGAGTAATACAAGTAACAGCAAAAGCAACACTGCAGCATAATATCACCATATACACCACAGCAAAAATCAATCTAATTGAGTGCTTATGCTGCTTCTACACTTACTGTTTTAAGTCATACTTTTGTTCTTTTCTATCACATTGTTGAGTATTGTAATCAAATATAAATGTGAAGTAAGTGAGGATGCGCAGTTCTAGCATTAACCCTCCCTCACCCTAAAAAACTTTTGAATACTGTTTGATTTTAACCTTTGTACGTGATTTAAATAGTTTAACGTCCGCCAGATCCTTAAATTGTTGTGTTTTGGTCTTATGAAGAGTGGATTTGTTCTCTGAAAGGACATATCAGAGTGTTACTTTAACAAAATCATAATTACAAATACAAACAAAGCCGCACTGTAGGGACATTTACATCTCCAACATCTGCTGTAACTGTGACAGCTGCGTGCTCATCCCGCTGACAGTCAGCTGTATACATGGTCTCCTTTAAATCCGTCACACCAAGGGTCAGCTTGGATAAAACATTATACCACTTTAAGTCTTCAATGTTCGCAAACATCTCCTAAAAAGAGGAGGCTCCCTAACAAAGAAGAGACTTTGCTTCATCTTATATGAGGAATGAATTTTAATTCATATCTCAAATTGTCAGATTTGTTTCTTGTAGGATCTGACACAATGCTAGCCACAGTGACAGCTGTGGTTAGGTTTGCCCAGTACAATGGCAGCGTCACACCCACACCACTGGAGAACACATCAGCTTTCCCAACCTGGCAACCTGACGCAGTGAGCAACATCACCAAGCCTCATAAATGTCTTCAAGTTTTGTACGAGGATGCTGGAAACTCCAGGTATTTAAATACATCCAAAACGAAGCCTGTTCAGAGTAAATTCAGAAGCCTTAGGAAATCTCAAACTGACAACCTTGCATCCATCTCTTTGTCTTAGGGTGCGGTATTGGGACATCTTCCTTCTTATACCTAATGTGGCCTTTTTTATATTTTTGATGTGGAAATTACCCTCAGCCAGGGCGAAGATTCGACTCACCTCCAGTCCCATCTTTGTCACATTTTACTTGCTGGTAGGACACAACACATGAATATTCAAAATATTAAGCTGTGACACTTTGACTGTTATAAACTGCGTTTAAGCTGGTAAGACATGCAGGGACACGTGAACAGCTTTTGGTTTCAGTATTGTTATAAAGACAGTTTAACCAACCATATCGAAAGGCTCACTTTTTGCTTTGTATTTGTTTATTCATCTGTTATAGATTACATTTCTAACAGCTAAACTGTCCATTGTATTATTTTGGGGTGTAAAGCTTACACCAAACACTTAACAGAGGGGAGGGTATCTCAGATTAACAGTGTTTTAAAGGCTTAAAGGGAGAAAGTCTGCATTGTTTGGTTCCAGTGTGAAGTTTGGCCTCTACTTGCCTCTATTGGTGATACTTATCCCTCATCAAAGGGAAAGGAAAGAACTGTGAATTTGTATTGTGTCCAGATGATTAGTGTAACACATTTTGTTGTGTATTTCTCAGGTGTTTGTTGTAGCAGCCGTTGGAATCACTCGTGCTGTTGTGTCCATGACAGTCAGTGCATCCAGTGCTGCCACCATCATTGATAAAGTAAGAAAACATATCAAGCATGACAATATTTTTGAACACCATTGGTGTATATGTGTCACAATGCAATTAAAATTACATAAGGAGCTCTACAGAACACAAAGTTGAGACTGATTTGGGCTTTAAATATGTAATGTTTAAAAAGATAATGTTCTGTAAAGTTTGGTCTGTTATAAAGACCAGGTGTATATGAATGTATCTGCAAATATAACATAAGCAAACCACCCCAAGGGAGGATTATTTACAAAGAAACATGTTTGAAAATAAAGAATGCATCCTGCAACACTCACCAGGATGTATTATTAATTTTCTGATACTTACCTTCAGTGATGTGCAACTTGATTTTTATCTTCATTTTAAATGCATAAGAGAGCTCCCATAACTGAAGAATATTTATATATTTTTTATGTTTAAGCTTGTAGACTCCTGTATCAGTATGAAAAAAACTGATTTCAGTCTTAAATGCAAACTCATTTTCAGTTGCACTTATCACACTGCACTAGTGTGTAATTTATTTCACAGCAGATGGTTCTACAACAGAGATGAAATCTCTGTCAAAAGTCTGGTGGAAACTGGTTATTCTGCTGGAAAGCCAAAACATTTATTTCCTATAAAGTAAAACACATTTTATTCTCTACATTTGCACCATATGCACCATATATTGCTCAAACGGGTTGTACAAATGGGTTGTTGTAACAGCAGTCATGACTCTCTGTCCCATGTTTCTTCTTTTATTACTTGTCTACAAAGTGCCTGATAGAGACTTCAGCATGACTTTGTTGTTTAAAAGTGAGGCATGGCTGACATTCCTCACATACCAGACTGATCCTTGTGGAGTTGCCACTGATGAAATCTCTGTTTCCATAGTACACTGCTCTGTTGAAGAGAAAAATAAATACACTGTATATGTAATGCTTTAGAGTGTGACCTCATCTGTTAAGTTTTCTGGATAAACGTAAGTTATGAAACAAACAGCAAAAACTGACACTGAGGATCCTCATGTTGTTTGTCTTCTTTCTAGGTGCTGTGGGAAATCACCCGTTTCTTCTTGCTGGCTATTGAGCTCAGTGTTATTATCTTGGGCCTGGCTTTTGGTAAGTTCACCACACTTGTTTCACTTCTCATTTACTGTAAACCATTGTGATCTTTCCCTCCTAGATTTTGCCCTGAGCTATCAAATCTCCCCTTGTCTGAGTCTCATAATAAATGCAATGGGATGCTTTTGCATGTGTGTGCTAAGCCTCTCTTTGGATGCTCATCAGGTCACCTGGAGAGCAAATCCAGTATTAAACGTGTGTTGGCTATCACCGCTGTGCTGGCTCTTGGCTACTCTATCACACAGGTAATGACATCGGTAATACATATATCTTCCCAGTATTTATGAAAGCTGATAAGTATTTTTCTGTATGAATTATATTGGAACATGAACAATACAGGAAATCTTCATTAATGAAAATACATCATTGGATATTAAAATGCATGGTATTTGTGAAATATTTCAGGGTACACTAGAGATTTTGTATCCTGACAGTCACCTGTCAGCTGAGGATTTCAACATCTATGGTCACGGAGGACGACACTTCTGGTTGGTCAGCTCCTGCTTCTTCTTCCTGGTGAGTGACAGATATCAATTTTTATGTCTAACAGCATACATGTCACATCCCTGGAATATCGTTTTCAATGTACTCTCTTTCTGTAGGTGTACTCTTTGATTGTGGTTTTGCCCAAAACACCAGTGAGAGAGAGGATATCACTACCATGTAAGTCACCATATTATCTTATTAAAAAGACATCTAAAATTCTGCCATGTTGAAACGTTTTATTACAAAATGCACAGTGCCATTTATTCAGAGCTGCTGTCCTCTGCTGTTTGTTTTGATGCCCTTATCCAGCCAAGAGGACTTTCTACGTGTACGCTGCCATCCTGTCTGTACTGAACCTGGTCCAAGGACTGGGCAGCTCTTTGCTCTGTGCTGGAATCATAGAGGGGCTCTGGTTGGTATCGTTGCTTAGAGATTTTGTTTTAAAATGTGGAAGTCAGGATGAGTAGACAGACACAATATTTGGTTGTACAGCACTTATGGATGTACAATAGTGGACATCTTATATGAAAAACTGCAGCACTTTTAAACTTATTTTAGGTGATACTGAGATAGACAGCAATATAAGCACCATCTTTTCATTGTTAAAAACAACAAGTCTGTTACCCTTATTGTGATAGTCTGTCTGTTTTTGAACAGTTAATACAAACAACAGTTGCTATGCTTTCTTGACAGATGTTTCAAAATGCATACATTCAGTGATGAAAGCAAAAATTATTCCCTTCGACTATATGGACAGTACATGATAATTATATTGTAAATAGTACTCATAATAACAAGCTTCATTCACCTTTCTGAGAACTAACAGCTCTGTAACAACCTGGTGACTGAAAGTAACACAGAATTAATTATGGAGCTTAATACTTTCAGATTAAATTTTCAAAACAAACAGCAGGTTTATAAGGAAATTTACAAAGAACATTGTTATGATGCACTTAATCTTACAAGTTCCTTTAATAAATTTACCTATTTGTCTCTAATAACAAAACTTGTCACATTCCCAATAACTGCTGTAAAGTAATATGCATGTATCTTTTTTTTTGTTCATTTAAACTCATAAATCTGTTAAAAGTACTTAAGCCTGGAATATACATAACAAACATCAATAATATGTTGTTTTTTAAACCTTTTAATTGTCAGTGTGTTTGCACAACTCCACTGTGTTTGAGTGAAAATAATACTAATTATGATAATTTCCATTCAATTGGTATTTGATTATTATTTTCATAAGTCCCTGAGCTGGGTCAATTGTGGCAGGAGCATTGATTTTGATGCGTTGTGAGGTTTTTTACAGTGTCAGATTAAATGTAAAAACCCCTCTTGTGTTCCTAGGGACAAAAACTGCAAGTGCCCTAAAATAAGCTGTAAAAATACAATACATTAAAAAAAATCTCACTTTAAACAAGTCGATCTTTTGAAAGTCAAGTTAAAATTAATTCATGAGTTTTAGAGGAATCCACTGCCCTTTCAGTGATAGAGCATAAAACATTGACAAATTTAACATTTTTTAAAGACCTGACTGTGATTCTGTTTATTCCTGCTGTAAAAAAATCATCATTTAAACGTGGAGTATGTAACATCCAGCGCTTCCAGAGCTCGCCTCAAGTCAACGCTCACGGAACTGCTGGGTTTTTGCATGTATGCGCTTTGGAAATAAAAAACAAAACACTACCCCTAATGAGCAAAAACTGAAGCAGCTGTAGCTTACAACTACAACTTCAGCTCATAGAATACACTTTAGAGTTAATGGATGAAAATGTAAAATAAAAACAACTGTCAGCAGCTGTTTTTACTCTATCCTTCTTTCATTTCATATTATTTGCAACATAAGTAAAACTAACTATAGTGGTCTGAACAGCAAAGTACATTTGAGTAAAGGCAAGAGGATGATAACAATCCAGATGCTTTTCTTTTGTATTTAAGTATTTCTTTGGCAAAATCCTAGTAAACTAATGTCCTTTCACTTTTATGGTACCATTACTAAAGTTGATAACGTGTTTGTTTTTTTTATCTCTCTAAAATAGCTGTGTGGATGTCACCACCTTTCTCTACTTCTCTGCCTTTGCTCCACTCATCTATGTCACATTCCTCAAAGGTTTCTTTGGGTAAGTATGTAGAACCATGTAAAAAGAACATTTTTTTTCTCTTCAAAACACTCCAGCTGCAGACCTCAACTCTCCAGTTCTTTAGTGCAGATCCAGGGAGAAATTAAATAAAATATAAAAATGAAATCAGAAAGTTACCTTAGACTACATAAAGATTTGTCAGGTTTGCAACTGAAAAGATGCCCCAAAACATTTATGGCCAACTTTAAAAAGGTGTTGTAGCTTGTGCAAAAGAGAGTTTGTTACCGATATCTTTGTGTAGACATGAAAAAACATTCTGTGAATACCAGATATACTTGGGAAATCTGTAAAAATGTCAATAAGAAGTGTTGATTCGATATTTAGATTTTAAATCACTGACAAAGTGAAGAATAATAAGTACTTAGCCAGGCTTGAACCTTTAATCTCAAGGATATTATGCCCTTAGCACAGCTCATGGAGACACTTTTTCTACATCCCTGCCAGAAATAAAATTATTAATAAACCATGTCAAACCTTTGTAGCTAAAGAGCCTGCAATGCCCTTCTTTTTCCTTATTCTACTCATTAATGACTTTGTTTAAAAAATGACTATTTAAATAAAGTAGAATAGAAGAATATAAATGTGCTGAAGTTAGGGCTGCACAACATGCTGTTTAAACACAGCAACAGCAATGTGAACATATACCCTGCTATAGACTTACAGCAGGGTATGCAATGTCAGTGATATATGGAGTCATTTGTTTTGTTTGATGGAGGCCAAATTCCCCAATTTTCTAATTTACTTGACTATCTACTATCAAGTCTGTCTGACATCAGCATCAGTAGGCTTCCTCACAGGATGGACCATGGTGCTTGTAGAGTTTGTGTTTCCTTTCTGAAAAATATAAGCGACAGACAACTCGTGTCAGAAATATAAACAGTGACAATTTATAAGAGTAACTAAAGTCACTTTCAGTTTTTCTTTCTCTTGTCCTCTTTATATTATTATCATAAAAAATATACTCTTCTTCGAAAATATCTTAAAGATGGGGATCTCTTCTCAAAAATGGTCTTCACAGTAAATATGCTGTTATGTTTGTTTTTTTCTACTATTTTTGTCACTATGGGGACTAAAATAATCATTTAATTTTAAATTTTATTTAATGATGTTGATTTTGCAGCCTAAATCTGGTCTATATGTAAACATAACCTCCAAGAGCAGCTGCCTAATCCAGTTTTGTGACTCTGGACATGTATCTGAGGATGTCACCCAGTGAAGATCTGCAGCCAGACACCTCTGTTTCCTCTTGCTTCATTATTTTTTCCCTTCCCACAGCTCAGAGCCAAAGATCCTCTTCTCATACAAGTCACAGATGGATGAGCCTGATGAAAGTGACGTCCACCTCCCCCCAACTGTTGCTGCTACCCTGGGTCGTAAGGAGCTGACTGATCAGGGCCTGTACTACTCCTCCACCCAGATTGATGGCTCCGGTGTGGGCAGCTCTCGCGTGGTGGGAGCACACCTGGATGACGTTGCCTCCGGGCCCTATGGGTCCAGCAGCATCAACAGCGTGGAAGCTGACCGATGGAGACCGATCAATGTGTGAGACATTGGAGAGAAGAGAGAAGGGAGACATTCAGCTGGACTTACATGTTGGGAGAGTTGTGTGTAAGATGGCGATCAGAGGTGTGAGCCTTACAAACACAACAAAGTTGTGGTACACCAGTGAAGGATCATCTTGGTGTAACTTTGACACCATGAAAAGTTAACTTGGGGTGGACACTGATGAGGACTTCTGTCAGCCACATATGTGGAGGAATATGAATTTAGCAAAGCTTTTGTAATCCTGTTGGCAGAGTGCAATGCTGCTGTAGCTCCTCACTCTGAGTCCTGTCCTTGTTCTGCAGCAGTGACAGACTCTGGAGTGATTCAGATCCTCATTAACATGAGAGCTAGCTCTCTGCACATTTTCTGTCATTCCAGCATCAAGCATTAATGAATAATCCTCCGCGATGAAGTTTAAATCTGAAGTTTTGTTGATGAAAACTCCACGTCTGTACATTCCTACCAAAAGTTTGAAGAAACAGCCTCTCAACTGACTCTGTGGTCTGCTGCTATCTTTTGTTACATCAATGATTCAACTGGCTAATCCTGTTTTTGCTGAATCACCGTGCCTAACTGCACAGGACAAGGACTGTTGCTGGCCCATTGTCATTGGTTTATGTTGTCATCTGAAACAGGCGCAGTCCCTCCTGTCATCAGGTGGAGGGTGTTAGAGTGATTTATACCAAATTCAGTAACTCGTGAATAGAAGCATTGGATTTATGTCTGACTTTGAAGGCGGTGCTGGCTCTCTGCTCTTAGCTTTGATTAAAACAAAGTAGGGATGCACAATATTATGAGTACAATATCTATCAACCAATATCAGCCTAAAAAGTTAAACATAGGCATCTGCAGATACCGTCATTTTTGCCAAAATGTACAGTCAATATAACGTCCATACATATCTGCAATATATCAGCTATAATATTGGCAAAATGCACAATTATGCAATATTGCTTCACCTTATCACTGCATTGGTACAATTAAAAATAAGTATAGGTAAGTGTTGATTTTACTTATTTACATCTGTTGAAAGCAACAAGTCAATTTCAGTTAAGACTGAGCTCTTGACAAAACAAATTTGTATCAGCGATAATCATTTCAGAAATGTCGGCATATTGGATATCAGCAAAAATCCAAATATCGTGCATCCCTAGAACTAAGTGCTATTTCTTATTTCTTCCCTTTTTAATTTATATTTCTATCACCAGATCTATCATTGCTACTGAACGCACATTTGATGATTTATAATCACTAAGATTGTGCTACTTTCCAGTGATTTGGACAGAAATGTGCTAAAACATTTGTATGTACTGCTCTACTCTCTTTCCTGAGCAGTGCTTTGCTTACTCCTTCAGTTTGGCTCTTGCAGCACTGAGTTCAGTTTTGTTTTAATATCCAACCTTTCCTTCCAAATTTTTTAGTCCCAACAAATTTCATTAAGCGTGACAGAAAAAGACCATGAACAGTCTTACCTAATTTGCATCACATGTTATTAATGCAGTTTCATCTAATACACTGAATCCCCATTGTGTTTAAGGTTTGTGAGGCTGCATCATTACACTAAAACAAAACCATGTCTCTAGACTCTTTCAGATCAAGTTTTAACTCTGACCAACTTTTGCATTTTCTTACCCTCACCCTCGGTATTATCATGATGTCATTGTTCTGCATTTTGTACAATACCTCACATGTCATTTACTGATGTGTACCGTGGAAGCACTCTGTATGATTGCTGTACTAAAGATAGCAGTATTCACAATGGTTACATGTATGTTCTCATAGCCATAACGGGACATAAAGTATGAAGTATCAGTGTTTTACTCTTGAAATTTCAACTTGGAGATGAATTTTGCTGAGTAATCAGAGTTAGAATAGAGATCTTGAGATCAGGATGTTTCATGGTAAGACTTTGCAGTTCGCATCCATTCACTTCTTACAAGAGATCTGATTTTTAAATCATTTCACAAATGATGTGTTAATTGCCTTCTTATTTAAGTGCATTGATTGTATAATATCCAGCCCATATTCATACTATGTATTGATCCTTTTTTGAGCTATGAAATAAACTATGGACTTTTTCATGCAGTTGGTTTAAAGGTGGCATGAAAGCCTTTTGTCCCTTGAATGTTTGTAAAAGTCAGGGATGCACAATATTATTTATTAGTATAATATCTATAACAGCAGATTTGGGCCTAAAATAATGAAATCACTGTTGGCCAATATTAAAATTCATGCTAATTTACAGTGGATGTACTGGTCATACTTATCATATATATGTATGTATGTAGGCTATAAATACCCATTTTATAGACAGAATGATCAGCAAACACAAATGCACCATAATACTTCAACACTTAGGCTAATGGATACATTTCAAAATCAAAATTTTAATTTTTTAAAGAAGGTAATGTTCTTGTCTTATATTCGTTCCTTGTACAAATAGACTGTCAATTTAAAAACATATCAGCTTTTGTGAGGACTTTGTGCTAATAATGAAAAAAAAATGCATCAGGGATAACTTAATGCCTGCATACCAGGTATCTGTAGGAATCAATACTATCTATCCCTAGTATTAGTGTAGTTACTTTCCTTTTAATTAAAGGCCACTGAGTATCCAAATAAGTTTGATTACTTGATATGGGATGAGTCAGATTTAAGATTGAGCTTTTCTGAATTCTTGTCTAATAGTCTGTCTCATCAGCTTAATCTTACTGTAGTGATTCACATCTTTTACTGCGGGTTTTATGACAGCAAAAGGGAAGGAGATGACAAATTGCTAGCTTAAGAAAATTTGAACTCTCCTAATTATGGTTGGCACTGGCAGGGGCAAACTGTAGCCATAAGCTGGCTTTAAAAAAAATGCAAATCAGCTTTCTAATCTTCGGGCAGTGGGAGATTGAACTGTTGAGATCAGATAGTACATAGTGCAAATGCTGGAATTGCAAAGATAGAATTAATATTTATGTTCAATTGTCTCGTAAGATAATCAAAAGTTATAGATTTAGTACAGTGAGGTTGCAGCACACTGTAGGTAGGCTAGGTTCTGTAGTGGGTCTAGTAAAAGTTGGAGTAGGACTCCACTCTGTGGTTTCTGCTGGTAATTACACTCATGAAAAGGGGATTTCCTGCATTTATTTCCTATAGCTTTTATTATGTAACTATATGGCCATTTTTTGCGATATCATTTGTTTTGCAGCAAACAGTTTAGCAGGTTGATTCCCACTTTAGCAAACAGCTTCAGAACTACAATTCCCATCTACCCCTGGTCGAGTTCAGATTGCAAGTCATTGGATCTGAATTATTTCATCCAGCGAATGAGCAGTGAGTATACTGCAGCGCCAGAATGACCTTTATTGAAGTGTTTTAAGCACTATCAATGTGGCGGCGTCTGTAGCCGCTGTCTCATCTGTATGTCCCCCTGTCCCCTAGGCAGACAGGGTCTTCATTATTCTTCACAGGCAGGAGGGAACAGCTGATCACCATGGGAGGCAACGGGAGTACGACCAGGAAAGTGTCTTTCGGACTGGACGAAGACGAGAAGGTCACTGTGATTGAGGGGGTAAAGGTAGATATTAATCATTTGTTATTAAAGTTTTGGTGCTAGAGAGTGGGAATAACGTGCAGGCACAATATTTCAGCTAACGACGGTTAGCTAGGAGGCTGTGGGCTGGAGTGTGGGCTGACAGGTCCATGTCCTCAGATGACTCCGGGCTCTCCGTATCGCCCGGTCAGAGAGGCGCTCTCTGAAGTTGGTGCTCCTCCTCAAACTTATCTCATGTTCAGCCGGCGACCTTGGGCACGTAAAGTGAAGAAATGCCGATACATGCTAAGCAAAGTGTCGCTCAATGTCGTTGAAAATCGACATTGTTATTTTAGCTTAATAGCAAGATATGCTATCATCTCCGACAGTCTATAACGTTACAGCGACGTCAGCCAACTGGAAAATCGATTATCCAGTGACGTCAGACGTCAAACGGAAAAATTACGCGTCAGTTTTATACAGTAGGGCTGGATGATACTGACCAAAAATTGACTGTTTTATTACTGAATGATGCAACATAAATTCTTTGTATTAATGCAAATTCATTTAAAAAAAAAACATTGACACCTTAAGAATGTTTTGCACAGCAGCATCATGTATGAAGTGAAAACAAACTGCTATACCTTTTGACTGTTGGTTAAAACAGAGACCCTGTTGAAATAAAAAAGAAATCACAAGATAATGTTTTAACTTAAAAAGCTGACAAACATGTATAATCAGTAGGGCTGTCACTTTAGTGCATTAATTAGATTAATTAATTACACCACAAATTAATGCGTTATAAAAATTAATCACAAGATTTATAATAGCACAAAAAACATTTTGATATTGTCCAGCTGGAGGACCTGTATGTGGCAGTGGCACGTCACTTCACACATGCGTCTCTAGTCAAACCAAACAAAGCCAAGGTGACAACAGGAATGGCATATTTAAGACTTTGTCCTATTTTATTTTCTGAATTAATTTATCTATATTTGTACTACATTCTGTAATAATGCATCAGGCCTAATTGTTTTGCTGGATGTCCTCGACCTTTTTCTTATTTTGAATTTGATTTATGAAACACACTTAAAGTGTAATTTGAGTTGCCTGATTGAGCTTAGAATTTTCTGCACAAGTTGCCCTGACTTTGGTTTTATTTAGTCACCAATAAAAATGTGGATTTACAAATCTTCACTTCTTGGTGTATTCATTTGATTAGTTATGCACTACAATTTTATAATATCCTAGAATTCAGATTCTTTATTTGGGTACTTTAAGCAGACATGAGATTAAAATGCGATTCATTAGATTAGTTAATTATAAATCCAGTAATTAATTTGATTGTTTTTTTTAATCGTATGACAGCACTAATAATTACATTATGTTATGTTTAAGGTAAGGTCAGAAAAATGATACAGTTGCTGAGTAAATTTAAAGAATTGCTCTTCTATGTCACACTGTTCCCACAAAGTTGGGAGAATGAAATTGTCCAAAATGTCCTAGTATGCTGAAGCATTAAGAGGTCAATTCACTGGAACCAAGGGGTTGAGCCCAAATCCTGGGAAACAACTCCACACCATAATCCCCCTCCACCAAACTTTACTCTTGGCACAATGGCACAACCAGTACTGTTGTCCTGGAAACTACAAAACCAAGACTCGTCAATCAGATTGCCTGACAGGTTGCTTGTTTCAGAGAACATGTTACCACTGCTATAAAGTCCAGTGGCGGGTGCGTTTACATCACTGCATCCACCACTCTGCATTTCACTTGATGATGTAAGGCTTGGGTGCAGCTGCTCGGCCATGGAAACCCTTTCCATGAAGCTCTCTATGTAGTGTTCTTGAGCTAATCTGAAGGCCACATGAAGTTTGGAGGTCTGTAGCTGCTGACTCTGCAGAATGTTGATGACCTATGACCTACTGTGTGCCCCAGCATCCACTGACCTACTCTGTGATTAAATGTGGCCCACCACTCCTTGGCTGAGGTGCTGTCATTCTCAATCGCTTCCCTTTGTTATAACACCCTTAACAGTTGACTGTGGAGTATTTAGAGCAAGGAAATTTCACGACTGGACCTACTGCACAGGTGGCATCCTTTCATGAATGTCTGTAGAAGCAGTCTGCATGTTTAGGTGCTTGATTTTAGTTCATGGAAGAGATTGAAACACCTGAATTCAATGATTTGGATGGATGGCTGAATACTTTTGGCAATATAGTATATCAGAATATATGCATAGGCACATATTACACCATAGGGCAGTTTGTGACATGTTTGACAGTGAAATACTTATTGTCAAAAATGTCACAAACTGCCCAATCTCACTCCATGAATGATTCCTTGAAAGAAATCCTGGTTCCACAGCTTACATTGGGCAAGAGTCAGGGTACACCATGAATTGGTCGCCAGCCAATCCATGAGAGACAACCATTCACACTCACATTCATACCTAAGGGCAACCTAAGTCACCAATCAACCTAATGAGCATTTTTTTTAGTCTGTGGTTGAAAGCCGGAGAGCCAGGACAGAACCCACGCATGCATGGGAAGAATACACAGAAAGATATCACTTCTTCATTTCTTATTTCTCTTTAGCTATCAAATGATGTGCTTCGTCGTATGAAGGAGCCACAGGGGTCTGACAGCGCCAAGCCATCTTCCCCACCACCAGATAGCCGGAAAACACCACCAAGTGAGTTCCTGACTTTTTTCAGATAGGGAATGGTTGAAGTGTCAGGACACATTATCCCCATGCAGTAACTTATAAGAATTCTTTTATTAACTCAACTTTTGAATGATGTTTTAAGACAGTATGATGAAAGAGAACACAAAACATACTCTGTAACTACATGGCTTAAAGTAGCTGCCAACTTTAGTCAACTTTGATAAGTATGTAACACGCTGTTGTGCAAAGGGGCCATGCTCTTGGCCAGAATTAAACCTTCCATCTCTTGGTGCTCAGAATGCTATTCTTGCAACTTTGTGTTCAAACATATGCATATCACTATTCATTGATACTGATCTTGTATTTTCTTCAGGTTCAAAACCTACAGGACCTTCCAGTACAGAAATCCAGGAGGAAATCCGCAAAAAGTAGGTCACTATAAAGCTGTGTACTTTAGATTCCTTCCAGTCATATTTACAACACACAGAGCAGAGCCAGGTGGAAACATCCAGTGGCCTGGTGGCAGGGTTGTCACATTAGGTTTAGACTTTAATGTTGACATGAGCACCTGATAGCCAGTGCAGATGACAGACATGAGATGTTAATGTGCGATGTTTATGGTTCACACACACATATAGAGTGACCTGTCAACACTGTCTATGCTACATAAGAGGCATGCCGCTATGCTGCTGGCATTCTAATCCTGTGCCTCTGAAGTTTTATCTGCTAGGAAGTCCAAGGTGTCTTACCACAAAATAGTATTTGATTACCTTGCCTATATACTTAACATAACATGACAATATGTTACTTTATTTTATAACCACCTTTAAGTCCTTGTTACATCCACGGCTCTGAAAGGGTTAAAGGAGGTAACATAAAAGGAGATGGAACGGTTTAACAGAGGTGTTTAACAAAAAATAAAGGATCTTCTTATATATAAAGAATTGCCAAGAATCAAAATTCACACTCAGTACCAAAACAGGACTGTTTCAAAAAGGCAATCTTAAGGTGCGTTCACACCGCAAGCGACCCAGCTACCAAAGTCGCGTCGCCCACTGATGTAGCGTCGCACGTCCATAAATACCTGTTTGGTCGCCGTTGGCGTTGGCCGTCAGTTGGTGACGTCACGTCCGCTCAAGTTTTACCGCGATCATATCATATATCACATAATAGGATGCATAAGCGGACATTATTCCAACTGTGTCCTTTTCACTCACTTATCAAACACAAAACTCTGCAGCTGATGATGCAGCAGCATTATCTGTGAGTTTACCGCGGTCCGTCTGCAAATGTCCTCATTGAGATTAGTTCCGCCTAGAAGGAAGTCATCCGCCCTGTAGTCCGGATGAATAACAGCACCGTTACACGTACACACACTGCTGGTTGGCTGATGCCACACAGCCACACACGACATCGCCTGAATAGATCAACTTTTTTTTAACTTTGACATCGCTCGACGAGTGAAGTGGTCGTCTTGTCGCCGGCTGTCGCATCCCGGTAGGGTTAGCCCCGCCCCATCGTGGCAGTACATTGACTTTGAATGGAGACTGATCGCCGAGGTAGTACAGGTAGCGTTCGGTGTGAACGCACCTTTAGACTACTAAACAGTATAAGAGCTATTTCAAAAGCAATTTTGATGTCTCGGTGCCGAACCAGACAAGGTCGAGCGACAGTTCACTACAGATGTAGCTGCTCACGAATGGCGGTCCAGTCGGCCTTTTAAAGAGGGTGCCATTTACTCTCAGTAAATAATTGGAGACCGCCATACACTCCCGATGGTCAGGCGCTCCAGTCCCAACCTCCACCTGGCAACCTGAGGAGGGAGAGAGAGAAGCACATCCATGCATGTACACTCACACAGACACACACACACACACACACACACACACACAACAAACAAACTATAAGGCAGCAGCAGGAGCAGTTCAGATATCAAGCGGTCTAAATGTGTCTGTAGCATGTCCACTACCACAAACTAAACAATGTTTTAGACTAGACTAAATGTCCATCCATCATTTCTGCTTCTTATCGAAGAAGACGGGCTGTAGCCCATCCCAGCTGACACTGGGCGAGGTGCAGGGTACACCCTGGACCGGTCACCTGCCAATCACAGGGCCATATAGCGAGCCAGACAACCATTCACAGTCACACTCACACCCAGATGACCTAACAAGCTTTTTTTTTTCCTTTTGACTGACTGTTGCCAGATACTGTATGTCAGAGGGACTGGTGTCAGTCAATGGAAAAAGATATCTTTAACCTTGCTAGAGGACCAGATAGTTGCATATTTGGCAGACTCACAACAGTTCCTATGTCCATCTGCTTCAGTTATGAGCGTCAGCAGGCCCTGGTGGAGGAGCAACTGGCCCAACTGGCCCAAAGAGAGAGAGAGTCAGTGAGAACCACAGGCAAAGATGAACTGACCTCTGCCCTCATCCTGGAGAAAGGGAAAGTCCATGAAGAGCAAGAAAAGGCAAATTTCTTGGTGAGTAATGAGTTTAAGATTTACTTCAATCGTAAGAGTGGTGCTTTCTGCAATGGCATCACTGATGAGTGGTACCATACAGCAGTCACTGCCCTTGAGCTGCTGTATTTATTTCTCAAGCAAACTTTCCAAACAGGGAATCACCTGCCAACCTTCAACAGAAAGTTTAGCATTAGACTTGGTCTCTAATTAAACAAAAATGTTAACAATTCATGAATCTTGAACATCAAATGATTGATATATGTAAAAAAAAAAAAATTATAATGCCTGTCTTATCTCACATACCTTGCCCTTTAGCCTTAAAGGTTTCTAACAACACCCCAACCCACCCATGTCAGTTTTACTTTGTATTCTACTTTTATGTCTCTGTTTTACGTAATAAACTTTGTATAATCAAAATTGACGCATGTAGTCATAACATTTATCTGAATAACTTTTTCTATGGCTTCATTTAGATTGATAGTATTTAGCTAAGGAACAGAAGTATGGAGGTAGTAGACTCTTAACACCTGATGCATAAACACTGCACTACCAGAACAGAGTTCAGACTTAGTTCTTGTGCAATAATTTATTTATTTATTTATTTATGGATATTTTTACTTCTCATGGTATTCCTAAACTTCTTTTACTTTTGCACTTGTTTGATGTCCCCCAGACTCACAAACTGAACTTTTTTCAGTTCAAAGTGAGCTTTTCCACAATCTAATGAGGTTTATGTTATATTTTAAAGCTAGAAGCAAGTTCTTTTTTTAACAAAATTAACCACACATATTTTTGTACTTGACATTATTTTTTTTTTTATCTCAACAAAGAATATAATTTTACCTCCTTAACCTTTCATAAGTGTCAATGGCACCCTCTACAGTTCAGTCTGTGATAAACAGAGGCACTCTGAGGCACATGAAAATTATTTGTTGTTTTGCGAATGCAGTTTAAATTTCTTTATATTAAGAGCTGATGCTTAATCATGCTTCTCAGTGATCAAATACATTTTCTGTTCTTTCGGTAACAGAGTTGTTTTTGCCTGTAATATGACTCTAACTATTAATGAAGTCATTAATAATGGAGCACAGCATTCAGAAGAGAAACATTTCTTCTTAATTTTGTAGATTTTTCATGCAATTTTCCAGTTCATATTATTTACATCCTCCCTTTATGGCAAAATATCTGCACTGCAGGAGTTTGTGATTTTTGGGAGAATAAAATGTCAGATGTTGCCGATGTATCTGCACTTATTTGCAAAGTCTTGCTGGAAAAAAGGAACTAAAGTCAATCAGTTCAAGTGACTACTTAAACTGACTTCTTCCCTTTTTGGATGGAAACACTATACCGTATCCCTCTACTTTCAGTAACACTTACATGTCAAATGTTTTTTGCACACACTCAAACACAAGAATCTTTTTGTAATTTCTTGTGTATTTAGATTGAAAATACAACAATACTTTCCTGTGTTGTTAGTATTTCAGATGTGCTTGCAGACACATATTCTTCTCACTGACTTTGGCAAAATTACAGGGAATGAAATCAGAAAGAAGGTGATGGAGGAACGACTTGAATGCTTAGCAAAGGTGTGAGTTTGTGTTTCACCCTGAGGGACTTAGATGTTTATTGGTGAGCTGCAATCTATTGCTGATAATTAATTTGCAATTCCCAACTTGTTTAAGTTTTCTCACTCACTTTAATTAGTTAACACTGGATTTCCTACATCTGTCTCTCTGTCTCAGTGGTTGGTTTGTCCTGCAGTGTCTTTTCTGTGTACCGACAAACTGCAATGAATACTGAATGAAGGTGCGGGCTTAGCTTACACTGATAGAGGCTCGGGTAAAGCAGCAAAAAACAAACTCTCCTTCCTGAAAGCCTTGTTTTCTACGAGTGCATGTGATGTGTGTGAAGTTCAATGCTGAACAATTTGGAATAGGACTGCAGGTAATCTCAGATCAGCTGTTCTTGCAATATGATTTGTAATAAACTCATCATGACTGTCTGAATTTGTAACTAAAATTAAAATGTGGCTTTTTGTTGTGTTCAGTGAATGTTTTTGGAAGCTAAATGCCTAAGCCACTGATGTATTTATTTTGGCCAATTTAGAGGAGAAAAGAGATTCTCTGATTTCTATTAGATTAGAACAATCATGATGCAACCACAAGTATTGTTTAAGATCTGAAGAATAGCTGAGTGTTAGCTTCTTTAGTCCTTAACCCTCCTTAAAAATCTAATCACAATCCGGAAATAAAATTCTGCATATTTACCTGGCTTTCCTTATTAATAGAAACGATACACAATATATAGATAGGTAATAGCCCCATTTTACAATCTTGAGTCAATGTTCTTTGAAAAGTAAATCTCTGCAAACACCTGGATGATCAACCCTATTCTTCAAATAGACCTACCAGAGAAAAAAATAAAAATCACAGTAATAATAAACAGATTAACACTTCAGAAAAATATGCACTCATCAAACAGTAAAAGTACAAATTTAATTCACAAAAATATGTCTCTAACAGCACCTGCTGTTAACTCATTCAATTAATCAATCTCAATCTTGATTTGTATAGCGCCAATTCATAACAAGTGTTATCTCAAGACACTTTACAATAGATCAAGAACTCTTCATTTTGTGGATACACATATATGCATAGATACATGTATAAATATAAAGATACACATATACATATATATACAAATATATACATCCAACACCCAACATGAGTCCATGTAGCCAATCATGAATCCCTCCATCATGGCGGCAAGAAAAAACCTTCTGGTAAGCAGCAGGAAATCTTGAATGTGGATCCCAGTCTCATGATGAACAGCAAATCCACACAATGCTGTGTTTGGTGTGTGGGCAGAGGAAGGGAGGTAAGAGGAGACAAGTGGACTAGAATAAGAACTATAGTTAGGGACAGGTTCATGAACACAGACCTGTCATCTGATTTATTAGAGGTTAGCCTCTTGAGATGATACATCTCATTTTCAGGAGGGTCCTCATGTCTGAATGGTTGTGGTGATCATTTTATAGTAGTATAACCAATGATATTCTTACTGAAAATAAGAATTTATGGTAGTGACGAACTCATGGATGCTCAGACCACAAGTGCATCCCTACCATATTTGTCTCCATTAAATATAAATGTGTTAAAGGCCTCTTGAGATGTGACATCCCATTTTCAAGAGGGACCTCATGCCTATGTGGTAATAAAAAATAAATACTGTAGATGTATTGATCATGGATGCATATCCATTATGGTATCCATTCATTACCATAATAATCTCTTATTTTATTCTTGTTACAGTGTGCCTGAGGTTATACACATATATGTTATACTTTAGCTAAGCATATAATCCATGCCTGTCTATAAAGTGAAGCACCTCTTAAATTGATATGAAAGCTGCTTCAACTTAAGCACCATAAACAAACTCTTAAATATCTATTTACAGTATATACAGGTAAATCTCAAAAAAATAGAATATCATGAAAAAGTTCAATATTTTTTATCACTCATTTCAGAATTACCAAAATTTCAAGCAATAAATGTTTGAAATGTTTCACTCTATTTGTAATGAATCTATATAATGTATGGGTTTCACATTCTGAAATGAGTGATGAAAAATATTGAACTTTTTCATGATATTCTAATTTTTTGAGATGTACCTGTATATAAATGTACACGTATGTATTCATACATATCCATCTCAGCTTCTCCATATTATAACAGTATATGTCATGTATATATAACCCTACATGCTTTTGACACTATTATTTTGACCGTTAAAGAGCAGGTTATTAATAAAACTTTACTTTTAAAATACATATACCTAATAGTAATGATAAAAGAAGACAAAAAAGCTCAGCGTGTCATGTGGCACGTGATCTTTTGAACTCTGTTACTCAGTTTTCATAATTAACGAAAGTAGTAATTATAATTGACTTAAAACTTCATTAATTTCCCGGCTCTACTTTGTTGTATATTTCAAGAATTTTGTCTTGACCACATTAAAAGCAGTTGGTTTTATTTATTGCATTACATTTGACTGTCACAATATGCTTACGTGGAAGGCTCACATTGCAGTTAAATTAAGATCGCAGCTAATTACCCAACCCTACTATTTTCATTTATTTGACATTGGTTGTGGGCTCGGCTCCCAGGTTTATTGTTCTTTTTGGGAATATGGTTGAGTTTCATGTGTTATTGTAGCTTCATGTAAATTAGTTTGTAAATACGTAAATGGTTACATTTTAACAACTGTGATAATGGAGAAAGGAACTTGGACCTTTGTCATTGATGACTTTACGGTCAAGAGAGCTTCTGATTGATATATGAAGCCTGGATAGCATATCAGTAATAGTTTTTGTGATCTTCCTAACAACACTCCCTTACTACCTAACAATCCTTCTCACCTGTCCTTCATGACCCAGCTCACCTCTTAATGTCACTTTTTCTGCTTAACTGTCAAACACATATATTGTTTGCAGCTCTATTCCTCTTCTGTCCTACATGTTTCATATAACTTGAAAAACACAGAAGCCTAAATAAAATAGAAAGGTATGTTTGATGATATACTATCGGCTGCCATCTCTGTTTAACCCATTCTGCCCCACCGGCAAAAATTGTTGCCAAAGTGTATCATTGTCATTTTCTACTCTCAACAAAAAAATCTCAACAGAACTAATGCAACTATTTCCTCAACTGTGTTCGTAGGCAACTTAGATAAAGATTTGGTTTAATAAAAAAGTAGTTCCTGTCACATGACATTATCTGCTTCCTGCTCCTTCCGGCGGGGGACATGACTGATGCTAATCGTCCTGGAAAGAGGTCATTTTCATAACTTATAATGCTTCCATGAGCAAATATTTTTTGCTCATGGGCTTATTTCTGTGAGTGACAACAAAAGTTGCCAGTGGGCACGTAGCTTGTCGCTTACTAAAGGAAAACACTGACTGCATGATTTCTCATAATTAACTAATTTCAAATTGTAGAATGAGGTACTCTGGTGCATTCAAATCCTCTTAGAATACTCTTCCATGCTAAATAAATTCACTGGTATTTCAAGGCCTGTGTCTGTAGGATTTTGATTTTTACATTACCATGAATCATTTTCTTGCTAGCTGCTAAGTGATCTTTCTCTGTTAGCTAACATTAGCTTGTGCTTCACTGAAGTAAAAAAATGTTGATGTGCAGTTGGAGGTGCAATTTTCTTGACACACAAGTGCTAACCATAGTCAATGTCCGCTCCTACAATCACCTCAAAATGGAAATAAAGAAATGAATAACATAATTCAGATGGACTCAACTAATAAAATTACAACCTTTGAAAGAAATTTGGGCATAAATGGGTTAATGATACTGAAAGTGTGTGGGAATCTGAGTCTGGAGCCTAACCTGTATCAAATCTCTTTGCCAAGCAGGCGGGCTTCCCCCTTTACCTTGCATTTTACCTTTCCTGTCTGTATCCCAGCAACAACATATCTGAAGCCTTCTTAAAGAGACTCTGCCACTTCCTCTTTCTCATTCCACTTTTAAACACTTTACTTTGAGCTGTGTGGGAGCTGCTCTATTTCCCAGAGGAGACGCTAACACAGAATATTCACACACACATACTGCTGCTGTGACGCCTCTACAATAGACTAACATATATATAGTAGGCACCCCATCAGCCTATTTCACCGTGTGTGCTCCTGGCTCCTCAGCAGGTATCCTTTGTGCCAGTGATGGTGTAAGGAGGGAGCGAGGGAAGTGTGGAGGCAACACCTGTCAGAGAGAGCAGGGCTGCTCCCCACATCGCCTCGGGCTGCCTGTCACACACACTCACATTAGCCATTTACTCCCGGCTCTGCGCCAACCACCACTGCTGGGGATATTTGAGTGCGTCTATGTATAAATATGCTACATGAATGTGCACATGCAAGCACATATGTCTGTGTTCAGTGTTAACATATTTATTTACATCAGAGGAATATGTGTGTTATGCAGAGGTATGTCTTTGCAAGGTTCATGCACAGTTTAAACATTTAGAAACTAGTATGTGCCATGCATATTCCTTTTAAAAATGTCACTGGAAAAGTTAAACAATTTCAGCACTGTGGTATGTGCATTTTTTTGTGGTATAAAACAATGGTTCTTTTTCATTGAAACTGCCCTTAGTCATACTGAGAAGAGTTAAGCTTCTCTGGAGCCTATGTGTTAACAGTACACTGCTGTCAAAAATAAATGTCAAATTTATTTTTATTTTATTGATAAACCCAATATACATGTAATGTTAAAAGACTTTTGGAGAAAGTATGCAGAAAATGTGTTATCATAGATTTAGATGGTATAATCTTTACTATAGCAGCATCAAACAATCTCACAGACTCTCAGACATCTTTGGTATTTATTCGGGGTATGTGGCCCAACTTCAGATTTGTCACAACCTACTTTTCATCTACTCCTCCTAGAGATGGGCAGTTAATCAAATTTCAAATGAGATTATAATACTGCCTTTCACAGTAATGAAAACTGGTAATAAACATTGAAAATTGCTGTACCACTCAACATATTAAACTTATTTTTTCCTTTCGATTATTATTCACATTATTTTGAGATATTTGTATTTATCACGTTTATTTTCTATGTATAGCCCATCTTTAATGTTCAAATGATGTAGTCCAAAGATTAAGCATCTAATAAAAGCATGTGGTGGTGCGTGTCTTAACATCAGTGAGTTTTTTTTATAAATCGTGATCTAAAAACATATGCAATGATTAGCATTAGCTGTTATTCTTAAAACGGGAATCAGTATTGGCCCTCTTTCTATATTTTTTTTTTTGTACATTTGCATACCACTAATTAAATGGTATTGTGTGCAAAGAAAAAATTAAATGAAGATCAACTTGTGAATACAGCTTTAAACTAATTTGTCATTATTACACCACCATCATGCCACATTATTGAAGAGGTTTAATAGTTGAAATTAAACATAGATTAAAACATGGCATCAATTTACGCACCATATTCCACCTCCTGAATAATTAGCAGACTATGCCACATACTCATATGGATCTTTGGCACCACTCTCGGCCTCAACAACAACACCTTGAGTGAGGAAACAGGAGAACAACTTCTGACATTTACACCTAGTCTCTTTTCTCTTCTTCTTTCATTAGCACCTTCTGTATGTGTTTTTTTCCCCTGACTACTCTCTCCGCCTCAAAGGTGTCATCACTGTTGCAAATAAATACAGTAAGCATGCATCAGCATTAAGTGCAGAGCACCGGCACACAAACACACAATATCAAACATCTGCTCTAAGCTATTGAACTTCATGAGTTTGCATAGATGTTTCCATTATTGTTTGAGTTTGGAGGGGATGTTTATAACCCATCGGATGATTTGCTTGAAGTCTTTAATGTTAAATGCTAGCTCTTCCCCGCTGTCTACAATAATAAAACCAATAATGGACAACAACATTTCATCATGCAACAGTTATTCAAGTGCAAGGCAAGGCAGCACAATATTATTTTTAGGACACCTAGGCAATTAAATGTGTTTTGCAAAGTTAAAAGTAGAACATTCATAACATTAAGAGTATTAGTCAAATGGCAAAAAGGCAGCCAAAATAATAAGATAAAATATCATACTAAAAGAAAAGGACATTAAAATTAGTAAAAAAAAAACATTGTATGTCAAAATATCCTCCCCTATTTTTGTAATACTATATAGTTGAAGACCAGCCTTTGCAGAGGAGCATGTTGTGCATGGTATAAGTCACTATGATGCAGGATCAGATGGAGCCAGGGGCTTTTTTTAAGCCCCAACAGAGAGACAATTATGAGGTCTCGCTCTGACTGTATCAGTTGCTTAACAATGACATGTAGGAATCCAGTCATCTGTTGAGATGGACAAGGTATCTAACAGCTAAACCTACTGAGAATGGAGAAAAATGCTGCAAAAACAATGTTCAAACGGGACTGAGGCTGTGTGTTTAATTTTTTTAATTATCCACCCACTCAGTGTGTTTATGGACAGTTAGAAAAAGTTAAAATTATTGTGTTCGGTTAATTGAAATTTGACATTTGAATTACATGTTAACAATATAATGCAGTCAGAAATAGATTTCCTCTTGTCTGTTGTCATGGTTCACCTTTGGTGAAGTGTATTATTGTATGAAAACAAGGCTAAAGAAGTTGCAAGCTATTTAAGTTGTCAGTTTCTGCAGTTAAACATGATGGGTTAGCTACACAGTTAGAGTAACAAGTATAGAAAAGTACTCATGCTAGTACTTGTGAGCAGTGTTAACGTGAAGTTTTTGTTCTGAGTTGTTTTCTAATGTATTTGAAATGCATTTTTGAGTTTCTTCATGTAAACTTGTTGAGAAATGTCACAAGTTTCACAAGTGTAGTTGTTTTATTTTAATAAATCTCACTCCTGTCTGCACTGTTTAAAGTTACTACATGGAGCTGTTATTAAACTTAACACAATCTGACTATTTTTCAAATTATGAGCTCCCTACTGTTTCAGTGGGACTATAGAGATGATTATTAAGAGAAGAGATGCTACCCTTGTTTTCCTATAATAAAGAGTTTTAGTTGATTTTGCCTCTACATGAATTAAATAGCCTAATGTTAGAGGGAAAGGCGTCTCTATTACGTACATGATAAGTAACAAAAAAATGAATCACACGACTTTATGCTCTTTGTATTAAGATATCTAATGAAATTAGTTTATATACACTACACCAACATCTTTAATGGGATTGATGGGAAATAACAATTTTCAGGACGAGGGAAGTCATATGTTTTATTGAATTTAGGCTATTGTAATATTGAGGTAGCTTTTAACAGCTCTATATAAAAACAGACAAGTAATTTACAGTGAAGGTTCCTACAGACATATTCCTGAGCTGTTTATAATTAACACATTATCACTGATGATCCACTGCTGTCCATTTCATCCATGTGCACTTCCATGTGTTTCTATGAGACGTCAGTCAATGAACAGTCTGCTCCTGTTTGATGTGCTCTCAGATTAACTAAGAAACATCAGAACAGATGATAAAACAAAGTTAGTGTCTCTTTTTTCACCTGTTCAATGGCTCACTTCATGTGTTACTGCTTTGTGCCTTAATTTCTCTTTCGCAGTGATCTCTGATCTGTAAAAAGGCCACCTTTAGGATCAAAACAAATAAAATATACCCATAATTACTTTAATAATGGCTCACTTAATGTGACATCAGATGTGACAAATTCAGGTTCTGTGTTATGGAAACTTCAACATTGCGCAGCATATTCTTGGTTTCTACCCTCTCTTCACATCTGCTTTAAAACTCTTTCACCACCACAGAAACACTTTGGCTAATCAGATGTGCACTGATCAGACACATAACTTAAAAAAAAATTCCTCATCTGCAGAAATAAAAGTCTCTGTCTCGTTCTGTGACTTCACTCTGGTGTGGGGGCTGCAATGAGTGGCTGAATGAAGGGGGAGATATCAGCTGTCTGTGCCTGAGATGTTTATGTTCATATGTTTATGATTGTTAAAGTGCTTTAGAAAAATGAGTAAGTTGAAAGCTCTGGCTTTTGCCTCAAAGGGCCCTAATTTCGTGGCGAAGCGCAGGGGGCGCAAGACTGGCGCACCCCGTGCAGTGTCTGCGCAGAAATGGGTGTGACGGCGCAGCAGGGGGAGGTGCCGACAGGTTCATGTTGGACAGAAAGTGCGCTGAAAGCTCGCCAGCTCCAACCTGGTCTATTCTTGGCGCAAGCGAAGCGCACCCTCCGCAGCTGTAATTTGGTGACAGCCGCACATGTGTGCACACGTCACCAAAGCCTCAGAGGCAGGTTTGCAGAGTGTTAGGCACATTTTAATGCAATAAACTATCACAGCAATCACTATTTAATGTAACCGTCTGAACCAGCATATACATTTGTTTCTTTATTAATTGTCCCGTCACATCTGATGTCGAATTAAAGCCGTTTGTCATAATGGAAACTTAACCTGACGTCAGCTGGAAGTTTGATACACATCTTACAAGTCAACAATAAACAGCCTTAACATCTGATACTGAGTATATATCTGGCTTCTCTCATTTCATTAAATTCAAAGATAAGAGGGAGAAAAAAGACGAAGAAAAAAGAGAGAAAATAAATGTATGTCACTCAGGATTTACCTGTGATTTCCCATATTCCTCTGTTTTAGTCTTTATTTTTAACGTGATCTAAAAAGATGGAGTACATTATTGGAAAAAGGATGAGGAGGAGACACCGGGAGGGTATACAGTATATCACTACAGGCTCTGCTATTTGGCGATGACAAACCAGGAATGCAGGTGGATCACAAGCATTACAAATGGATAAGCCAGCTGCTGTGTAACTGTCTCTTAATTTTATACTCCTATTAATAACAAAGGAACAGATTACATCTGTCCCGGGAGCTGGCCCACACGGTGACGCGCTCCGTTGCCCCGATGCGCGCCCCGATGGCCAGTCCATTCTCCCAGTTGCTGAAGTGACAGCAGCTCTGACTGTCTCCGCTGCCGGGTCTCTCCAGCACACTGTTTCCACGGTGGCGGGGATCATTCAGACCAATCAGACGCTGTGCCTCGGCCGCAGCGCATTTAAAGGCAAGGAGAGGCAGTCATTTGATTGGTGAAGACAGCACTTGGCTGTGTTAAACCCACTCATGCCTTTTCTCCTCCCTCTCTGGCACTTGCACTGAGGGGCAGGGACGGAAGCGTGGATGCGCTCCTCTGCTTCTGGAGTTCGCCTCTCTTGGCACTGCAGGAAACTTGCAAAGTGTGCTGGTCACACCCTGTCCGCGCGGCCAAGGCGGGCGCAGGGCAGGTGCGCCTGCGACTGCGCCTGGTCTACAAAATTAGAGCCCAAAGAGTGAATAAATGCAATAATGCTATCAAATTTGGAGGAGGGTCAGGACTCAAAAAAGGTTGAGAACCACTGCCGGTTTGAATAATGGTTCAAAAAAGTTAAATTGGCTTTTAATCATACATATGTGCTTCATAATCTAACTTTCACATCTTAGTGACAGAACAAGCCAAGGCTGATTCTCCAAAATGAGGTCTTTAAGATGATACATACCTGCAGATGGTAGCAGATCCTCTCCCCGTATATAAGGGCATATATCCATGAGCATTTTAATGGCTACGTATATTTTCAGTTTTGTCCATCCTGATGTCCCTCACACCTCTTCTAACTCAAAAACCTCGACAGATTGCTCGAGGCATATTTCTTGCCGTATCATTGTATGTTTTGCTTAATGTCCCTGTCAGTCTTCAGCTGTTTTAGCTATAACTTGAAAGTGTTATGCTGTAATGACATCAGTCTGTCTTACCTCACCTTATTTTCCCACGTTCCCTCTGGCTGCATGTTTCTGGTTTTTGCACGGTATGTCTGGATGTTGTAAATTTGTGACAGCAAGGTAGGAAATCAATTGCAGTTTGGTGAACGGTCACTAGGTGGCATTGTTGAAGCATGTTTGCTTTTCTGGGCTAATCAGCAGCAGGATGGATGCATACTCTCTACAGCGACATGTGCTCCTGGGCAACATGTTCACCCAGCGTTTTTTCTCCTCCTCTCCTGTTTCTCATCTTTTTATCTTCCTCTTTTCGACCCCTAGTCCTTAGTGTGTGTGTGTGTGCGTGAGTGTGAATGATGACTCAAAGAGGAGCATTTGACACTGTCCAGAAGAAAGATGATGAAAACCAGGGTGAAAAGCCCAACATCCATTAAAGTCAGACCTGAGATGACAAACACTCAGACCACAGTGGATGCGGCCCCTCATCCTAACAGTATGGCTGGCTGCTGCTTCAAAGCGCCGGAAAAATGACACTTGACAAGGCTGAAAATGTGTTTTGCCCTGAATATGCAGCCTTTCAGTAACAAGATGTTCTCGCTAACCAGCAGGACCCCCTGCTGTCTAAATCTTAAAGGCATTTGTCGCAGAATATAATCCTCTGCAACAGATCTATTTACTGTTGCCTCAGCTTAATCCCTCACTTTTGTTGGTTTAAACATTATGGCGTTAATTTATTATTTAATTGATGTCAAATTATATATTCCATTATGATAATGATAATTGTAATAAAAGCAATGTAGATGTTATATCAGGGCAGTCAATAATCATTTAATCTTTCATAAGCTGCTGCTAGACTGCATGTTAGTTTTATTTCTGAAGAAGAAAAAATCAAGTTTAGAAAGATTAGGCCTATGGCGTGTTTATTATGGTTTACAATTTCAGTACATTTTTGATGCAGTTGATTCAAAAACTATGTCTAGATAATAAAAGGAGTTCACATTTATAGGACTGCTTGTGTTCTCTATGTAAAAAATAGTCTGGTGCAGCTATAAGGAAAATCAATGATGCTGTGTTGCATTGTGATACACTGTGATGCATTGTAATATTGAATTGAATCGATAGTCATTTTGTCAAGTGTCCAGCTCAGTTGTTGGTTGTTCAAGTTCAGAGGATGCAACAAGAGCTGGTCACTCTGTGGTATGTTGAAAAATCACAAGTGAGTCAGCTTAGGTAGCTCTCACACCAAGATCGTTTTAGAGCGTAGTACCGATACAAGTGGCCTTTTGTGATCTGTGCAGTTTATTAGTGCACAGGTGAACAACTTTTACTTTCAATAATTGTTTAAAAAAGTCATATATGAATTACTCTTGAGCTTTTGCCTAATCGTTGATGGTGAGGGGACTGCGCCCTTTTCTCACAGTATGACATCAGTGCTGACCCTAAATATTGAGCATGATATATCATATGTTCAAGACTTCACTAAACATAAATCTTTGAATTTTGGGCAAATTCACTACAATCCACCATCTCGTCCCTCCTCACTGAAATTGCCTGCGGTCACAGCAATCTGTCTATTCATATCATTTCAGCTGCTTTGAGTGTTTGCTTTCCAGCACCAGATGGACATGTTGTTTCAGCTGCATACAGCCAGTCCCCATATAATCTTATTTTTCTTCCTTGACCCAACATGACAGCATCTGAAAAAAAAAGGAGGCATGAAAGTGTTGTTTCTCAGCAGACAATCGGACGTCATTCACTGGTTAAAGCAGGCCCAAATGCATTAGCACAACCACAAAATAAAATCCCTGCTTCTCTTGGAAGCACCTGTATTCATGTTAACTTGACACACATTGGCAGGATTTGATTTTTGCTTTATTTTGCCTGCTTCTATTCCCTATGGTCTTTACTGAGATAAAACATATTTGCAGTTGGTGACTGGGGAACAAAGGAGTAGGACATGGAAGCATTTGACAAGTGAGTTTCATAAAAAGGAAATAAGGATAAAGATAACTGTAGACACATAGGAGAGACTTGGGGTGTTGGAGGTTTCATCAAGGGGCAAAGGTAGCAATAATAAGAGAGGCATATACTTTTCAATACTGTACTTTTTGAAATACTGTGAACAGCTCAGATATGCGTCTTAAATCTACTACTGACAAAATAGCTTTCTCACCCAACACCAGAACAAAAGAGATATTGAAGCTCAAATGAGCTCTTCTGTGTACCAAAGAACTGGACTTTGGTCTGCTTGAGAAACAGGGCCTTGCTTCACTTCCAAGTTAACCGGATTTTGGTTAACCAGAATGTGAATGTGATCCACAAACCAAAGAAGGACCAAACATGGGAAGCAAACCATGCATCCATGCATTTGGGATTAAATCTGATTGATTATAATAAGAGTATAAAACCTATAGTGGCTTGAATAGATAATAGTAAGGATGGTGTGATTTACATGATCATTGCTAGCACTGCCATTCACCAGTCCTCCTTAAAGAATGACACAAACAAATCTGTGGTTACACATCCCGCTGGTCAATATAAAAGAGCCATTCAATTCAACCCATTTGCAGCTTTACCTTATATAGCTTAAACTACTGCTGAACCACCTAAAGCTGTTATTTCCTGTGCCTTTCTGGGTTTTAAAATAAAAATAGGCCAAAAAATAAGATTGCCACTACAGCCTAAGCTGGTGTCAGATGACCACATTACAAATAATTTACAATTTTTGGCCTTCCTGAGAAAGCTGAGACCAGAAAGCTAACTAAACTAAATGAAAATGCAGCAATGTTGAAAACATAGTTCATAGTGTTCTGTGAGCTTTATTACCTCCGCCAAGGAGGTTATGTTTTCGGGAGAGTTTGTTTGTGTCTGTCTGTCCGCCTGTCTGTCTGTCTCTGAACAAAATAACTCAAAAAGTTATGGATGGATTTTGATGAAATTTTCAGGAAATGTTCAGCATGGGAAAAGAAAGAAGTGATTCAATTTTGGTGTTGATTTGGATCAGCGTCTACCCGCCATTGCGAAAAATGTGATTTCTATGAATAACTACTGAACTAAAATAGATATCATTATGAATCCAGTTGCTAATGGTATGTTTTTATGGTCAAGGAATCTAAATATTTTGATGAAATAAAGGTAGATCTAATATTTATGGTGAAAATCACAATATGGGAGAGGACTGTGGCGCTGGCGGAGGTCTGCGCTCTCCGAGTGCTTTTCTAGTTGGATTCTTTAATCATCATACTTATTTTTATGGCAGCTTTTATCTAGGTATATTACCCAAGGAAGAGAATGGAGTGGGGAGATGCAAGAAGTGGCAAACATAATTTTTTATGGGATGTCTCACAAGATATGCAAAATTGGGGTATGACATAAATCAGAATTATTGAGTCAACCAAACCAAAAAGCTCCAGATGTACACCCAAGTTTGTGGATTCCAAAGTTGTTGAGCCCAATTCAAAATCTGGTGCAAAATTCATACTCATTTAATTTTGTAGAAAACATTCTTAAACTTGATTTTTAAAAGTGTGCTGCAATCCTGTCTGTAAAACTGCGTCCCTCTACACACGACAATCCAAAAGAGAGCTATAAATGGCATAAACTTATTGGAAAGTAATAATTTAGACTCAAGTTTAGAGGTGGCTGTGGAGTTAGATAGGTTTACATTAACACAAAGAGGGTGAACATTTTCCTTCATTGCTTTTCAAACCCACACATGTATAAAATTTCTTTCACATAGAAAATGACGATGTATAAGAAAACAGAGTCTCAGTGATGCACACATTCACACAAGGCAAAACCTCTTGTTATCAGCCAGTGTAAAATCACAGACTTGACATCTTTTCTGCATGTTAAAGCAGCCTAGTTCTTTGTGCACGCTCGCACTTTCTCACACACTGTTACACATACACGTACAGTACTCCTCCACCTATTTGAGTGATGGTAATTGCTGACGAGAGGAGCGCTCACCGGCTGAGGAGATTTTGATCGGGGAAGGGGGGGTGAACACTTCGCACAAATCCTGTAGGTTCAAAGGACAAACATGTAGGAGTGGAAAATTCTCCCATCAGACCAAAGTCGTGATGTAATGAGACAGCTGGAAGACACTTAAACAGAGGAAAAATAATGTTTGCCAGATGCTTGATTTCATATGGTGGAATGATAAAAGCAATGGGGAAAAAACATAGTTTGTGTCAAAGGTTTTTTAAGTTTTTGATAGACATCAGCTTGAATTGATGGTAGTAATTGTTTTTTTCTTTTTTCTGTCTTACCCTTTCATTTGATTTAATTTATACCTCCAAATATTATCTGTGCAACTGTTTACTTTAGGACCATTTTTTGTAGAGCTTCTGTTTTTCAATCATTTCATTTGTCTTATGTTTGTCAAGTTAAGTACACCATGAATTCATGAACACTGTTTCAAAATGAGACATTGACACGTGAGTGTGAGGGGACTAGAAATATTGTCTAAGGGCATTTTCACACCAACCACATTTAGTGCGCACCAAAGAAGTTTTGGCCCAGGTTTTGGTACGTTAGTATCAATGTGAATGCAACCACTGCACTTTGGTGGGCACCAAATCAGCCGTTCCGAGACCTCCATGAAGGGGTGGTCTTGAACCGCTCCATCTCCCTACATTTGGTGCGGTTTCACTGGTGTGAAACAAAGTGGTCCGAACCAATCCACTTTTGAAGCATTACTTCCTGTTAATCCCGCGGTTGAATATTTTGCTTACTCAATTTGTCGATTTGTTTTTTCTAGTTGAGGATTACGATGATTTACGAGGGTCCAGAAGGTCGCTGATGCCGTCTCAAACACGATAAAAAAACACATTTGAAGGAAAATATAAAAGAGAGCGAAACATAAACATTGGTTGTTTGGTGTAGGAAATGGTTACCATGGTAGTCTCTTCTTTGTTCTCCTCCGTAGCAGGTTTGGTAACCAGTTACGTGCATATCGCCTCCTGCTGTTTCAAACTGAGTAAATACACAAGTGGGCCCGGGCACGGTTCGATGTTGCCAGTGTGATTGCAAGCCAGCGGGGTGGGGGAGGGTGGCGAACCGCGCAGCAGCAGGGTTCGAAACAAGTGGGCCTAATGTGAAAATGCCCTAAAGTTGGTGTATCAGCATGGTCCTGTGCTGGGAAATAAATTGTTTATATGATCTATATATATATTTATAGGAGAAATAGAGTAAGACAATGCAAATGATAATTTTCTGTAACACAGGATCAAAGCCTAAAGCTCAGTAAAAAGACTGTTCAAGTAAAATCATAAATCCTGACACACCAGACGGACAGTTCCATGTATCTGCCATGGAAATATGTCACACATCCATCTGGGAAGGAGCCGTTCAAAAATGTTTTCAGAGGAAGGACTTTCCCAAACAATAGCAGCTTGTGATTGGACGATTGTTCTTCTTGTCACACTCATCACAGACCAATCCATATCAAGAAAAAGCTGCTACGTATGATGTCGCAACTCACACTGTTGTTAGCCGTTAGCTTAAACTATCTTAGACTGTTCTTCGATAAATTATACCACACTGATACTGTACATCATTTAACACTTAAATGTGACATGAACCTTGTCAAAGACGATCTCTACCAAGTTTTCACGGTAAACTTCTGAGCAGAGCAGATTTCGCTGAGTATCACTGAGTAACCATGACGACCAAAGACTATCTGGCATGTCTGTGGAGGATTTCCGTGTTCTCTCCCACTTTCCCATCAGTGATCCCCAGACCAGAGAAGAGCAAAAACATGATTTTTCATAAGACAAGCTTCAGGTGACATTCTTTCCTCCTCTTTCAAAGAATAAATTGAGTCAATTTCTGATTAAAAAAACGCTGACATTTAGACCACCTCAAGTGCCACCATTGTTTTCAAACATGTGGTCACTTCCTCTTGTCATCATGTATGCAGCTCTCGCCTCTCTGATGAGGCCATTAAGCATTTAGTGAGTGAAGTCCGTGGACAATGGAATTTTTCAAGACAGACCAGCAGGATTTCAGACAATACATTAGGCAGGTCGTCTGCCCTGCAAAGCTAGTAAAATCGAGGGTCTCAAGATAAATAATTCAAAACATGTCTAACAAGTAGAAACTAGATTTATCAGACTAGTCTAAAGCTAATAGAGAACTTTAATACTAGCAGCTAAGACTATTTTATTCATTTATTTAAACTTTATTTAACCAGGAGAATGTCATTAAGACTAAGAATCTCATTTCCAAGAACATATCTCAAGTTACAGACATGGAGCAATTACAAACACAGAGCAACAGAATTAACCAATCAGTCACAGAGCAGAAGTTATTTGTCCAAGTTTCTACAAGTTTCTGCTTCATCTTCCTCCAAAGATGGCCACCAGCTTGCTCAGAGAACAATGATGCGTCTGAGCCTTAAGCTTTATGAACCTAAAATCTTCATCATATACACTATCTAAATATTTAAGCTGCTGCCAAGTTGCTTGCATATACAAAACATTGCCATGATCAATCAGAGGAATAAAAGAAGCAGCAACAAGCTGCTTTTAAACTAAACTAGAAACAAGAAGAAGTCAAAACTAGAGGTGCTCTGATGTGCAAACCTCCATCAAGGCATTTCTGATGTTATAAACAGTTATTAGCAAATTCTGTGGAATATATTGAATGGTGAAACAAACACTGGTAAAAACACAACCTCCTTGGTGGAGGTAATAAACAACGTTTCTCACATGAAAATGTATCAGTGCTCTAAAATAACTCCATAAATGTCCCCACCCTTGTAGCAGAGGCAAATAGGAGTGTAAAAGGACAATGTAGTAACTATTTATGCACTCTTCACATCTTCTCCCTCTTTTCTTTCTTCCCTTTCTTTCATTCACGCATTCCCATTCTTCATCCTCTTTATCACTCTCCTCCTTCTCATCATGTGTCTTTTTTTGTATCTGTATCTGCATGACAGTCTGTGGTGAGAAGGCAGGCTGACAATGAAGTGTTAGCTCAGTTAACCCCCCGGGTGTGTGACAAGAGCAACAGCCAAACAAACCAATTCCTGCCTCTGGATTTCCACTGTAACATGTGAATGCCTGTGTGTGATTTCATGTCTGTGTTTGTTCAGGTATGCAGGTGTGTACAGCAGCCACAGGTGTTAGTGTGATGAATTACCATGTGTGAATTTTAACAGTGAAGCAGTCCTGCTGATAGAGGTTGTGTGTTTGCTTTGTGTGTTAATTAGACTCTTTCTGCATGGCACAGACCTGAAATCTACTCTGTTTGCCTGTATGTGGAGCGCTGCAAAGATTGGCCTTGACAAAGATGGAGTGCTCATAACCTTAAAAGAAGCTTTCATTCTGTAACATTTGGTTCCTTTCAGTTGTGAATGATGTGTTTTCACATTGCGGCTCAGCATAGCTGCTCCTGATTAACCTCCCGTTGACTTTGTTCAGAATAGGTATATGACTACTATTGTTTGGCCCTGCAGCTAAAGGGCAAGAGCAGACACCTTACTGGGTACAGATGGTATAGCATCTTTGGCTCTGACATTTGTCAAATAGAGCCTGAATAAAGCATTAAAATGTATGTTGTGATTTGTCACCATAGGTATTGGATGTGTTGGTTTTGACACCAGATCAGTACAAGTAGGGATGTAACGGTATGAAAATTTCATGTCACAGTTATTGTGACTGAAATTATCACGGTTATCATTATTATCGCAGTATTGTTGCAGTGTGCTCAAAATGTTCAAAAAGTACTTTAACACAGCCTTGAAATCATTTAACCCCTTTAATATTTTAATTATAACAGTTGTTTTGTCTTTTTTGTTAATAATTGGGTCAGGAAATTCCCTATAAATACATTTGTCTGAACATTTTTCATTAGAAATAAAAGTAAACAATTCTGGCAAGCATTTGTCATTATTATGTTATAAATGCTTAAACTTTGTGTAATTACAAGAAGAAGAAAAAAAACATAAGTACTTTATACAGGTTTCTCTTCATAAACAATTGTAAATGAGCATGTTCAAAGTTTTGAGACTGCCAAAAATAAGTTTAACCTATTCTACATGCACTTAAACATTTTTGTTTGCCTACAGCATTAGTGTCAATGTTACAGCTCGTTATATTAGACCATGTCCAGGCATTTTTATCTATTTATTTTTTGTTTTAATAACGATAGTCATGATAGTCCCCTTCATGACTCTCCTCTGGCCTCCCCTTTCCATGGCAGATCTCCTGGACATCTCCTTCTTTAAAATTTCCATACTACGATTGACTAAATCCATAAAACACGAACTACGACTGGAAAAGACGATCTATTACGAAGAAATGCAGCGAATAAATGGAAGAAGAACGGCAAGAACACAATCCAGACTGATACTAATGCTGTTATTTACAACCTTTATACATTATTTACACAGAAAATCCTGATAAACCGCCTATAATTCACTCAGGTATGGCTTTCTGAATCCTCTCTCTCTCTCTCTCTCTCTGCCTGTTTACTCAAGGAGTTACTGCAGTTTTAATCACACGCATTTTTGTCTTTCACCGCAGCTCGGTGTTTTAGACAGGGTGACTGTCATCAAACAGTTTCCCCTCCACATCCTTGTAAAATCGAGTGGGAAAAGCTCTAAATCTGAGGAAAACTGCTGGACTTTTCAGAGGCCACACATTGCAAACTGCGCATCCGTGCCTCTGTTTGCGAAAAACGGCTTTATCAAGGGGCAGACACACATAGTTTAGGCTTTACCAGGCAAATAGCAGCATCATCATGAGTTATTGACACAGTGTGGTAATCAAACACGGTAAAACGGTAATTTTAATAGGACACGGTAATGATTACCGTGGAAAATTTTAACGCAGTTTACCATTTTACCGGTAACCATTACATCCCTAAGTACAAGATTTTGGTACCCATGCCAACCTTCTTTGTGTTCCCGTCTTCCTCAGGAATTACCAGTATGTATGCTGAGCATAATGTTTAAAATCTGAGCAGGGAGAAAATGATTATTGTGTACATTTTTTGTATAATGTTATTTCAACTTTGAAGTAGTCATTATGGAGGACAGGAGAATGAATCTAAAGTCTAGCCCATAGTTTCTGTTGATAATTGACATAAATGGAGAAAGTCTGGAGAAATAGACAAAATTAAGAGGATCTCTCCAGCTTTAAGGTCATAGCATGTGTATTGTGATAAAGGGTCCACATACTGTTCCAAAGCATTGTTCCTGGAGTTTTTGCTTTTGTCAGGATTAGAATTGTAGCTATTGAAATTCTACATCTAATTCACTGGCAGTTGTCTCATTTATGCTACCAGAATACGCAACAACAAGACAAGCATTGCAAATCACTCGGTCTTACAGACTTTATTTGTATTGCACTACATTTTGATCTAAACTAGGTTAAAGAGTCTCTCATGTGCATTTCCGCATGTTTTGCGCATGTTTTAGTCTGAATGCTTGCATTCCAAATTTCGTTGTACATTGTGTACGTGTACACTGTGTATGATGACAATAAAAGCTTTCTATTCTTTCTATGATAATGCTTTAGGAGATTCACTGCCTGGCCAAAAAGAAGTCATCACAAAAAAAAGTTACCACCAAAAAAAGGTCACACACTCTAGACCACCTTTAACTTTGATTACAGCACATATTTACTGTTGCATTGTTTCGATAAGCTTCTGCAATTTCATAGGATTTGTCCCAGATCAAAGCACTGTCCCCACAGGTATGTTCAGTAGGCACTAGGCATGATGGGCGCATCACTTCACCTGCCTCTCTTCTTACCCTGATACACCCATCACTCGGGAACAGGATAAATCTCGACTCATCAGACCACATGACCTTCTTCCATTCAAATCATTTTGCTCCCGAGCAAACTTGAGTATTTTTTACGGTTATTTTTACTGATTAGTAGTTTTCTTAAGGCTTCACAGCTGTTCAGTCCCAATCCCTTGAGATCCCTTCAAATTGTACATGTGGAAATGCTCTTACTTTCACTTTTAAACATACCCCTGAGTTCTACTGTTGTTTTTCTCCGTATGATTTGGCCAAACGTTTAAGTGATCTCTGATCATGATTATTCAGGATCTTTTTCCAGTTCTTAACCCAATTTTAGTAGTTTCTGCAATCTTCTTGGATGTCTTCTCAGCTTGATGCATGCCAATGATTTGACCCTGCTTAAACAGACTAACAGCTTTTTCACAAGCACAGGATGTGTCTTTCCACATGGTTGTTCAAGAAATGAGAAGCTACTCATTGCATCAGCTAAGGTTAAATAACTTGCTTCCAGCTGAAAGAAAATTACCCATGCAATAAGTATCCAATAAGAGGCATGTGCCCATTTGCTTACTTGAATCCAGGTGGTGAATATTTTTTGGCCAGGCAGTGCATATTTGTGTTAGTGTTTTTTTTTTAAGTTATATACTTTATGTGCTTTTTTTTTTTACTTGCCCTTTGGTCCTTCTAACATGTCTCCACCATGTAGCAGAGCACCTCTATTGACAAGACGAAAAGTCTACAGTATTAAGACCTGTCTCATCTCTTTGCAGGGCCAGCTTAAACACCCTCCCCCTCGCCTTAGACCTACAAGTGTGATGTCATATTATTGTTTTACATCAGTTTATTCCCAAATACTAGAACACTTTCTAAAAATTTGTGAACATACCATTGCAGTAATCCAAAAAATCTACAAGTGAACCTGACCGGGGCAAAATATAAATCCTCTTTAATAGTCAGCGCATCTTGGTGGAAATAAGTTTTGCCCTTTTATCAACGCTTGTTTGGTATCAGCTTTGACAGAAGTTCAGGACTCAGTGCTGCCATAAGCCTTTATTGTATAACATACAGTCATGGAAAAAATTATTAGACCACCCTTGTTTTCTTCAATTTCTTGTTCATTCTAATATCTGGTACCACTAAACGTATAATACAATGAACACAACAAAAAATGCAGCTGGTCACATAATACTTTATGTCCTATTTGACATTCTTAAGCTTAATTGATTCCCAGGGTATATAAGAGGCCATTTCACATCACAAGCAGCACTGCACATGCAAAGGCCTAGAGTGGTTTCCTGCTTACATTCAAGCCGTAGCACAACTCAGAAGTTGTCAGCTCTCACATAATGCCTAAAACAAAAGAATTATGTGAAGCCACAAAGGCAGCCATCTTGGCACTGCTGGAAATTGGCATGAGTGAGAGACAGGTAGCGAAAAAACTGAAGATCTCCAAGACAGCCGTTCATTACAACAAAAAAAAAAACAAGCTGAACATGGCACTACCAAATTGCTACCTGGCACGTGGCAGAAGCGTCTTTCTACCCCACGAGATGACCGTGCACTCATCCGTTCCTGTGTCAGGAATCGTCAGACCTCCAGGGACCTTAAAAATGAGTGGGCACTGTCGAGAAATGTGACTTGTTCAGCAAGGACAGTTCGAAACCGACTTGTTGAAGCTGGTTTGAAGTCACACAGAGCACGCAAGAAGCCCTTCATCAATGAAAGGCAGAGGAAGGCGCGGTTACTCTTTGCTTGAGACCACAAGGATTGGACTGTTGATGATTGGGCTAAGGTTCTCTTCAGTGATGAATCCAATTTTGAATTGATGCCCACTCCAGCCAACTTACTGGTTAGGAGGAAGCCTGGAGAAGCTTACAACCCAGACTGTCTTGCACCTACAGTAAAACATGGGGGTGGATCAGTCATGATCTGGGGTTGTTTCAGTCTGAGTGGAACAGGGCAAATGCAATTGTGTGAAGGCCGAATGAACCAGGTTATTTACAGAACTACCCTTGAAAACAGTCTTCTTCCATCAGCTGGAAAACTCTTTCCTGCCTCGAATGACTGGATTTTCCAACAAGACAATGGCCCTTGCCACACGGCAAGGTCAGTTAAAACCTGGATGGAGAACCACAACATTCGCACCATGCCTTGGCCTGCTCAATCACCAGATCTTAATCCAATTGAAAACCTGTGGAAAATCATCAAACTCAAAATGGAGAACCACAAGCCCAAAAACAAAAGAAAATTTGTTTGAATTTGTCCAACAGGAATGGGCTGCTGTGACAGCAGAACAATGTCAGAAGCTGGTGGAGAGCAGGCCAAGACGCATGGCTGCAGTCATCAAAAACAATGGTTATGCAATCAAGTATTAACTCTTGTGTGTATCATGTGTTTAAGGCAAACAGAAAAACATGGAATGCTTAAAAGTAGTGTTTTTGGCGGTACAATGCCATAGCTATTGATGTAAGAATTTAAGTAATTTTGGTAATTATCAAGAAAACCATGGAAAATGAATAGTTCTTAGTTCTTAAATTAAACTCTCATGAGCTATTTTTGTTGTTATCATTATAATTGTCCAAACAAATGTACCTTTAGTTGAGCCAGGCATTAAAATTAACAAGAAATTGAAGAAAACAAGGGTGGTCTAATAATTTTTTCCATGATATATATATATATATATATATATATATATATATATATATATATACATATATATATATATATATATATAAATTATGTTAATTACCCAGAACTTTGTTATCTCGTGTTACAAGAAATTATATTGCTGCAATAATTCTCAAAATTTATTATTTTCCAAAACATTTGGCATTAATTGATATGTATTGAGCACTGGTATGATATGAAAATTGAATCAAGGAAGAAAAGAGAAGTACCACCTGGATAAGTTTTATTCAAATGTAACATTTCCATAATTCAGCATTTACATAATTGATTTTCAAGCAAGTGTTACTCACCATGTGAGGTTGTGCCGGAGACTAAAAGGTCTCATCCTGTCACATCCCTGTCACTTTTTTCCATTTCACTCCCACATAAATATAGTTGTACACTTTGTCTTTCTCTCACTCACACTCACACACACACACACTGGTCTCAGATAGATTTTAGTCCAAGTCAAGCATGAAACACTGCTGCATTTGTTGACCCTCATGGTACAATCGTGGTGAACATGGTTCAGCTAACCAGACATAATCAGATGAATTGAGGTTCATTTATGTTTTCAGGGTCGTGATTACTTTAATGCTGGTAATTTTCCCCCTTTATCATTTGTAGAATAGTTTTTAATTTATTTGTAATGGTGGAGTTTGTTTTAGACATGACTCAAAACTAAATTTGTGCTGCTAAGTCAGCTTAAGTAAAAAAATATATGGCCAAGTTTACACAGAACAGTACACTTTTTTGCGTTTTGCTTGTTGGTTTACACAAGAATGGCGTTTTTGGTTCCTGAAAATTAAGAGATAGAAAAACAGGTCCCAGAGAGTAGAGATTTGACAACAGCTCCTTGTCTGTAGCTGAGTATACAGGCAGAATACAGGAAACAGGGCCATATGTACATGAGCACGATGGTCCCACACTGAAGCCATGTGCAAGAAAGTCTCCAGCACATGCATGTTACACTTAAAGAACTACAACCTTATAATGGATCTACCTGTTTGTACTGTTCACTCTTGAATTTTACAAATCTTTGAAACAAAGTATGAATTTACTGCATCATCACTTTGATCAACAACCCTCCTTTATACTTTGTATTAACCTTCTCATAAACATCGGTGAATTGTTCGTTTTTATATCTACTGCTCCAAGGAAGACGGAGGATGTGATGCTGTGTAGTCTTATGACAAAAGTCATTCCTAAAACTATATATAAATATATATATATATACATATATATATATATATATATATATGTATATGTATATATATGTACATATATATATATATATTTATGTGTATATATATATATATATATATATATAGATATTTATATATATACACACATATATGTATATATATATATATATATATATGTGTATATATATATATATATATTTATGTGTATATATATATATATATATATATATATATGTATATATATATATATATATATATATATATATATATATATATATATATATATATATATATATATATATATATATATATATATATATATATATATATATAAATTAATTACCTAGAACTTTTGTTATTCGTGTTACAAGAAATTATATTGCTGCAATAATTCTCAAAATTTATTATTTTCCAAAAAAAACATTTGGCATTAATTGATATGTGTATTGGAGTGCTGGTATGATATGAAAATTGAATCAAGGAAGAAAAGAGAAGTACCACCTGAAAGTTAAGGCTAATGAGATAATCTGTGTGTGGATATGTGTGGTAGTAGGGCTGAGTTAAAAAAATCAGTTAAATTGATTAATCGATTTCCCTTTAAATGGTTCATAATTGATCCATAACATCCAAAGATCGATCTTTTGAAATGTAAATGTAAAAACAGTTTTAATAATGCACCAGGTCAAAAAGTCATTTACAGCATTATTTTTGCTGAGATAACCCAGACTGAACAAATTTCGAATCACGAATCAAATCGATTTGAGACCTCTTAATATCGAATCGAATCGATCCAGTAAATCTGAATCGATACCCAGCCCGATGTGGTCGGGCCTTTGACCTTGAAAAGTGAAATCAGTTCACTCTTAAGTCCAAAGAAAGATTTGGAAACTGTCAGTTTTAGGATAAAAAAATAAAAAAAATGTTGCGGTGTACTTCTTAGATGTGCTTTGTTGATATATGAGATTGAGTGGACATTTCTGCAAAGAAAATCCATTCAAGTGATCTTGGTGTACCACGTTCACAAAAATGGACTATATGGATGGATTGACAACCTGAAAATCTCTTTGCTCCTTGCTATTGCCAGCAGTAAGGCAACATAACAGATTTGAATACATTTTATTCCTGACTCTTTCTCATCTCAGTGTGCCAAACAGTTAAGGTTGTTGCTTTTATACAGTGACAGAAGTTCTCTGAGGTATTTGTCAATATAACGTACATTTTTGTCAAAACCTACTGGTGGCATATGAAAGGGAAAACAGAAAGAATACTGTCTTGTTGACAAAGATGGACATAAAAATAGAGTGCTACTGGTGACAATCAAGTGGTGGTGGTTTCGCTTTTTGCAGTTGCTTTTGTATGGTGATGTTTACCATCAGGGTTCATTATTAAAGGTTAGGATAGTCTTATGCCCTGTCCACATGGAGACAGAAATGTTCTCTATAAAGACAACATTGTTTCAAGAAGTGTGTCCACCCACATAAAACCTCTAAAAATGCTGTAGTATATAAGCCAGGTCTTCGTGTTGCACTGCTATGCTGCTGCAGACACACACTAAAACTAGGGAAGAAGGCATGGAGAATATACATACATCATGAAAATGCCAACACGTACTGGTGTAGGGCTGAACGATTTTAGGAAAAGATCCAATTTCGATTTTTCTGCCAGATATTGCAATTCACAATTTTTTTTCAAATCAAACTTCAGTGCAAAATTCACTTTGTTTACAGTACAGACAACAGTAAGGAAATAAATGATGAAAAACACTTAACACATTATTCACCTATAGTGATGATAAATAATCTGTGGTTGTTGGGGTTCACTCATGCAATTTAAGCAAGAGGTGGCCCTATGACATCATAGTTTCTGAAACTACCTGTATTCATTGTCCATGTGGAAATGCTCAGCTGGCATTTCCAGATTTATCCACTCAGGAACCCCTTTTAAAAAAATGTATGTTTCAGGCACCCAAAATGCCACATCTGTGCAGATGAGACAGCGTTGTGATTAAAAAAATGTGCAGATATGCCCGAATTTGCCTCTATGTGGACGACTCCTTAACAGTAATTTTCCAAGCTGCAAAGAATGAGACATGTTCATTTTGACTTGTGATATTTGATTTTTTTGCAGTTACATCATAGATATAATTAGTATGTGGTATTTGTGATGTTCCCATGGTGATTATATACTTGATTTAAATGAGCTTATCAAAGGAGTCATGTTGAAAAAGTAAAAGGGGAAATTTGTGCTGCACTCTTAAATGGGTAGTGTCAGTTCCAGTGAGTTTTGCCAGTTCATTGGATTCAGACTCTAAATGTTCAGACTGAGGCTCCTGACTGCTGTCCACAGGGGAGCTCTGAGCCGAAGAAAACAATGAGTAGATGCACCTTTAATGCTATTGTCCGCCATGGCCCATGGACTGCTCAAAAACTGCTTAGGCTGTGTGTTTGTCTGCATCTGTATCACACCAGAACCACTCACCTCTCTCTTGGATTCTGTCATGTATGGAAATGGGACCTCCACACTTCTGTGAACACACTGTAGGAGTCCAAACAAACACACACTTTTTCAGACACACAGTTTAGGGCCTGCTGTGGAGGAGCTGTGAGGTTAAACAGATGGCATAGGCTGTATCTGTTACACAGATTACCCTGCACACGGGCACATACTCTACAGCAACTGGCTTTGTGAGTCCACCTCATTTAGCTGAATGGAGTTTTTATGAGGCATCCTAACATTAGAGCCACTCAGTGCTCCTATCTATCCTGTTCTCTTACACTAAACTGGACTAAAGGGAATAACAGTGATACAGTGTCCTGCCTGTCTTTTAAGTATATTGTATGCTAATTATATATAAACTAACTTGACTTTCTGAACCGTGTTGTGGCATGCAGTGGGCTCGTACATGTTGTCACGGTGTACCACTAGGTGTGGTACCTCGAATATGCAATATTACTTCACATCACCACACAATGGTATGTTACCATACCGCAGCTGTATTTTGCTTTTGAGTGCAATATCTAAGGAGCACTTTCAGTGATTTAGAGTTAACAATTTGATCCAGAATGTATTTTTGATTCAACAATTCACAATTCTCAATCACAGCTCATCTTGTTACAGAAGGTCCTGAAATATGAAGATTTACTGCAATCTATTGTGTACTTTTCGTTGACAGACAGCTTAGAAAAAGTGTCTCTAGACTTAAATGAAGTAAAATGACAAGTTAGTAAATAACAGTTGACTATAATTCAGCTTTTATATTTAAAAATGGTTTCATAAGCTGTTTCCTAAATTGAAAGCTATTGTTGTCTACATTGCTGCAGTGTGCAATGGGAAGCAGTCAGTATACCGGCTGCAGTTGTGCTTCTTATAATTCCAGGTAATGGTGTGTAAAAGGAGAGCTAAAATTTCAGAGCATTGCTTCAAAAAAATTGCAAACACCCTATACAATTTGTACCGTAACAATAAATAATGCTTTCAAGAAGCTGACAGACAAGGAAAAAATGCGTTGACAGCAGCAAACAAGAACAGAATTGATCAGGAACAATGCATTACCTTAAGAGTTTCCTCTTCTTGAAGTCTCAAAAATGATAACTTGTGCCTCTTTTTTGCCACCTGGCTGGAGGGGAGCAACTTGAACTCTTGATCAAGATGACGAGTGTTATCCAAAAGAATAGACTGAGCTTTCTTAATTACTTGTGTCTTAATAAACATACTGTTTAATTTCTCCCCGGCTATGGCCAAATTTGTAACATAGTGGGGTAAACTCAGATTTCTGAGGTCAGAGGTCATGGAGACCCCTGGCATTCCTTGCTTGTGAATAGATTATCTCAGAGTATCGTAGGTTGATATTTTTTAACGTGCTGATCAAGATGTCTATATTATCACATTTGTAATATGTAGACATAGGCCTGTCACGATAACAAATTTTGCTGGACGATAATTTTCCCAAAATGTATTGCCGGTAAACAATATTATTGTCAATATTGTTTTGAAACATTTGTTTTTATTAATTTAATTATAGTATATGTCATAATAAAGTGAGTACACTGTATCAAAAGCAATAAACTTTAATTTCTTTAGAGTATTTAACTGTAATTGGAAGGTCAAGATCTTTTTTTAAATAGATTAAACAAACAAACAATATTATAAATTAAACAAGCAAACAGTATAATAAATTTAACAAAAAAAAGAGAAAAAAACAATGAAAATGAAATGGACTCTCTTTTGGGAAAAACTGCATGTAAATAAAAATCATTATACTAATCAAAACCAATAAAAAATAGTCCCTGTCTCTGTCAAGAAAAAAAATCCAATAAAAACAATACAACAATAAAAAACAATAAATAAAATAGAGTTTATACAGTTCCTGAATTGTTTGTGAAGTGTGTTCTCCCAGTAAATTCTTACTGTGTGTCAAACGTTCGTAACATTTCTGGCGTTTTAGTCGTATTGGAGGGCTGCATGTCTTCTGCAATGTAGTGAACAACACTGTCTGTGAGTGCATCATTTCATGCAGTTTTATTTATATTTCCTTTGCCGACCAGCATACAATAAGCACTGACTGTCAGGACCACTAAGGCTGCTGCACCTCTTCTTTCTTCTTCTTCAAACAAATGCAACATGTCGGCTCATTGGTGTTCATGGGCTCACACCTTGTTCATTCTGTTTAAAACGAAAATATTCCCACACTGGGGCTGTGGCATTCTGCTTAGGAACTGTATCTTTTGTGCCTTCATTCATATTAGAGTTTGTTTCCTCGTTACTCCTCGGGACGCTCACTTCAGCTCCCTGTGTGTTTTCGTGCGAGCGGCCCCGCCTCCCCCCACAAAGATTGAATGAAAGACAAATGCTCACTCTGCTATAAATCCGCTAAATCCGCTATAGAACCAACACACCCAGGTGCTGAGAAAGTTGCACCAAGTGAGCCATCTTCTCATCCAGCATTTTTGGTAGAAAGAGAGGAGGAAAACGAACATGCACGCACGTGTCAATTTATTGAGGCTGGAAAACTTACCGAGGAAGTTTTAATTTATCGCGTGGTTATTGATTTCTTGATTATTGTGACAGGCCTATGTACACAATAGCTTTGTTTCCTTTTTTTAAGTTCTGATCATGGTTCCTTCAAATTCATGTCCTCAAGTGATCTTATTCTGTTTTTCTGTCTCTGTTTTGAACTTGACTTGATCCCTCTTATTATTTCCATAGTCAGTCCTAGTTTTCCTCTTCTCGTCTCCATCTTGTCTGCCTCTCATACCCTTACACTAATGCTGTCTCACTAACCCCTGTTACTTGTCTCTTTCCTAGCCCGCAGATTTGGATGCCTGGGTAAGCAACACAACTAATGCTGTTCATTTTTTTTCCTCGCTCTTTCTTCTGCCTCGTCTTTTCTCTTTCCCTTTTACGCTCTCTCCCTCTCCCCTCTATTCAAATGTCATGTTTTCATTGTGCGTTAAAGCGAGGCTGTGAGTGTGCTGCTGCCACCATTCCACACAACAACACTTTGGGAGGTATTCAGCTAGAAAATTACACATCATCTGCGCTGCTAGCAGAGGTGATTTTACACACAAACACACGCATACACACACACACACACACACTCCTACACGCACAGCCCTTAAGCATCAAACAGCTGAAAGAAAAAAGTGCGGCAAAGCACAGTCGAGGGATTTGCAGATGTGGTCTTTTGGGATGCATGTGCCTGTTAAGTTAGGATAAGATTAGATTGGATTACAGTAGATGTAATGTTATGTGCGTGTAAGTGTGTGTGTATCTGCACACCTGTGTTCACCGTATCAGCTAAGAGCAAAGAGGATCACCCAGGGATGATGCTGGTACTCCATCTGATCCATATTACACCCCCTAATGCACAACTCAGAATTACACCACAGCATTACACTTGTGTCTTTGTGTACATTATACACACTTTCAATGCTGTAACCCTTTGCTGCTTTTTTTTTTACATCCAGCTACCCTCTGTCCATCCACCTCATCATGTTTAGACTGCTATAGCACTGCTGCACACTAAACAGAAGAATTAGAAACCGTATGTGTTCCTGAGTTTGTGAACAGTGCTTAAAAGTCATTTCGAAATACAAGCACACATATGTAAACCTCCACAGAGAAAATGTGTGGTGTGGAGAGAACTGAATCAACCTCTGTTCACAAAGCGCATCCCACCTTGTTTTTCATGCATTTTAGTCGTAATATGTGATTCAGTTTGTACAGCTGTCGAGGTTCTTCTTTGATCCACTGCATGCTCGCCGCAGCATGACCAAACTTCTGACAGACGCTCCGTAAACACTGAGATCTAAACCAAGCCGAAAGCGTTTTTTTTTCTGCCCATCAGTTCAGTTCAGTCCAGCAGGAGTTAGAACATATCTGTCGACATAAATAAAAGGCATGGTGGTTATTTGGAAGGATAAATTTGCTATTTATTTTTTCTGTCAGACTTTATTATGACATTATGACTCTGGGATATCATTGCAAAATGCTAATACAGTGCCTCTTTAATAGAAAATGTTTTATATATAACAAGCAGGGCTGTGAAATATGAACCACAACAACATAATTTATTGTAGAGACATAAATTATGAGCATTGTGACATGGCACTTATACCAGCTAGAAGCACCCATCAAAAGGTGGGCACACTGTGATCATAATAGGATGGAAATGATCAGGAACAATATTCATGTAGGCTGCTGTTTGTTAACAATATTTACTTGGTAACAAAGTGAGCCAAGAGTCAATAAATTGAGTTTTAATCTTGATTAAAATTACTGCCTTCCATAATTATGAAAACCAAGTACTGGAGATTAAAACATTACTGTTGCTCTTGATTATGATTTTTTAGGTGTTATTTTGAGTTTTTTTTATTTTTACTTGTATGTTTCTATCCATTATCCATCCACTACCAGCAGCTTGAAATGTTAAAAGGCAGGGTGGACCCATGCTGTCATGCTGTTAATGTTAAATTCTGACCATACCATCGAAATGTTGCAGCAGAAATCTAGACTTATCAAAACAAACAACTTTTTCCCAATATTTTGTTGTCCACTGTTGGTGAGCCTGTGCAAATTATAAGCACAGTTTCCTGTTTTAAGCTGACTGGATCACATGTATATATATGTGATCTTATACTGCTCTAGTTCTTTTAAATCTAGCTTGAACATAGGGCTGGGCAATATGGCCGAGAAATAAAATCCCAGACAAACAAAACTCTCAGTGACATTAAAATGAAACAAATCAAGTTTTGCCTTTATGTTGTCTAAATGTTTCCCTCTTAAAGTCAAAGTCTGGGTCATAAAAGGTTGATTATGTACAATATTGTAGTGTATACGTTGGCAGGTTTGTCTACATAAACACTAAAAGGCTGAGGTATTTTTACAGTATTAGCATGACACTCTCTGATCAATATTTAATCTACTTAAATAACAAATACAAGCCTATAAAAGTGCTTATGCAAACCCTACAAGGCAGACCATCATGAAATTTTTTTTTTTTTTTTCAAAAATTGCCACTACTTACAATTGGGCTAAGACAAGAAAAAAAATGTAGATTGATTTAAATCTTCTGTAGAAAATAATTCTAATTAATCAATTTAATAGATTTTTTGCCCAGCTCTACTTAAACATGTGCGTTCTCATGTGGTCTTTTCTAAAGCTTTGTTGCCATGAGTGTTTGAGTTCTAATTGCTTGTCTATGTTCTCACTCTAGTCATTTTTGTCAGACCTCTGGATTTGATGCTGCGTTTTCACCCAGAGAACTGCAGCTCAATGGAAATTTTCTCCTATTTGGACCATCCTCTGTAAACCAGGGAAATGGTTGTGCATGAAAATCCTAAAAATTAACAGCTTCTGAAATAATCAGATCAGTCCTCTTAGTACCTAGAGTGACGTATATCATTTTGCTTCCCTTTTTTGTTGCTCAGTTTGAACTTCCACTTATTACATGTGTAAATGCATGGAGTTACTGCCATGTGATTGGCTTATCATTTATATGTGTCAGTGAGTAGTTGGACAGGTGGATCTAGAAAAGTGACCATTGAGTGTAGGTTTGTGTTATTAAAAATTTGACATATCACCCTGCCCTACACCAATTTACTATAAAGTAAAAAATGAACAGGATTATGCCTATATTTGGTTATATAGGGGAGGCACGGTGGTGCAGCAAGTAGTGCACGTGCCTCACAGCAAGATGGTTGCTGAGGTAATCATGTTCTCCACGTGAATGCATGGGTTCTCTCCGGGCATTCTGTCTTTCTCCTGTGGACCAAAATCATGGTCATTTAGGTTGATTAGTGACTTTAAATTGCCCTTAGGTATGAGTGTGAGCGTGAATGGTTGTCTGTCTCTCTATGTGGCCCTGCAGTCAGCTTACTACGATACCGTGTACCCCGCCTCTTGCTCAGTGTCAGCTGGGATAGCCTCCAGCCCTCTGTGACCCTAAAAGGGATGAGTGAGAATAGATGATGGATAGATGTTTGTACAGGATCTCTGTTCATTAACTTGGTCGGTCTTTACCCGACCTTGACAGACTCACATTTTTTTTGCCATGGACATTTTCCTTGATTAACTTTCTATGCCAATCCTTTCTTTGTAAGCACTGCGTCAGGCTTTTTGCTGCTGTTGACATATAATTTGTCTTTATTCGTTATGAATAATTCTCTTTGTTACCCTCTCTAAAATACTTGATGAAAATAAAACACTAAAGCTATGAGGTGCTTTAACAACGCTCCACAAAACCCATGTTAGATTATCTTGTTATCCACTTCCGAGTATGTCTCAAAATTTTAACAAATGTACATTTTTGACTTCTGGCATCTTGTTTTCACAGTGTGTCTTTTTGATGTCTGCCTCTTCGCTTCCTCTGCTTGCATGCTGCTTTACCTATGGCTCAAACTTTGGCTCATCCTACAGCCAATCTGCCGTCTCTCTGCCTGTCAAAGCTTGGCGCAGCGGGCATATTAAAGTGTTTCACCTCATCCTAACACCATCATCGCCATGTCAGCCTCCTCTGCTGTTGTGCCAGTCACATGCCTCCTGATTAGTGTTGTAAGTTTTAGTAGTGCCAGTTGTTTGTGTTTTGTTTTGTTAACCTTTGTGTATTTATCAAGAATCACGAATAATTGTGTTTTTATGGAGTTATAGATGAGTTAGTTACACATCAAAAGATATAGAGTAATTTGATGCTATAACCACACATAGGATGACTTAATCACTATCGGTGTCACCTAAAGTATCTTTGCACTTATTCACTTTTCAAGATCAGAACTGTTAATACCTTGTGCTGTAGAAACTGTCTAACTTGAATATTTAGCTTGCATTAACATAAAGTGCAACTCAAATGCACTCTTCGTGTCCTACTGCAATTTACTAAAGAGCGAGTGCTTTCGTCTGGTATTAGAGTAGGAGAAAATATGGAATTAAGTAGAGAGGTCATATAAAATGTGTATTTCAACTCAAGAGCTGATGTAGAGTTGTAGAGGGATCATATACAGTATATTCAGCAGTGGTCCCCAACCTTTTTGTACCACGGCCTTTATGGAATACAATAAAGTCAATGGCAATGATGATGACGACAAACAGGTACACATATTGTGAATGTGCATAGTACAACTCACAATAATGCAGGATAAGAGAGGTCCATGCCTTGTTTCTTGACCTCAAAGTCATTAACATGCCTGGTCTGTTTTTATCAGCAGCGTAACAGTATTTAGGAGCATTTACAAGACCAGTAGGCCAGAAGTCACCTGTTGACATGGTAACTGATCAAACCATGACACCCTCTGACCACAGAGGAAAATGCTGTTCAGTGCTGAGAGTGTGTGCCTTATCTATTGATCATCAGCCTGGGCTGATCTGATGTTTCTATTGATGGCTGATTGATAACTATGTCCAGAGCACCGGTCTGGGGCCTGGTGTTTGGAGACCAGTTACATACAGGGATTTAATCCTCTTTTTGTGACTTTAACATTTCTAAATGTGTCAGATTTTCACTGTGATATAAGGGTTGATTGATATAGATATCCAGTGGAGTCAGGGTTCTCTCCTTTGCTTCGCTTATATCTAAAAGTAGTCAATCATTGTGACTCTGTTTTGCAATCAGAGCAACAGATCGCTTTATGCTATGTCTTCTCCCTTCATTACCTCCATGTCCTGTCTTGTGTGTATTGTGCGGTGTAATTTCCCTCTTATTTATTATCAGAAGAGGTGATTACAACTAAACTGAAGTGTTAGTTCATTAATTATTTATCTGTTACGCAGGACTTCAGTAACAATTAATCATTATAATCTATTTATAATCAATCAAAGTCAACATTGATGTTTACCTTGAAACCTGTTAAAAGTATAACTGCCCATAGCCTTTGTTGTGTTTTTCCTGATTATGACTCCTAATTTGGATGGGTACAGTTTACTGACTAGACAGTTATATTGATGTACCCAAACTGCTGGCACAAGATTTACAAGTCATTTGAACTAATTCTTCATACTTTTGTCAAGCCTTTCACATATTTTTGGTATTTGTAGAAAGTCATAACCGTTATTGACATCATATCTTGATTAATTTCCAAATATTACTGGTTTGACCCAAATGATAGTGATAAGCTGTGTGTTAGCTGTCAGATTATACAAACATGCAGTGTGACTTCTTAACCAAAGCAGAAAGGGACCATATTCAGCACAGAAATATGGACATTAGCACTGCTAACATTAGCAATAGTTAAATTTCATCTTGCAAAACAACTTCACAGTGTTCCCTCACAGACACTGTAATGCTAGAATTAATGCAAAAGGTCAGTTTGACCTATTAATGAGGGCTTATTTTCTGCAAAGTTGGAATTAATTTATCTCTATTAAACAGGATTTGATATGACATACCTGGGAACATCCTCACTGTATAAACAGCTGATGTGTGTATACTTTTCTCACATCATACATGATTCGACAGAGACAATTCCAGTAAATCTGATCGACAGATCAGTTTACGTCCAACAAACACAGCAGCAGCCAGTCTTTGTATCTGTCATACCAACAGTATAACCCCTTGTAGAGTCGATTGGCTTACCGTTAAAAACCCATGATTGCTAGGAACCTGTACAAATGTATTCTTAATGAGACACGACTATTGTCTTAAATATTAGACAGTAAAACCCCCCGTGTCTGAGGTTTTAATTTTGGCAGCTTATTCAATAAACTCTCTATCGTACAAGTGATGTCTGTCTGAGATCAAATTTTTTTTTTGATCATTTTCCTGTAAGCTAACCATCAGAAAATCGATAAACCCAGTATGTGTAAAATAACACTGTACTTGATGGAAATACAAAGTTTTGATAATTGTTTTTACAAATTTACTTCCACGTTAACACAGTTCATGATATTTTTTTATCAATAATTTACTATTAATGAATAAACAGATGAGTGCCCAGGCTAGATGACCAAGATGTCAAAAGGAGATCCTCAATAAGAATTGCAGAGATCTTGTTAGATCATAGTAGGAGTGCATATACTCTTGGTGTTCTGTTTCCTGAAAACATGTGTATTTTAATGTATGCCTTCCTCTGCTTTGCTTTTGCTTACTCTTTTTTCTGTTTCTGCCCAAAGGCTAAACAGCTGGACAGGAAGGAGAAAGAACTGGCCAGCATCTCCAGCTTCTATAAAGAGCAACTAGAAGTACTGGAGAAAAAGGTAAGTACCATTTCTCTATCTGTTTATTAGTGTTTTATTACGAAGGCCATTCTGGGTTAGAAGAGAGAGCATGCTTAGCAAGCCATACTATTACACAGAAAATTTCCCTGGAATGAAAAAAAAGTCCTGCTGACTTGGATGAAGAAGGAACTCATTACACATCACCAGAAATATCAAAACAGGTCATAAAAATGACACGTTAGTAGCTCTCCTTAAAGAGTGAAATCTCACAGGTGCACGAGACTCTCTTCCTTTCTTGAAAATGTCAGGCCCACATACTTGAATGTGAAATAATTTTCAGTTTTCAGCAGGCGATGAGAGTCACAACTGGTTGATAGACTCATACTTAAGAGAGCTTTCACAGCACAGTCTGTCTCAGATCTTCAGTCATCTAATCAAAAGTACCAAGCTCTCCACGTCTTTATGTCCCTTTCTTCAGGAACCTTAAAGCCTCTTAGAACACTTGAGAAACACGGTTTGTGGGATGCTTTTAAGAAATTATGTCTTGTATGTCCCCACCACCTGAACACCAATATGACGCTTTATATTTCGTGCTCTGTAAAAGCTTCAGGCACAGCTGCTCCTTCCTGTCAGAGGTGGTCTAAGCCATTAGCTCCACGACCAATCAGCAGTTAGTCATCTCAAAGATGTTGTGGTAGAATATGTAAAGCTTTGTTTTCAGTCTTGTTTGCTAAAATTATTAATTCAGCACAGACATGTATCTTTAAATCTCATTAACATCAGACAGAATAGAGCTAGTCAGTTAGCTAGATGAGCTGATGGAGAAACATTGTGATGCTTTTATGGCCCAGTCTCTGACTATGATTTACATTTGTTGGCTCAGTGAAATGACTTTCATACAAAGGTAATACATGTTATATGTCTTACTATAGATGGAAATTAGCATTGTGATAAATCCAGCATATTAACGTCAATCTTATATGGGCTCCCACAAGATTGTTTGTTCATTAATATGCACTGTCCCAAATAAAGAGGAATACAGACATGTTTCAATTAAGTTTTTAGACTAGGACATTAACATTTTGGTGGGAATTTGAAATAATACAGTTGTTTGGATGTCATATTTTTATTTTCTCAATTATATTAGATATGTGCCTCGGATACACAATCTAACTGAAGTAATGTTCTGAGCTTTATTGACTTTTACCTACATTATGGGATAGAGTTCATTGTTTTCAGTTTGTTATGCAATGTATCAACATTTTACAGAAATCTACACATCTATTCAATTGATTATCACATTACATAATTCAGTTTTTCTTACTTTAGGCTACTGCTCCATCACTCTTTTAGATGTATGTGTACTACTCTGTTGAGCAAACCATCAGCCAATAATTACAACCAAGCATAAGCGATGCTGGTATCAGCAGATCTCATTGGTGATGTCTGTATTGGCAGCAACAAACCTGATTGGGGAATCCCTAAAGTCAATAGTAAACTAGACAACCCGGGCTGTTAGTATATTTATGGTACAAGCCAATAATGTGAGATTAAATAGTTAAAGTTGTGTGACCATATCACTCTCAGACCACCAATGAGCACATCTGAATATGGTTTCCTGTTGACCTTTGGCTGATTGGTCAATAGTCTGAGAAGCACCTGTGTTATGGTGGAGATGTATGGGTTTACATGCTCTGTAATAAACCCTCAGATACTGGTGTGTCGGGGTCAGATTGTTGCTTCAAATGGATGTCAGTGGCATTTACCGTTGCAGTAACCTCAGACCTTCAAAATGTGAGCAGTTCACCTTTAAGTCCTAGTGTTTAGTTGTGCCAAATTTGGCAAACTCTTCTATGCATGTGTCATATTGTCCTCACACAATGTGGTGTCTATAAAAAATTGCATTCATAAGCAAGGGATAAAAATGGGGCCCAAACATTTATACAAGTATGGAAAAAAATCCTTCAAAGAATTTGCAATATGTTGTAGGGCGGGGAAATATATTGATTAAATTGATTAATTCAAATTTTTTTCTACAGAAGATTTAAAAATCAAAAATCTAGATTTTTTTCCATTCACTTCCTTAAATTGTAAGTAGTTGCACAGTTTAAAAAAATCTGAATACTGAAACTTTACAGTTTTCATGATGGTGGCCCTGACAGTTTTAGCACTTTTATAGGCTGGTATTTTTTTTTTTTAATTGTATTAAGTGATTATTACAGAGTAACATTTTAACAAGCTGTAAAAGTCCCTCCGCTTTCTGTGTTTATGTAGGCAAATTCTGGTTGATGTAGGAATATATTTTGACAACATAAAGGTAGAACTTGATTCATGGCATTTTTGTGTCACTTGGAGTTTTTTTGCTTGAGAGGGGAAAAAAAACAATTAAAATCGTAAATTGGGTTTTGTGGAGAAAAAATCAGGAATTTTATTTTTAAGCCGTATCGCCCAGCCCTAGTATGATGTATATGGAGTGTGCCAGACACCGTGACCTTTAAGATCTGATTAATTTGTCCTTGAGTCAGAGGGAATACATTTTAAAGAGTGTTCAAAGATCTCAAAGCCTTCTTGAATTTTCTGTTCAAAAGAAAGCATGAATGGTTCATGCATCATTCAACCTGAAAACCAAATGCCTGCTGGCCGAGCTTATGCTGATCTGCAGCTGTTGAATAACAGAGAAGTTAAGGACAGGGGAGTATGAAAATTGTACATGAAAAAATTAAAGAAGTATGACAAACATATGTCTAGACACAGATGGAAAACCACACATTTAAGCCATGAAGCTGGAAAGGTAAAAGCATTTAGACCCCTTCCTCCTCTCTTAACCATCCTGTGGCCCCTTAACCACACCCAAAATCTTCTTCTTTTATTCAGAAGACGCAGCTCGAGACTCAACAGCTTCCCCGCCGCCCCTCTGTCCAGCAGCACCCATCAGGCAGACGGGGGGGATCTTATCTGGTCTCCGCCACTCGCCTCCTTTAGGCCTCTGAGAAAACCTTTTACATTGCCAAGTTAAATAGAAGGGCCCCTACACACCGTGTGGCGAGCAGCACACACCGCAATGCTTGACGGAGGAGACTGATTGGCAGAGGAGCAGAGGATGCTCTATCTTTCTCCGCTTGCCGCAGCAGTCGCCTTTTCTATCGCTTTTTTTCACCCCTCACTTGCTTGCGACTGACCTGCATGCGGATGAGGACGTGAGAAAAAGGGGGACTGAGAGCGAGAGATAAAGAGGCTATATGGACTGTGCATTAAACAGACAGTCCATCCTCCTTCTCCTCCTTCATTTCCCAATCCAGCACGCCATTCATCCAGGCCCCCTTTCATGGCCTCTTTCCTCTTTTTTTTTCTTTAACCCTCTTTTACCTGTGGCTAATACCAGATGGGTAAATAAATTGCCTCTTAAAAAGTTGAATTGTTACTGACATAGGTTATGTTCATAAATGCAGAATGTAGCTTAAAGTTGTAATACCTCTTTACTTTCTACATAAATTATGATCCAGGAATGTGAAGACATATTAATATTGCTCTTTCATACACCCATCTGTATCATTCATGTACTGGATCAAGTTTTTCTAAAGCTCTGATTTAAAGGTGAGACATATTATTAGCAAAGTCTGCATTTGTTTTAGCCTTTTTGACACCCAACCATTCTTGTATGTTAATAATGATAAAGTGTAAATATGCCGAGCTACTGTGGTTCATTTGTGCTGGTATAGAGTAGGGCTGCAACTAACCATTATTTTCATAATCAGTTAATCGGGCGATTATTTAAATGATTAATCGATTGAACGGATAATGACACAATTTTGCAATTTCCTTTGCAATTTAGGTTAAAGTTGTTTTAGATATTTTCTAAATAACAATAAAGACAATGAAAAGCATTTTTCCTTCAGTAATGATATTTTATTATAGCTTTCTTCTTTCTTGACTCACTGAACAAAAACTGAAAGTTCACCAACAGACTTGTTTGCATGTTGTTCAGATAAATGCTCACAAACTTACTTTTTTTTCTTGAAACAAAGCAGGCAAAGTAGTAACAGTCTTGTCTATAAATTATTCAATAAAATAAGGTGCTGCTGAATGTAACAAACAAAAATAATCTTTATACCGAGGCGAATCTTCGTCCGTCTCCAACACGCCGATGTGCTTTCTCAGCAAGTGCTCTTTCATAGAGGTCATGCTCCCATGCCAGGCGAAGTCGACTTTGCAATGTTTGCAAGTGATCGTTTGCTTTGCTTTGTTGAGTGTGACAGCTCCCAGCTTTTGGAGGTTAATGGTCGTTCGCAAAGTGATGCTGCCGTTGACGCCGTCAAATCCTTCTGCACGTTCTTATGTGCAGTGACAGTCGCTAGTGCGCATGCACACCTCTCACAGTAGCTTGAGGCAAGAGAGCAGGCTCATCTCCCCCTAACTAACAGACTGTACACTACAATTTCATGCACCAAAACACCCGTGATCTGTTGCCGATGATAATCGATGATTAAATTAGTTGACAATGAATTTAATTATCGATTTTCATCAATTTAATCGATTGGTTTTTGCCCTAGTATGGAGCATGATGCACCCTAAATGCTTCTGGTTGAACCATCAGTTTCTAAAACTAGTATGGGAGGTAGAGCCTTTAATTATCAGGCTCCTCTTCTTTGGAATTATTTACCAACCACGATTTGGGAGGCAGACACCCTCTAACTTTAAGGTTAGACTCAAAACATTTCTTTTTGATAAAGCTTTCAGTTAGGCCTGGCTCAGACCTGGACCACCTCATAGTTAAGCTGCAATAGGCTTAGACTTCTGGAACATTTGGCATATTGGGCTCTTCCCCCCATTTCTCTAACGCTCTCTCTCTATCCTCTATATATAATTCTCTGCCCCTTTTTGTTTGCTCTGGTAGGCTACTTCTCTCTGTTTCTTCATTTGTAGGTTGCTTGGGATCTTAGCTGCTGTGTACTTCCAAAACTTCAATAACCACAATCACAAATATCTGGCCTTTCCTTTAGTCACACTCCATTGTCATTACAGTTCACGATATTAACTTCAGAGAGAGCAATAGAATGAAAGACATGGCAGTTCCTGCAAACAGCATACATACTGTATTTCCGAATGGCCTTGACAAACAATCATGAATGACATGCTGCTATGGACGTCACTGACTCCTAAGTGCTTTATCCTCCTTCAACCATCAACAGAAAGGACATCATGTACCATAAAGTCATACTTTTAGATGAGTTAAATCCAGTTTAATTGCAGTTCAATTACATTCTGTTATAATAATCAACATCAGCCCTCTCCAGTTTATAATCATTACAGATGTAAATGTTAATATTAAAATGGCCTCTCTATCCACAGTTGTTATTGATTATACCTCCATAATAAATATATTTATAACCATACAGACATGAGGACCCTCTTGAAAATGAGGACAAAGCTGAGAAAGCTGCACAAACCCTTACCAACTCTATATGTTCCCTCACACATGGGGGAAGGGAAGTAGCCACTTGCGATTAATGAAAGAAAGCTTTATTAATATACATTTAAATTTCTTTCCTCAGTTTATTTAATTAGGAGAGTACATATTTATCAACAAATCAGCACTGAGCATCAATGTAAACATGAATTTAGCGTAATAACTAAATTTCATCCATTGTCTAAAGGCAGGTAAATAGAAAAAACATAAACAAATCTTACAGTTACTGCATATACAAATGACAATACAGACAAAGTGGTTGCATTCTACACATTAAATACTGTATATCAGACCCATATACACACTTGTTAAAATGAAGCAAAGGCCCAGGATATTTGCATCAAATGAGTTGGCAATAATGAGTGAGTATATGTTGGATATTTTTAACTTGTGTTTAAGTTTCTTTTGAAGAATCAAATAGTTTTCACAGTCTCTAATATGTGTAGGGAGTTCATTTCAAAAAAGTGTGCCTCTTACAGACACCAAAATTCAGTTGTAGGTTTCATTTACAGTCACTTCTAAAATGAGCTCTGGTGTTTATCCTCGGGTTTTGCTTTTTATGGATAAAATCATGTGATGGGGGGAGGGTGGGGGCAAGCCATTTAACCAGGAATTGAATTGATCAGATTTTACTGATTCCAATGCCATTAAGAAGTCTTCTTATGGAGCAGGATCTTTAACTATTCTAATATTGATTCCTGCTGATATTCTGTGTGCAGAAGTTGGGCAACATAGGTTTTCGGCAGCATCAATGTCAAACACACAACACTTCTGATTAGGGCTGAAAGATATATTGTTATCGTATCTATATTGAGATATGAACATTCAAGATATTGATATAGAAAAAAGCGACACTATAAATGATATAGATTCCCCCGCACTCGCCCTGTGTGTACAGCTCTGGAAGTCACAACAAATGTCATTTTTGCGATTGGCCTTGAATGCAATCGGGTTTTAACTGAACCTGTAGTCATATCATATCGTATCAAATCAATATTTAGATATCTGGCATGAATGTCAAGATATGAATTGTTTTCCATGTCGTTCAGCCCTACTTCTGATATTCAGTGCTGTGCTGCATGATAAATGCTTCTGTATGTTTCTGATGTTTCCGCTCACTGAAAATTGTGCAGAAGTCTTTCTGTTGAATATTATGACACTATTTTGACTAGGGCTGGG
>JAZDUH010000460.1:0-459813 GCA_036419115.1 Scarus forsteni
CTTTATTGTAACTCTGGACTACGCACTCAGGACAGTCATCAACGGGCGGGAGCAGGAGCTTGGCTTCACAATTACACCGAGGAGGTCCAGCAGAAGCCCTGCTGTAGCCCTGGCAGACCTAGACTACGCAGACGACATCTGCCTGATATCTGACTGCGTGGAGCAGGCACAGGAACTCCTGAACAGAGTGGAGGTGGAATGTGCTAAGGTTGGCCTCAGACTAAACGCAAAGAAGACTGAGGTAATGACCTATAACATCCACATGGACCATCTGCCTGTTACAACATCAGATGGCAAAGCTCTGCGAGAAGTCAATGACTTCAAGTACTTGGGTTCCTGGGTAAACTCCACAGAACAGGACCTTAAGATCAGGAAGGCACTAGCATGGAGGGCCCTGAACGGTATGTCAAGAGCGTGGTGCTCAAATCTCCCTCCACACATAAAGCTGAGTCTATTCCACGCCACTGTAGAGTCTGTCCTCCTGTATGACTGTGAAAGCTGGACCCTGACACCCACCCTGCAAAAGTCTCTGGATGGGTGCCACACCAGAATGCTTCCAGCTGTTATGAATGTGGACCAGAACATCCACATTTCCAACAAAGATCTGTACAGGCAACTGCCGAGGCTCAGCGAGAAGGTAGCAGCTAGGAGGATAAGGCTGGCCGGCCACTGCCACAGACATCGGCAGCTCCAGGCCAGCAGGCTGGTCCTGTGGGAACCAACACGTGTGCATCGATCCCGAGGATGTCCCGTGCTAACGTATGTGGACGTCCTGAAGAAGGATGCAGGAGTTGGAAGCTCCTCAGAGCTGGCTGGGTGTATGGAGAACCGGAAGGATTGGAGACTCCAATGGAAGCTCGTCTGAGGACGACTGAAAGAGCTTGCTCATGTATGCTACTTGTCTTCATGAGCATCAGGGCAGTCCATCAGTCTTCTCATCTACAGTGGTCCAAGTGGAGGCTTTATGTCTTTCTCTCTTCTCTCTTCATTGATTCAGTCTGTCCAACTCCTGATTATTCACTGGGGGTTTTGATTTTCTCTTCTTTGGTGGTTTCCTGATATGAGAGGAGAAAAGTTTAAAACTGTTAAACCTCTGATAGAACAGTTTTACTTTTGTTTCTGACAAGCTCAAACTTTGATTTTTATTCCCTATAATATCTCTTATTTAGTTCACTGATTTCAATTCATTCAGTCCAACAGGATGATTTTAAATCAGTGATTTCCTCATCCTCCTGTGAGGATTAGAATCACAGTCAGGATCGTCTGTCTCATCATGAAGCTGTAAGGAACATTTTTAAGACCCGTCTGTGGATGAAATTACACCACTTCTCTTGAGGCTGATCACACAGCTTTGGGGCCAAAACTATTAAGACATGAACTGTGTGACCTGAAGAATTACAGATTTATCTTTGAAGAAATGTGAGAGAAGAAAAACAATAAGTGCATAATGTGAATTCTTAATCAGAGAATAAGACTGTGTTTTAATGAGCGGGGCTCCCTGGTGGAATCTGGAGGTACTGCAGAGGTATTTCATTTTTAAAAAGGGCATAAATGGAATCAGATTTCAGATTATGTTTCAAAAAATCATGCCATGCTTTTAGGATAGCAAACCCAATCAAATCTTACTTTTCTGATCTAAGTCAGAAATGTCACAGGTAGGTCAAAAACTGCTGAATAAGCTGAATGTGTTAAATCTTCAAGATTCAAATATTCATATTTGTAAAACACAAGCCAGAATTCTGAAGATAGAGTCAGAATTCTGAAAAAAGGGAAAAAAAGGTATGACCACGAGAATTGCCAGATTACAGTCACCTTCAATAAAGTAAGGACTCAGATATTGAATTCAGGTCATCATGAGGTCATCATTCTGAGATAAAGTGGTTTATATTTTTTAAAATTTAGGTCAAAGAGCTGAGATTTAAAAAATAATCCTGAAAGACTGATTTCGTGAAGAACAGTCAGAATTTAAATCAGTCGGATCTAATCTTAGATTAGATTAGATTTAAGTCAGAATATGGAGGAAAGTCATATTAAGAAAGCAATTTATTTATGAAAAAATCATTTTGAATTAAAACAGAATGTTAAGATTATCGTTAGACTTTTGTGAATTAAAGTCAGTCAACGATAAAGTCAGAATTCTGAGTTTGAATCAAGAATTCTGAAATGAAGTCACAAAATCTTGAGATTTGAGTCATGCTCAAATCCAAAGTTTAAGATCACATTCAAATTAAAGAAAAGACATAAAAACTCTCGAGAGTTTATTCCGAATTTTGGGATTAAAGCAACAATTTTTAAGCATTCAGGTCTGAAATTTGAGAAAGTGTCTGAGTTATGACAATAAATTTCATAATTCTGATCAATTAAACTCAGAATTATAAGGTTAGAAAGGTGAAGAGTTTGAGATCATGACATGTGGGCAGGGACCATCTGATTCAAGTCAAAATCTTTGGTTTAAATTCATCCTGAAAAACAATTTAAATTAGGAGTTTAAAGACAGACTCAAAAGAAAAAAAGAAGGCAGAATCTGAAGAATTCAGGGAGAATGTCAAGATAAAAGTAACATTTTTAAATTTGGTGTCAGAATTTGGAAATTGTGCATTTTCCTGTGATTGAGTCCAATTAGCAAGAGAAAGTTTTTAAATCAAAATCATTATACTCAAATCAAGGCTTAGAATCCTGTTATTCTGTATCTCAGAGATGTGAAATTAAATTAAAGTACAAATTGTATAAAAGTGTGTGATCAGAGAATGAATTCATGCTGAAATGAAATCAGAATCTTAAAGTCAGGTTTTATAGATTAGAAATTTTAGAGATTATTGTTAGAGCTCAAAGAACAGTCAAAGTCCTTGGGTATTTGAAATTCAATTTTTTTTCAGAATTCTTAAATCTGTCTGTTTCTTAAACTCAAGGAGGAATCCAAAGATTATAGTCTGAATTCTGACTTAGAGAAGCTTTTTGATTCCCACATTTGAATCTGTTTCTAAAATTACATTTTCACACCAGATTCTAAGGACATGCATCTTTGTATTGCAATTTAAGAAACACAGGAAACATGTGTGACTTACTGCGTTTTTTGTAAAGAAAAACAGCACCGATGATAGCAGTGAGAATGAGAACTCCGACCACACTTAAAACGATAATCTGTGGGGGAAAATGAGATTGTTCTTTACAGTCAAATTGTTCAATCAAACTTTTTTTAATGATCTGTTCATAATTTTCCTCTTGAGCCAACTGTCTCCAGTCTGGACTGGCCCACAGTGGACTTTTGGAGGGGGGTGAAGATGCAGTCTACTTTTCTTGGCTCTTTGTTTCTGGTCCAGGTGAACTGAACTCTCTGCTGTTTCTGATTTTGATGAAACATCTGAATTGTTTAATGAGGAACATGTTGTTGATGGGAGTTTGAATGGCCTCAGTAGTTTCTTGATCATATCCTAGCTGCTGAATTTTGGTTTGTTTGAAGAGTTTTCATGTTTGAACCACGTGGCCTCTTTTAAACCTGAACCAGGACCCTGAGGTTCTGACCACATGTAGGCGGGTCCTTCTTTGAAACGGTCCTGTCCACACCAGTGAAACTTTGTTAGTGTGCAATGATAAATGCTGCTGAATATCAGCAGTGATGTCTGTGACATGGAACATTCCAGTATTTCAATGCAGAAGCTGCTCCATTCTCCTTTATGTGTTAAACACAGACTCCCTGGTGTTACGCTTTAACTGTTGACTGTGTAAGCTGGTGTCAGCAAACATTATCCAGTTCGTTTTTAATTTTGGGAATGACTGTGGCCAACAGACTCATTCTGTCCTTGGTCCTGTTTTAATTCTTGAAAAAAAAACTGAAAAATTTGAAATTGACAGGAGTAATAATTAATTTAAAAAAGATCTGAAAATTAACTCATGAAAAAAGACAATCCTTTGAATTGTGGTTAAACACTGATTTAAAAAAAAAACTATTTAAATTGGCCTGGACAAAAATGATGGTACCCTTGATTCAATGTTTTGTTACAAAACCTTTGAGGCAATCGCTGCAACAACACAATTTCTGTAAGTCTCAGTGAGACTTCTGCACCTGTCCAGAGGTACTTTGGCCCACTCCTCATGAGCAAACTGCTCCAGCTGTCTCTTAACTGAGCCTCCTTCATGTTTCACAGTAGGTACAGTGTTCTTTTCTTTGTATGCTTTAGTTTTGCATCTGTGAACATAGAGCTGATGTGACGTGCCAAAAAGGTCCAGGACATTCTCCCAGAACTCTGTGACTTGGCAAAATTCATTTTGGCAAAATCAAGTCTCAATATTTTATGATTTGGATTCAACAGTGATGTCCTCCATTCAGTCCACTTTGGCTCAAACAGTGACAGATGTTGTGATCTGACACTGATGTACCTTGACCTTGGAGTTCTCCTCTAATCTCTTTGAAGTTGTTCTGGGCTCTTTGGTTTCCATTCGTATTCTCCGTCTCTTCAGTTTGTCATCAGTTTTCCTCCTGCAGCCACGTCCAGAGAGGTTGGCTACAGTCCTGTGGACCTTAAACTTCTGAATAATCTGTGCAGTTGTAGTCACAGGAACATCAAGCTGCTTGGAGATGGTCTTATAGCCTTTACCTTTAACATGCTTGTTTATAATTTTCTTTCTAATCTCCTGAGACAGCTCTCTCCTTAGCTTTCTGTGGTCCATGATCAGTGTGGTACACACCACGATACCAAACAGCACAGCGACCACTTTTCTGCCTTTAAATAGGCAGACTGACTGATTACAAGTTTGGAGACACCTGTGATGCTAATTAGAGGGCACATACTAGTTTAATATGTCCCTATGGCCAAATCATTTTCAGTCTTTTCTAGGGGAACCATCATTTTTGATCAGGTAAGTTTCATTTTTTAAATGATTCTGTTGAAGTACAATTCAAAAGCAATGTCTGTTTTTCATTAGCTAATTTTCAGTATTTTTTCCTGATTATTACTTTTGTCAGTTTCAAGTTATTTCAGTGACCACGTGGGTTTTTACTTTCTTCAGCAGAAGGCTAACAACAATTTTGTCCACATGTTGATGATGAGGCACTGAGGACAATAGATCATGTTTTCATTTTGTTTGGAAGACGATTATCGTGATGATTATTCTAAAAAATGTTAAATCCAAAGGTCGAACTAAAAATTGATCCACACAGAGGAAAGCTCCATAGCACGGTGTATCTTAACCCTTGAAACTGTGACTTAGTTTTCCATCAGCTGTTTCCACCTACCATAGTGTGGTCCAATCCTGGGCTCTCTGTCTGCAGAAAAATCAGAAAATGTGCCATTTAGTGTTAAAATTCTGACCTCAGCAAGAAGAATTTTCATATTAAATCATGAACATCAAATGTTTGCCAGCAGGTTCTACAGTCAGTCTTTTCTCCTCCACACTTCAGTCTGACATGTTTAATCTGAGTCTGTTTGTTTGGAAACTGCTCCAGCACTGAGCTGCACTGTCTTGGGTCATTCGTGTTTCTCATCTCTGTTTGATAATCACATTGAAGACAAACTGGACAGAGACGAAAACTGCCCCCCATCAGGTCTAAAACTTTGTCAGGAAGCTTATTGATTGGTCCATGGAGTAGATGTGTAGGCACTCTGACTGGCTGTAGGCAGGAGGCGCTGTCTGCAGAGCTGCTCTTTTGTCTTTGGGTTTTTTTGTCAGGAAAATGAAAACATTGATATCTGAAAATAATTTTCAAGATCACTGTTGAGCTGGAGTTATTACTGGGGGCCAGATGCATATGACGGACTGATTATTTCCTGACATCTGCTCTAAGCTGTGTGTCCTGAATGAGTCTTAATGGATCATCCTGACTTCTCTCTAACCACATAGAGCAAAGCTGAACGACACAGCGTATCATTTAACCCCTGACGCTTCCACTCAATTTTTCATCTTCTGTTTTCACTTACAGGATATTGGACGGGTCCCTGCAGGAAAATCAGAAAAAAAACATTATGTGCTGAAATGGAAGATGAATTTAAAATCATGAAAATCAAATGTTTACTCACAGAGCCTCCACGTTCACCTTTCTCTGTCACACCTGTTCAGACATAGTGTGTGATCAAACAGGTGTAAACGAGTTTTTAAGAGCAGAGAGATTTGAGAACATCACAGTTATGTGATGATGAAACTGGTTTGCTGTACTTACACAGAGAAACTTTGTACTCTTTCTTGTTTACATCAGGGTTTAACAGGTGAAAAACTTTACAGATGTATATTCCTGCATCATGTTTGGTTACATTGCTGATCTTCAGTGAAACATTGCCTTTATATATTTCCTCCTTAAAGAGAGAAGTTCTGCCCTTAAAACATTCGTCCTGTTGTCCATTATAGTCTTGTATGTGCCGATATTGGTGAACAACTTCTTCGGCCTCAGTCCACCACTTTATGGTGGGATTTAACAGTATTGAGTCTTGAGGTAAACTGATTTTCACAGGCAGGATGGCAGTTTCTCCTTCTTCAACTGAGACTGAACAACCTAAAGGAAACAGATCAGATTAAGATTAAGAAGTTTTATTAAAACTCAAACAGAAGAGACTGAAGTTCGGCCATCAGGTTTCCTTCGAAATTACGTTAGGTAAAACATAATAAGAGACAGATACTTCACAGTTTGTGCATGTTACCTGATTTCATTCATAATGCATCATCTTAACAAAGGTTAATCATTAATTCAATAACGTTTACAGAATATCATCTTATCATTTTATTTGAGCACTGAGGAAAATTCATGCTGTAAGGCTTAAACAGCAGAAACAACAGGCTGTGATTTTATATTCATTAGCTAACAGATCACTTTCGATCCACTGCTGACCATGTGGTGCTTATTTCAGACATTTTTAGGGGAGAGCGTCAGCCGAGTTGAGTGATCTTCTTGATTGTTAGCTCTGTTTTCTCTGAAGGTGCTCTGCAGTAAATCCTCCAGTGGTTTTAGCAGCAGTTTGACTGAAGACAACATCTCGTGGTGTCGCTTTAATTCAAGCTTCACCACAAACTTGAAGTTTCAGACTCCAGCTCCATAAGAGCTCCAACGAGACGGGGCTCTTATGCTGCGTTCACACCGCATGCTACTTGTACTACCTCAGTGATCACTCTCCATGCAAAGTCAATGTACACCTGCGATGCGACAGCTGCTTTTCATACAACCACATAGCTTGTCGCACGATGTGAAAGCAAAAAAAAGTTGATAAATCAGCACTGTGTGCACGTGTGACGGTGCCCTAGACAGACAGTTATTTATACGGACTTCAGAGTAACATTCCATGGCCATGTGGGAAACATTAGTCAGTGAGGACAATAGTTCCGCCTAGACCGACCGCTGTAAACTTGCAGATGATGCTGCTGCAGGGCATCAGCTGCAGTGTTTTGTGGTTGATAAGTGAATAAAATAGGATACAGTTGGAATAATTTCTGCTTATGCATCCTATTATATGATATATGATATGATCACAGTGAAACTCAAGCGGACACGATTTTAGTAGCTGGGTCGCATGCGGTGTGAATGCAGCATTAGACTTTGTTCTTAGGGCAAGGGTGGGCAACTTTAATTAGCAAGAGGGCCACATAAAACCATTTTTCCCAGCCTGAGGGCCACATTGTTACAAATTTTCAGAAACTCTTGATGAAGAAAAAGAATGCTGGATAAACAACATATGAGAATATAAATTTATCATAAAATTAGAATGCCAATATTCATATTTTACAACGTGAATACAAGTTATTATGCATAATTAAATAAACTTGACATAGAAATCAAGAAAATTTAGCGCACATACATGGAATTAAAGCCAATGAAGCTATTTTCAAATCAGTAAAATGTGTTTTTCAAAATTTTAAAGCTCAAATATTTAGCTGACACCATTTTTTAAATATAGTATTGAGTAATACTAGATATAATGTTCAAAGGCTTCATGAAAGATTTAGAGACACTTGAAGAGCAAAGTTAGGTTGTAAAATTATATAGAATTATTTCTATAGGAGATCTGAGTTTTCTTCATATTTAAAGCTGCTGGTTTTTGGGAATGAATGGCGGGCCACATTTAGCGATGTGGAGGGCTGCATTTGGCCCCAGGGCTGCCACTTGCCAACCAGTCTTAGGGTCTGTGGGGGTCAATCACAGACCTGCTCAGCTGAAAACTGCTTTCCTGCTTTCACTGTGGTCCTCAGATTTCACTGCCATATTGGAGAATTGATTCTATACGACTAAAAAAATGCTGAGTCAGGTTTTATATTTCCGCTAACTCTGTAGAAAGACCTTCTAGTTTTGTCCCTCCACTCTTAAAAGTCAGGTTGAAGTTTCCTGTAGAGCTGATGTTCATCAAAATGGATCCTGAACAGTCTCACCCTCCTTTTATTTCATGTGTGTGTGGTTTCAAAAAAAATGCCCTGCCTTAAGCACTGGCTGCTTTGACTTGTTCCTCTTAGTAAAGGCAGATAGAAGCAGTGAGAATGTTGCAATATCATGGTAGACATCCAATCATTAACAATGGAAAATCCCTGATTACATGTTATTCAGACGACATGAACCAGAGTAAGATCGAGACAGACTGGATTTAAGGGACATGAAGAAACAAAAATGATGTTTCGAGTTAGACTTTAGGTACAGATGAAAAATGATCAAAGTTATTAAAGAGACAACAGTAAAATTAAAGTTACAAAAAAGATTAAAAGAGTTAAACAGTTTGATGAACGAAGTTAAGTCTACTTTGATCCCAGAAACTGTTTTTTCTTCAATTGAAACTATTAATAATTTTTGAAAGACCAAATAATGTTCAGTGTTCAGTGTTAAGATAAAACAGCCTCACCTGGAAGTGGAGGTCCATTGACAGCAGAAAGTCTAAAAAATACTAAAATCATGAGCATCCACGCCATTGTAGCTGAACAATTAATCTTCAGAACTAGTTTGAAGTCTTAAGCCATTCACTTAAGATTAAAAAAGAGTGAAGATTGATCAAATACAGTTGAGCTGTTTGAGGCACATTCTCCCGACTGTCGCCTGAAAAACGCTTTCACTTTCATTTCTCACTCAAAATGATTTGAGCTTATCAGACACAACACATTTAACCCTGCAAAACCCAAATACAGAAAAAAACTCTCAGATGGTGTAAGGAGCCTCTGAGGCAGTAATTAAAGTTTATTTTTATTTTATTTTGTAGTTAGTTTTCAGGAACTTGCTTTAATATTGCTGCTTTGGGCCTTGTTGGTAACAGAATTTTGGTGTTAATACTTCCACTGTTTAAACAGTTATACAAAACAACTAAAGGGTTATTTGCAGTGCAGAGCACTTACGTTGCCCAATAACAGTCGAGTAATATTCACACAACCTTCATTTTTGTTTCCATTTTTTTCAGTCATCTATTATTGATAAAAAAGTAGATAAACTATATTTAGAAAAAAAAGTGTGAATTAAAAAAAAAAAAATCTCTCCAAGCATTCAGTCATAGAGTCCAGTGTTCAGCTATGTTTATTTTCAATGGCAGTCCCAGAAACATTGGGTCACACTTGCTGCATAGGGTGTTGTCCACATTGTCATGAGCTGCACAGTCAGGGGACAGTAGATTTTCTTTTTGAGCATCAGGGCATCTACTTCTGTCTCCTCATCACTCACAGTGTCTGAGTCGATTTTAAAGTCGATGTCTCCATTCATGATGGCATCTTTCACATTCTGCACAGTATATTCAACATCTAGCTTTGCTAGCTTTGCATTCTAAAGTGGATAAAGTAAATCAAATAAAAAAATATGTAAGTTAGATATGTAAATATACAGTACATTCTCCAGGATACATAGTTTTAAATCAAAAATCAAACTTCAATCAATCAATCAAACTTTATTTGTATAGCACATTTCATACAGGACTTTGTAATTCATAAGAAAAAAAGATAAAATGAAATAAGAATAAGAGAAATAAAAAGCAAAAAATTGCACAATTGCATAAAAAGAAAACATAAGACCCCCAGAACCCCCTTACCCAAACCACATTCAAAATACAAAAACACAAAGACATATAAAAAAACAATCTGACAGAAAACAAATCAAGAGGACCGAGGAAACACTATCTTGAACTAAATGAGGAAACACAGGAGCTAAAACTAAAATTACAGTTAAAAACACTCAAAAAACTACTAGAGAGTAAGATAAGTAAATGTGTAAATACGTAAATGAATAAAATAATAAAATATAAGTTAAAAGTTACATAAATGATATGGTAAAACTAGAAAGCGTAACATCAGATGCATGATAAAATCAGCTAAAATAAGAGAAATAAAAGAAAAACATTTAGGCCTATCAAATAAAAAACTTACAATAAAAATATCTGAACTGAAATGTAGAAATTATATACAAGGGTTAAAATATAATGTAAAACAATGATAAATACAATCAGCTAAAAGCCAGATTAAAAATGTACGTCCATATCCTAATCTTACATACTGTATACTGTACATTCTACCAAACTCACATAATAATGTTTGTGCAGTCCATTTAACTTTATCATCATTAAAGGGAATACTTCACACCCCCATGTTCCTGACCATTCCTGACCATGCTCACCTGCCCCTGATGATGCAGCAAGTATGTCCCGAAAATACATTCAGAACGTGTTTTGGGCACAGAACCAAAAATCAGGCTCAGTTCAGTGTTTAGTTTGCTGTGAATCATTTTAACTGACGAGACATGAATACAGTTTTAAATACTTACATATAGAGTTTCAAATACTGTAATCAGAAATAATTAATTAAATTATGGTCTATACTCTAAAGAATTTAACAGAAAATATTTTTTAGTTTATGATGATAATAGCCATCAAAACCATTTTATTTCTATCAGTATACCTGACCATATGAGAACATGAGAGAAGACCAATGTCATGATGTAATGTTTAAGATGTACCTGTTTTTGCTACCACACTGACTCAGCATTGGAATATTCCAACACAGATGTAACGTGCCCCAAATCACATGAAGTTAGTTCTGCAAGTGTTTGGGAATGACAGCAACTCAGCCATGAAGTGATAGGCAACGTAAACTGACGGAGTGGGGTCAGCGGATGCTGAGGTGCACAGTGTTAAGAAGTTGCCAACTTTCTGCAGAGTCAAATCTTACAGACCTCCAAACTTCATGTGGCCTTCAGATTAGCTCAAGAACAGTGCAGAGAGCTTCATGGATGGGTTTCCATTGCTGAGCAGCTGCATCCAAGCCTCACATCACCAAGTGCAATGCAAAGTGTCGATGCAGTGGTGTAAAGCACGCCGCCACTGGACTCTAGAGCAGTGGAGACGCATTCTCTGGAGTGACCAATCACGCTTCTCCGTCTGACAATCTGATGGACCAGTCTGGGTTTGGTGGTTGCCAGCAGAACCATACTTGTGGGACTGCATTGTACCAAGTGTAAAGTTTGGTGGAGGGGGGTTATGGTGTGGGGGTGTTTTTCAGGAGCAGGGCTTGGCCCCTTAGTTCCAGTCAAAGGAACTCTGAATGCTTCAGCACACCAAGACATTTTGGACAATTCCATGCTCCAACTTTGTGGGAACAGTTTGGAGCTGGCCCCTTCCTCTTCCGACATGACTGTGCACCAGAGCGCAAAGCAGGTCCATAAAGACATGGAGGACAGAGTCCGGTGTGGATCAACTTGACTGGCCTGCACAGATTCCTGACCTCAACCTGACAGAACACCTCTGGGATGAATTAGAGAGGAGACTGAAAGCCAGGCCTTCTCGTCCAACATCAGTGTGTGACCTTACAAATGCTCTTCTGGAAGAATGGTCAAAAATCCCCATAAACACTCCTAAACCTTGTGGACAGCCTTCCCAGAAGAGTTGAAGCTGTTAGAGCTGCAAAAGTTGGACCGACGTCATATTGAACCCTATGGATTATGAATGGGATTTCACTAAAGTTTATATGTGAATCAAGGCAGGTGAGCAAATACTTTTGGAAATATAGTGTAGATAGATGGATAGAATTGTTGATCATCAACACTTGGATAAAATGTGGACCCTGTTAAACTGAAACTAAGTGTGTGAAACGGCTACGTTCTATGCATAAATGCGGAAGAGGTGGTTACTATTTGGATGACACAAATTTTGAAACTTAAAAATTGAAACTGCATGGTAATACATGAATGATACCCATACAATACTACATCTGAACACTGATGATCCAATACTGAATGCTGAAAATAAAAACCCTGAATATATCAATGTGGACCTTGATGCTGATGATCTGGACCTTAACACTAACACTAAACAGCTGGATTTGGACGTATCTTTCATGTAACTTATTTGTTCTGTTATTACATCTGTAGTTGTGCCCCCCCCCCCCCCCCCCCCCCCAAAAAAAAAAAATCAAACAGGCAGGTTTCTCTCAAGGTGATAGTTTCACTCCTGATGCTCTGTATTTGTTTTGTTTTTTTGTTTGATTTCCTGTGTTAGAACAGAATGTGATTACTTTCTCCGTGAACCACTGCTCTACTGAAAATATCAAGCACAAGATGGACATTACAGCGGTCTGCCTGTTGATTGGTAAATTTTGATTTTTTTATTGATTCTATCTGCCGTTTCTGTGCTCTGTTCCTGATCATTAATCCAAAAGAAGAAAAAAACATCAGTGTGTCTTTGTGATTTAAAAAGCTAAAAAAAGTTCTTACCTGAATGGTAAGAGCTCTGACTTCCTGTTTTTCTCACCTTAAACTATGAGCAGAACAGCAGTTTGAGTCTCTTTAAAACTTTAATATTCTAGCTGAATTCAGATTATCTCTGTCTGTGAACATAAAATCCAAAAAACATGTTTTGATTTTGTTTCTCATTTATGAACAGGACGGCAGCTTGGTTAGAGATGTGATGATGCAAAACTTTAAAGTGTTACTGTAGGTAAACACTTGGTTTTTTCGTGTCTTGCTTCACTTTTTTTCCAGCTTTATTTATAGAACATTTTAAACAAGCCAGACAGTGTGACATAACGCGTGAGGTATACACCTATAAATTAACATCAATAAAACATCACAACTGTAAGTCGAATGCCCCCTTCCCTTATTAGGCCTTTCCAATTACTTAATTAGTTAAAAATGGAAATATGGAAATGGAAAATGGTAAATAAATGAACAAAAACAATAAATGATTAAATTAGAAAAATAATAGCAATACAATTGTGTGAAATAAAAACTCAAGAGTAGGTAAACAACACCTCAATCCTCCAGTTCAGGGGAGAAATCAATGGAAAGTGTAATGTTCAGTAAGGGATACTATGTGACATAAAATGATTTTACCGAGCCTTTCTGCTGTATGTAAACCTGAACTTCTCAGGCTTTAAATTTTAAGGCACCTTACGCACCCAATGGGGATGTTAAGGTGGTCTGGAGAGTTACCAGTTAAGGAGAATCAGCTGACGAACCAACAGCGTGGATAATGCCAAGGCCTGCTTCAAATTTTTAAGGACACCTTTAGAAAGAGCAATGCCAAACTTGCAGATAGAATGTTCTGGGCAACACCATAGCCATATGCCCTAGATAATGTGTCAAAAATAGATAACCAAAATGGCTCCAGTTGTACATGATTTCAGGAGATGACTTACATCTGCCACAGGAATCGCCAACAAAGGTGTATATTTTCAAAAGTTCAGCATTTGTATAAAGAGCCTTCAAAACCACCTTACACCAAATCAGTCTGTGCTTTTCTGTTCCTAAAATATTTGAAAAGTCACAAGGGAAGTCGAAGAGGCTGAAATAATAGACCTGTATTAAAGAAAGATGCAACCCTTAGCAGTCGGATCTGCATTTAAAAGAGTATCGACCAAGGTTTCTGGAGGGTAATTGAGAAAATGAGGAAACAGTTTGTTAACATAATCATAGATCTGACAAAAGGAAAGAAATTGTGACATGGAAGACTATACTCTGTGATATGTGAAGGAGAAAAAGACACTATCCTTACATAGATCCTTGATTAACTTTATACCCTTGTTATGCAAGACCTGGAATGCTGAGTCAATTCTAAATGGTTCAAAACAATTTCTGTTTTTGGAAGTCCGGATGGATGGACCCAGGAGGCCAAAAACCTTCCAAAACTGAGACCAGATTTGTAAAGAGACAGCTACAATAAGACAGCCAGTTACACCTGACACAGGCAGAGGAAGTTGAGCACATACGACTGAGTGCAATGACAATGAAGAGGCTCGTACCCTAACAGGAAGGGATTTTGATTCCCCCCCATCCGAAACAGAAACTTTGGGACATTGACTGCCCAGCAATAATGTCCAAAATCAGGAAGGACCAAACCACCCATGTTTGTCGGAGATTGCAGGACTGATCTGTGAATCCAAATTGTCAAAGAAAGATTGTGTCAAAAAAATAGGGAGGTGCTGAAAACAGTATAAAATCGCAAGGTAGAGGTGGAGATACGAATACCTCGATATCGCAGACCGCTACTTGAACATCTAAAAGGGACTATGGTAGCTAAGGAAGCTGCTAAACCAATCCATTTATTGGAAAGGGCTCACTTTTATGATATTTATTTTATATCCAGAGACACTGCTGTACTTGTTAAAAATATTAAAAATAATGAGAAATGAATTAACAGGGTTTGAGATATAGAGGAGGGGGTCATCCGTGTATAAGGTCACTTTAAGTACAGTATCTAAACAGACAATAGCTTGAAAACCAGCCTCTGAGTGTAACCAAGTAGTCAATGGTTTTATAACTAGAGTAAACAGAAGTGGGTGAAAAGGAGATATCATTGGCTTGAACTGAGAATTTAGAGGAGACATAGGATCTTAACCCAGCCAACAAAGGCCTGAACAAGCCTGAATCTGGGCAACCAACACTGATGTTGGTTGTCAGGTTGAGGTCAGGACTCTGTGCAGGCCAGTCAAGTCCATCCACACCAGACTCTGTCATCCATGTCTTTATGGACCTGCTTTGTGCTCTGGTGCACAGTCACGTTGGAGGAGGAAGTGGCCAGCTCCAAACTGTTCCCACAAAGTTAGAGTATGGAATTGTCCAAAATGTCTTGGTGTGCTGAAGCATTTAGAGTTCCTTTGACTGGAACTGAGGGACCAAGCCCACCTCCTGAAAAACACCCCCCACACCATAATCCCCCTCCACCAAACTTTACGTTCGGCACAAGAGTCCGACGAGTATCGTTCTCCTTGAGACTGCCAAACCCAGATTCGTCCATCAGATTTCCGGGACTCGAAGCGTGATTGGTCACTCCAGAGAATGCGTCTCTACTGTGGAGTCCAGTGGCACCATGCTTTACACCACTGCAGTGATGCTTTGCATTGCACTTGGTGATGTGAGGCTTGGATGCAGCTGCGGCCATGGAAACCCATCCATGAAGCTCTCTGCACTGTTCTTGAGCTAATCTGAAGGCCACATGAAGTTTGGAGGTCTGTAAGATTTGACTCTGCAGAAAGTTGGCGACCTCCAGGCACTATGTGCCTCAGCATCCGCATCCCGCTCCGTCAGTTTACACCTTCATGTTCTTATAATCCAGCTGACAGTCGACTGTGGAACATTTAGGAGTGAGGAAATGTCACGACTGGATTTGTTGCACAGGTGGCATCCTATCACAGTTCCATGCTGGAATTCACTGAGCTCCTGAGAGTGACCCATTCTTTCACTAATGTTTGTAAAAGCAGTCTGTATGCCTAGGTGGATGATTTATGACACCTGTGGCCATGGAAGTCATTGGAACACCTGATTCTGATTATATGGATGGGTGAGCAAATACTTTTGGCAGTATAGTGTATCTATTAAGCAAGGGCCCAGCAGGTTAGAAATGTTCTCACAATTTTCAGCAGTGAAGCCAGGTGACTTGCCACTCTGGAGTGACTTAATAGCCCCCAGGACCTCAGCTGTGGTGATGGAGGATTATAGCATTCCTCAGAGATTTGGGAAAATCAATCTTGTCTAATATGCCATTTGGTAAATGAGGGCTTGAGAATTCAGAAAGGGTATTACTGATTGAGGATCAGTAGATATTTCTCTTGTTGTTGATTTCACTGCTTGGATTAACCATGAAGTTGCCTAGACCCTCCCCTGCCGGGCAAGTCGCCTACCTTCATTATTCCCTGATTAAAGTGCTGCCTCGCTTTAAGTAGTCAGGTATGAACCTTGGTAGAGGAAATAAGATCAGACTTGGTCTGTGGTTCAAGGTGTTCTTTATGCAGGCTTAGATTCTGGTTGATGAACTCCGTTCCTTCAACTATGTGTGAAGTAACAAGGAAAAGACAGGCAGAGTTCACCCATCTCTTCCTTGTTACTGCAAGTATAGTCTAAAGAATGGAGTCTATCTGTTTGTCATGGACTGAGGAGTGAAGCAAGGCATGAAAAGATAAAAATGTTGGCAAATTGTTTTGAAGTAGCTCATTGCCTTAATCCACATTTTGGACTGTATTTGCAAGATGATTCTTTCTCTCAACTGAGGGTAACCTGAATGTGACCTTCATCCTCAGGAAACATTTGATCAATAATTCCACTGAAATAATGATGATGGGTGATTCTCTGCAGCCACTCTGAGGGTCACTCCTGACAGATCTCAGTTCTTTGAGAATAAAGGCTTCGTCATGAAGTGTGAGGCATCAGAAGGCTGCAGTGGCTGGAAGGTGAAAAGAAACACCTCCCGTCAAGTTTCAGAGCCCTGTTCGAGCGGCTGGGGGACCCCGGATAAGTTCTCCTGCTCCACTTCCTTCCCTGACAAATCTGATGAGGGGGTGTACTGGTGTGAATCTACAGATGGAAGGAAGAGCAACACCATCAACCTCACAATGGCAGGTGAGTCCGCTGTGAGGGGCTTGTGTATGTGTTGGTTTTTCTGTTGACCTTCAACTGGTTTTCTTTATGTCCCAGTTGGTGTTGTGATCCTGAGCAGTCCAGCGTTTCCTGTGACTGAAGGAAGACCAGTGACCCTTCTCTGCCTAGATGAGGAGCACCTAGATAGTCACTTGCCATCACATTTGAATGCATCTTTCTTCAAAAACGATGCTTTCATTGGCAGTCAGCCTGAAGGGAAGATGATTCTCCCAGCAGTGTCCTTTTCGGATGAAGGTTTCTACGGCTGTGAGCACCCAACCAAAGGGAGGTCCAGGAAGAGCTGGCTGGCTGTGAGAGGTAACTTGGAAATAACATGTCTTTAGACGCTTTCACACTTATAGATTGGTGGACTTTGTTCAGTCCAGTTTTAAGATTCATTAGGTTGGTTTTCGTCGCGGTCAAGTACTACAAAATCCTACAGTCTGCAGGTCTGCATTCCTGCCATACAGCCCATTCTTGCACTATGATCCAAAAAACTAGCTTTGAGATATAAATGTTATCCTCTGGGGCAGAAAATGGAGGTAAGAAATTTCAAAGCTGTAGTTCCTTTAGTGACCACTTAAGGGCTGGCTGCAGGAACCCCAGAGGGTATGACAGTGTGCAATTAAGAATGACTTTTCTGCTTAAGTAAATATCTTTATAGCCTGTTCCAAAAAAACTTTTTGGTCTTTATATCAAATATAATTAATATGTATTTTAAGAAATCTACATATCAGATATGACCATGCAGCTGGTCCAGCCTGATTTACTGTCCATTTCGTCACATGAAAATGACTTACATCATGTGGCTTCTTCTAATTTGTTTTACCCGGAAGTACACTGTGCCAAAAACAAAGAGCAAGCTGCCTTTTAGGCTGTGTCAGGCATACTGACACATTAGCCAAAGGATGTGAAATCATGTTCCACACATGCTGTTAGACGTTGACCTGTTAACACTATAGATATGTAAGTACACTCATAGAGCATCCCAGAGCCAACAATTATCCTGACTTCTGGAAATGCCCTGAACACGCAAAAGTCAGCAGTGTCTGAAACAACCAAGTGAAATCAAACCAGGTCAAACAGATCTCAAGTGGCTGGAAAGCCTCACAAACCCTAACCGGTCCAAGACACATTGTTTCTGTTCCTCTGCCTCATATTCACATTCCTTCAGTCTCAGTTTTTTCAGGTCGAAAGTTCATGACTAGAAACACTGATGATGTTTCAGGGATGATCTCATGTTGTTTTCCCTGAACAGCTCGGCCCTTGGACATCTCCACTCCTCTTCCCAACATTCCTCCTCCTTCCTCCCCTCCTCCTCTCTTTCCTGTGCCCAAGCTGGTGTGCTCCATCCTGCTGTTCGTCCTCTACACCAGCAATCTCTTGTTGTGCATCTACATCTACAGGCTGAGGGCTCGAGGTGAGAACACTGGTCACAGGGCTCCTATTGGTCTGTTTACTGCTGTTTTAAATTATCTAAAGGTTATCAAGTGACAAAAGAGACCAAAGATGAGTGAGAAGATTGGTGCCCCATGTTTGCCTTGTGGAACCTTTCAAACTTGCTAAAATTAATAAACTCTGATAATATATATATTTTTCTTTTTCCAGCCATAGCGTGTTGTTACTCAGTTTTCTGCATTTAAAAATGATAACACCTTGTCCAAACTGAACAGAACAATCAGAAGGTTTTTAAGAATTTAGAGGAAAGGTTTAAATTATAAGAATGAAGGCAGAATTCTGAGTTTTTGAAGCACAGCGCTTACCTACCCTTCATATTGTTGCAAGAGGAACACACCCAGCAATTATGGTTTGATATTTTGTCTGAGTATGGCTCTCTATACCTCTGTTTCCTGGTCAAAAGTCAAAGTCTGTGGCTAACCAGGTGAGCTGGTTGTTGCAGCAGCAACATTGTACACTGGCAGGAAAAGGAAGTGAAGCTGAGAGCGAAGAAGCTTCAAAAAACCCTCCTTCAAAGCTGAAAACTGTCTCTTCTGTTTGTTTTTGTTTTCCTGCAGCTCGAGCAGAGGCTAAAATGAGAGATCTTTAACATCCTGGTAGGAGGTCAATGTGAAGATAAACTTCTGCAGACGTCTCAACCAGCCAGTGCAGAGAGAAAAAAAAAACTATCAATTCATTCTTGATTTGAAAGCACCTGTTTAATCAATACTCTGCTGTCTTTTCTGTAACATGTTCAAAAGTTATAGGGATGCACTGTACTCTTTCACATGAAAGCTGGGCATACCAGGAACAGCAACGGAAAGGTCCAATCACCATTATTGTTTGTAACACAGAGCTGTCTTTCTGCAAAGCTACATCACCATCTAGTGGACTTGCATGCTACAGTATTGCCAGCTGTCCTCAGGGACTCGAGTGAATGTGGATTGTTTTCATTCATCTCCATGGAAACACGTATTGCTTTTCAAAATGCAAAGAAGAAATCTTTGCAGTTATGATCTTTGCGTTGTTGTGTAAACATGATCTTTTTCAGGCGTGCTTTCATGTTGGCAAAAGTGATGTGAAACCATGGCTCAAGTAGATTATTAGACATGAGCAGTAACGTGCGGTGAGGTCCATGACGAGGGAGGCAGGCAGCCAGCTAAAGTTGAAATTTCTATATGTGTGTGTTATATATACGTTGCACTGCTCACATTTGCAAATACAAACTGTTACTGTCCAGCCCTGCCCCTTTAACGCGGTGACAGTCTGTGCTGTGTATGTGTTGTGTGCAAGTGGAGATGGGAGAAATACACTAGCAGCGCTTGGCAACTAACGGCCCACAGGCCAAAATTGGCCCGTCTCCAATACTATCTGGCCCGCCAGATGAAATTGAAAAACTGATATAAAAGGGGCAGAGGCGTGCTGGCAATCAGAGAAAGCCGGGAAAGCTCAAAAACAGTCTGCACACCTAGGCGGCCAGTGGTCACAGCGCGCACCACTGAAAATATCAGTCAGCAGCCGCCTCCAGCCAGACAAACACAAGCCACCTCGATCACGAACATCACGGCCGTGCAGCTGACAAAATTAGACGGCTGGCGGCCGCAGCGCGGTGGCTTGTGTTCGTCCGTCTGGAAGTGCGGGTGTGTGCCTCCTAAAATCAGTCATTATGCTCCCATGCCCCTCTGCTCCAAGCGCGCTATGCAGCCATCCGCTGCACGCTGCTCAACGGCGCTCCGTAACTGCCCGCTCCTCGGCTGCTGCGCGCTACTCAGCTGCACGCTCACCTGCAACGCAGGTGAATGGAGTTTGTGAAATAAGCAGCGTGTGCCGAGTTCTAGAGACAATAGATGCCGAGTATCAGTCATTTGGCAGGTGAGGAGCGAAGCAGAGGACGCAAAAGTTTGGAAGCGCACGAAAAGAGGACGTTTCAAAAAATAAGAAGCCATGGTTTCTCTGCTGAAAAGGGAACTTTTGTGTTGGATTTCTGGCATTGGGCTTTGTGAACTCAATGTGTGTCTTTTATAGAAGATTAAAGTTTGGTTTCTTCTGAGATAATGTTCAAGCTAGACAAGAATCACAAAAGCAACGTCTGCAATAACAAACTATCGCGAGACCTCAAAGAGGGTGCGGTATTACAACCTGCGGAGGCAGAGAAGCGCTGTGCCTCATCGATGCCCACGTTAATCAGCGTGAGACCTTAGTACGCATGCGCGATCATGCAAAACGTTGTGATTTCAAGTAAACGGTCAAAGAGACAGACCTGGGCTCTGCCTCCGACGCACATTACACACATGAAGCCATCGCGAAACGCTGTCCGTCCCGTCTGTTAGCCTCCCTCTTATTGACAAATCAGCAATTTCCTTTTTTTATTCTTTAATTATGACAAATTGTATGCGAACAACTGAAAAAAAATATTTTTATAAAAACATATATATATATATTTTTTTCTTGTTAGCCTAGGGGAGGCACTGCCTCCCCTGACCGCACACCACTGGACATGAGACTGTTAACAATGTAGGCATGTGGGCATCCCAGAGCCGACAGCAGGGGGCATTTACAGTTGCTTTAAAAAGTATGTGAACCTTTTGAGATTACTTGGATTTCTGCTTAAATTGGTCATAAAATATGTTCTGATCTTTGTCAGGAAATGACTTGCCTTTGTACAGTATATATTGTTGTCTATATTGTATATAGTTTTTCTTATTTGAAACATCTTTCTCTCACTCTATCCTGCTCTGATATAGCTTACTGCTTCTCTCTCTCTCTCTCACACACACACACACACACATGACCTGCTCCTTGTCCTGTGGTTATATTTTTTATGTCTGTTACTCCAGGGCATCTTCGAGGCCGGAGAATGAGAAGTGAATCTTGTGTGTCTTTCACACTCCCACGTGTTACACACACCCACACTCACATAAAAGAGAGAAATCATTGTATTAGCCTCAGTTCAACATCTCAGACTGTTTGACATTCTGTATTGTTGCTCTTCTTGTGGCCTACAAGTAAACATCCACTTATTTGTATCCAGTTGTGTCTCGTCATTATTATTCTGAAATATGTCAGGTGTGGTATGAACTGGTTTCTGAGCAATCTTAGGACTGTAAGGAGAAAAACCCTGACAATCTTCATTTTAGTCACATCACTAGACAAACGCAGTCTGCTTAAAGTAATATGACACAAAAAGAGTTTTCATGTTTTTATTCAACACAATATGTGAACAGTCACTGTGCAGGGTGGGAAAATTGTGTGAACCCCTAGGGCTAATTACTTCGTCAAGAGCCTATTGGAGCCAGTCAACCTGGGGTCCATTCAATGTAATTAGCCTCATCCCAACTGTGAAGTATGGTGGAGGGAGCATTATGGTTTGGGGCAGCTTTGCTGCCTCAGGACCTGGACGGATTGCTGTCATCGATGGAAAAATTAATTCCCATGTTTATCAAGACCTCTTGCAGGAAAACTTGCGATCATCTGTCTGCCAACTGAAGTGCAACAGAGGATGGATGATTCAACAGGACAACGACCCAAAGTACAGAAGTAAATCAACAATGGAATGGCTTCAACAGAAGAAAATATGGATTCTGGAGTGGCCCAGTCAGAGTCCTTACCTTAATCTGATTTAGGTGGGCTTTACACGAGGACGAATTAGTACGACTCCGGTAAAATAAACTATCGATCTGGTGATATTGACACACGAAGACGCGTATTTGTCCATGACCCCGCATCTTTTTTGAAAACGGGTTTGCAAGTGGATATCTGCGTATTCGTCTTCATGCCGTAGTTGGTATGAACAGGTAAGTCCGGAGAAGACGGTGACCTCATAGCACCCCTCCTCCAGAGGAGGATCCCCGCCCAACCCACGTTGTCACACACAACAATGGCGCCAGCCGAGCTGATTCTGATCTTGTTCTAGCAGCTATAAGTATTGCTACAACTTTTATACCAACATTTTCTCACAGAGCACGAACAACACCAACTACGGCAACAACAGCAACAAGTGCTCAAGCAGAGACGCAGCATGCTACGCATGCATGAGCACTAGTTGACGTGGAATCCACCTCGGAGCAGAACTGTGATGTTACGAGTGTAGTAACCCAAGAACTACATTACCCAGCATGCAATATGGATTGGAAGCATGTGCAGAAACCCACAGGTACGTCACGGTGTGGATTTTGCGTTCTCAAGTAAATACACAAGCCTATGTACAATACGATGTGTAAACAGCGATCCGTGTTTTGATGCCGACGTCAAGACAATACGGTGCCGTCCTCGTGTGAGGAGGGCCTTAGATGCTGTGGCATGACCTCAAAGGAGTGGTTCACACCAGAAATCCCAGGAATAGTGCTGAAGTGAAACAGTTTTGTACAGAAGAATGGTCCAAAATTCCTCCTGACCGTTGTGCAGTTCTGATCTACAACTACGGGAAACGTTTGGTTGAGGTTATGGCTTCCAAAGGAGTGTCAACCAGTTATTAAGTCCAAAGATTTACATACATTTTCCACCAAAGGTTCAGAGAATATGGAGAAATTACTGCACGTGAGCGGCAAGGCCCAAAACCAACTGGAATGCCCGTGACCTTCGATCCCTCAGGCGGTACTGCATCAAAAACCGGCATCACTGTATAAAGGATATCACCACATGGGCTCAGGAACACTTCAGAAAACCACTGTCAGTAACTACAGTTCGTCTACATCTGTAAGTGCAAGTTAAAACTCTACTATGCAAAGCCAAAGCCATTTATCAACAACACCCAGAAACACCGCTGAGCTCATCTAAGATTGACTGATGCAAAGTGGAAAAGTGTTCTGTGGTCTGACCAGTCCACATTTCAGATTGTTTTTGGAAACTGTGGTCGTCGTGTCCTCCAGACCAAAGAGGAAAAGAACCATCCAGACTGTTATAGGCGCAAAGTTCAAAAGCCAGCATCTGTGATGGTATGGGGGTGTATTAGTGCCCAAGGCATGGGTAACTTACACATCTGTGAAGGTACCATTAATGCTGAAAGGTACATACAGGTTTTGGAGCAACATATGTTGCCATCCAAGCAACGTCTTTTTCATGGACGCCCCTGCTTATTTCAGCAAGACAATGCCAAGCCACATTCTGCACATGTTACAACAGCGTGGCTTCGTAGTAAAAGAGTGTGGGTACTAGACTGGCCTGCCTGTAGTCCAGACCTGTCCCCCATTGAAAATGTGTGGCGCATTATCAAGCGTAAAAAACAACAACGGAGACCCCAGACTGTTGAACAACTTAAGCTGTACATCAAGCAAGAATGGGAAAGAAATCCACCCGAAAAGCTTCAAAAAATGGTCTCCTCAGTTCCCAAATGTTTACTGAGTGTTGTTAAAAGGAAAGGCGATGTAACACAGTGGTAAAAATGCCCCTGTGCCAACTTTTTTACAATGTGTTGCTGCCATTAAATTCTAAGTTGATTATTATTTGCAAAAGAAAATAAAGTTTCTTAGTTCGAACATTAAATATCTCATCTTTGCTGTGTATTCAATTGAATATAAGTTGAAAAGGATTTGCAAATCATTGTATTCTGTTTTTATTTAAGATTTACACGACGTGACAACTTCACTGGTTTTAGGTTTGTATTTTATGACCAATTTATGCAGAAGTCGAAGTAATCCCAAAAGGTTCACATACTTTTTCTTGCACCTGTAATTTCAGGAGCAATGCTCCCAACTCCTGGTGATGCCCTGACAATTTAAAAGGACAGACGTGTCTCCACATCTTAACTCAGCTCGCTTAGAACTTCTTTGGAAAGAGCTTTGCCAGGACTTTAAGTGATTCAAAAAACAAATCAATGGAGTGAAGTCCACCCAGGTCTCCCGAGTTGTGGAAAAGCCTCATACATTATTGACACAAACCCTAAGCTGTATCAAATGTCCCTCTGTCCAGCACATTGTTTCTGTCCCTCTGTCTCATATAAGGCCCATATATGATAATGTTTCATGGATGATCTCATGGTTGTTTTCTCCAAACAGCTCGGCCCGTGGATGACTCCATTCCTCCTCCCTTCATTCCTACTACTCCTTCTTCACTTCCTCCTCGCATTCCCATGGCCAAGCTGGTGTGCTCCATCCTGCTGTTTGTCTTCTAGAGTCTAGACCATCATTCTCTCATTGTGCATCTATACCTTCAGGCTGAGGGCTCAAGGTGAGAACACTGGTCATTTTAGGGTCAGAAGTAATGGCCATTCTTAATTTGATGAGCAGAAGGGCTCCTGTTGATCTGTTTACTGCTGTTTTAAATTCTCATGGGTTGTCAATTGACAAGAGAGACCACAGACGGGTGAAAAGTTGGTGCCCCGTGTTCTCTTTCTGGACCCTTTCAGACTTGTTTTGGTAATATTTTGCCATTTTTACACAGTGTATTCTTACTTAGTTTTCTGAATATGAAAATTATAACATCTTGTCTGAAGTGAACACAACTTCTGGGAAACTCATCAGTATTCAGTGAATAAAGTCAGAATTCAAAGAAGCTTCAACGAAACCTTGTTTAAAGCTAAAAACTCTCTTTTGCTGCTTTGTTTTTGTTTACTTGCAGGTCGAGCAGAGAGCTAATGAAAGTCCTGGTTGGAGGTCAGTGCCAAGATAAACTTCTGCAGACATCACAACCAATCAGAGAGAAGAAATATGAAACTGACAAACAATTTATTATTGATTTCAAACTTTCTATTTAATCATTACTCTGTTTTTTTCTGCTTAATTTTTGAAAGATTTTGGGATGTACTGTTTTCAGATTTTGCTGATATCTGATATACTGATACATTTTTCTAAGTAGACATTCTGTGATAATGAGGAGAGGATCTGATACATTATTCAGGTAATATTTTAACCAAAATTAGGAAATATGTTATTGATGAGCTGTATATATATGCAGGAATCAGATGCATGCATATAAAAACATTTATGTCTTGAAACTTAAACTGTGTCTCATTTATTCAATAAAACTATTAAAAATGAAAAACTTTGAAGTGTTTTTATTTGTTCAGCAGGAGGAACATAAATAATAAAGTCATTTTAATCATTTTAGGGTTTTTACATTTGCATAATCGACATTTATTTTTTCCACCTTACCAGTGGGCAATGTTACAATTTGTAAATTATACTCAACTTTATGGGGTAAAATGTTCTTTTTTAAGTTGAGTGACCAGAGGCCCATGTCACTAGTTAATATGAGTGCTGGGGTGGATAAATGCAAGCACACAGCAGTACATGATGCAACCAAAAGCGTTAAAATTAGCCTGCTTAGAGGTTTAAACAACCAAAAAATTAAAAATAAATAATAAGAACGTACTGTAAAGTAAGCTTCTTTGTGATGTTTAACTTTTACTCCACAAAACCTCCCGTGTGTATAACTTCAGTATGTTGGAGCATCAAGGTTATGCATCCTTCCACGATCAGCTGATCAGGTAATCTGAGGAATCAAAGACCAACTTCACTAAAAGTGTACTTATTTTTTACAATTTTGACTCAACAAACAACTGTTCTCTTATTTCTGTGATTTAAGATTGAGATGAACATTGTAAGTGGGTTGTTGGTTGAGAATGTTGCAGATGGTTTCAGTGGACCTGGACATGTTACATTTCAACTGTAAAGCACTTTGGTAGGCTGCTGGCTGTTTAAATGTGCTATATAAATAAAGCTGACATTGACATTGACATGTGTTTGTGTATTACAGTACTAGTCTCCATCTGATGGCCTTGTGATTGGCTGATGACTAGTCCAGGGCTCCAGCCACTTAACCCTGCAAAGGACACATGATATGAAATATGTTACTGATGTATTAAAAATGCTTCTCTCATTGTAAAGTATGTATGTTATTTATTGTGAAGAATTTTTACAGTACAGCACCATCACTTCATTTTGTCACCTGTTATTTGACAGTTTGTCTCCTTCTTTATGATGTCAGTTTTTGGTCAGCAGAGGTCACACATGGTCTTTTAAAAGAGATCCAGTTATTGAACCACATGTACAAACACTCTGAAGACACTTCACAGTGTGTACCAGGTACTTCAGTTAAAAAGGTACAGAGCAGGGTGTTGGCAAAGTAAGAAATACATTGTATGTTTTCTTGTGTGCAGAAAACTTCTCGTGGTCACAAGAAACTGACAGTTCATGCACACAAGATTCCACACCACTGATTTTGGCAACGTTCAGACTTTGCAGGTCAACAACTCATCAATGAAACAATGTTACTGCTAACTCTAATCACTGTCGTTAAGACTGTGAGCTATAACCTTCTTTACCTCAAAAGGAGTCAAACAACTTCAATTAGTCTCAATACTAAAGACGGTTATAAGGGCCATATTAGATGAAGAAAAGAATTTGGGGTAGACCGGATTAGAGTCGAAATTTTTAAGTTGAAATTTCAAGAAAAAAACTTGAAATTTTGACAATAAAGTAGTAAGTGGAAATGTTGAGAAAAATACAAAATGTCGAAAATCGAGTCAACATACAATGTATTTTGACTTTGTTCTCATTTTGACTTTAATCACAATATTGTCATTCAAATTTATTCTTTAAATGTTAACTTTATTCTCAAATTTTCAACTTAAATCTCAAAATTTCGACTTTAATCTCGACTTCCCGAAAATAATCTTCTTCATCTAACATGGCCCTTATACTCTTCAGTACAATACACTGATGGCAGCACACTGCCAATAACTTCACCTTAAACAGATGCAATGTCTTAAAAACATAGCACAAATAGGTGACTTTATGAAATCATACTACATGTAATTCAGAAATCTTAATTTGAAAAATTAGGATGGGATAAAGTTCACCTTAACATCCAATTAAGATGACATTTTTATTATCACTTAAAAGAGCAATTAAAAAGCAGACTATGTCTCACATCTTTACATCATATTACAAGCACTTAATAATAGCCTAGATATTAAAGAGAAATCTGAACTGAAGATAAATGCTTTTATCTCATATGGAAGTTCGATATGTCTGGTGGATCTAGATAGATAGATAGATAGATAGATAGATAGATAGATAGATAGATAGATAGATAGATAGACAGACAGACAGACAGACAGACAGGCAGACAGACCTGGATAGTGATGATTTGGACCTGAACAACAATGAACTGAATTTGGAAACAAGTCTACATCTGAATCTAGGGTCTAAAATTCTTAACCTGTTGACTCTTAAGCTTGACATACCTTGACATGTGCTGGGGAAACTTTTGCCTTCCTCAGTAGCGTCACTTGGTGGTAGGTGTGACGGTCATATCAGCTGGTGTTTCAGACTTGGGATCCTTCTTTAAATTGTTTTGGACCGACTGGATTAGGCAAGCAATCAAAATCAGGAAACAGGGCAAACATGCTTTTACTTGTGGACCTTTTCCATTAGCCCTATTCTGCTCAGCTCTGTCCAACTCCACCCAGCTCTACTCACCCTCAGCTGCTTTTCCATTAGTGTTTTCCAAACCTGTGGCGGAGGCACCGCAAACAGCTGAACAACACTGCCTTCACATCATTTTGAGCGCGACACAACAATCAAGAGCTTTTTGTCACAAATCGAGTGAAAGAGGAAAGCTGAAGAAGGCTGCAGGTGGTTGGAAGAAATACCCTTGTGAAGTACAGGAGAGTTTTGGTAGCTATACAGCAGAATGAAGCCGAGGATGTGAGCAATCAAGCTGCAAAGAAAAGATGTACGAGGTTAAGCTAATGGTAGCTACCGCTAGCATGCTAGCTCTTCATGCTCATGTTTATCGATGACGACAATCTGATCAATCATTGGCTGGCAGACGGTCTACATCACCTTTTAGTATCGATTCGTCTTGGTTAAAACCAGAGGAGTGTAGGTTCTAAAAACTGCCTGGTTCAGGAGGTACAGGGTCAGTGGAAATACAGCGCAGACCGGGTAGAGCCAAGTAGAATAGAGCAGGGCTAAGGCATGTTAGTGGAAAAAGGGCAGTAAGGGCTTCAGCTGCTTGGACTTCTTGGGCTGCTGCAGCTGGTGGGGCTAAACAGCCTCACCTGAAAGCTGATGACCATTGTGGAAAGGGTTAAAAAAAAAGCATTATCAAAAGTATCCACTTCATAATTAAGCTGCTGACCTTCAGGATTAATTTGAAGTCCTAAACCGTTCAGTTAAGATTCAAAAAGAGAATGCAAATGCAGCTGAGCACTGAGACTCTCTTGATAGTTTGTACTTATTAGATGCTTCACATCTAAAGTAAGTGGGCAGACAGGGTGGAAACAGTATTTCCTCCTGTAAATGCCAGTGTCTGATACCTTTCATAGATCCAACTTGCTGCTCTGCTTTAACAGACCTGAGCCCACCAACACACATGTCAACAGACAGACATCACTGAGCAATAATGAACTGAATTCTGAAACATGTTCACATCTGACTCTAGGAGCTAAAATCGTAAAACTGTTGATCTGGACTTTGACTCTGAGATCAACCTTGACCCTGATGAACTGAAGCTCAGTGTGTGGAAGACTCGGTCCTTGTCATAAATGCAGATCTAGATCATAATTATTTGGACCTGGACCTGGACTGTGTTGTCCAATAGTCGAGTTAGTGGGCCACAGTGTTAAATTCCCAATAAATGATACAGGGGTGAGTTATCGAAAGACCATAAATAAATACAAGCAAACAGCCGAGGGCACCTTTCATCAAAATATTTAGATTTATTTTAAAAGTACAAAAGAAAAGCACAAAATGTTCATACTTACAATCATGTCAAAAATTATACAACCATTTTTTATAACATCAGCTGCAAACACACACTTTATGTACACTTTAATATTTAAATCAACACTTAAAGGAGACATATCATGCTGATGCATGATTTAATACTTACATATAATATAATAAATTTGAAAACAAAACCTAACACCCCCTTAATTTTCAAAAAAATGAGATATTGTGTTTTTTCTGATATCCTACAACGAGATTTAATGCCTCTAAAAATAGGTCATTGCGAGATGACCGCGAGATTTAAATCGTCGTGACGACACAAAGTACATTTCTTTTTATTGGAGTAATCTGATAAAACAGCTCCTCTTCTGTGATGTCCGTCAGCCACAAAACCGTCACCGAGGAACACATCCACCAGCAGGGGTATATAGGTCCCTAGCTCACATTCACTCATTACCAGCTCTGGCCTGTAGGGGGACTCAATACACAGTCGCTGCTTTGAGCCTGCCGGAAAATACAGTAGAAGAAGAAGGACAGGCTGGCTCTACCCTCTCGGCAGCTCTGATAGAACTGACCAATCAGAGCACAAAGGGCTGTGACGTTGCGAGGTAATTGTAGGTCAGCCTGAGATCCGAGTGTTTCAACGAGAGCTTGATAATGGCCTAAAATGAGGATTATGAGAACGCTATTGTGGGGCAATGAAGGAACTAAATGACTTGTACTGAGGGCAGAAATGCTTTACAGGCATCCTAGTCTGGCATAGTGAAAAGGAGAAACAAGCATGATATGTCTCCTTTAAGAACTTTCAGCTTTTGGTGATTTTAGCGGCGCCAGTGGACAAAAGAAGACCACATTTCCCATTAGAGGAGTAGCGCATAGCACTATGCTGCTGAGCTATTAATGCTGCTCCCGGTCGCCTGCAGTTGGACTGAACTACATTTATGTTTGAATTGACTTGTACCGAATGGGTAAAGGGGGAAGTGGCGTATGTGGTAAAGCAGTCCACATATTTGTAGTTTTTTTGTGTGGCAGGGTTCATGCCAGGCTCCTCAAAGTTGCTTAGTGCCAGTGAAAGCAATACTGACGCTCTCTGGATGTCATGGATATGAAACTTCCTTCATTTTGTCTTTGCCAAAGCTGTTTGTTTCATATCTGGTGTTACGGTTTATCTTGTGGCTGTGTTAACTGGTGATAGCGGGAGTTTAAGTGAATATTTCTTCATTTATATTTCTGTCTGAGACAGATCTGATAATCCTGACCAATGGCTGCTTGTATTTGTGGTTGCCATAGTTGCAAGATGATAAAGTGAGCCAGTAACAGCATCATGCAGAGCACTTCCTGTTTATGTTTTATTAATCTTTTTTGTCCTGATCTGTCTGCTGTTTGGATTGCTTGCTTGATGCTGCCTCTGTGGCTACGTGGCATGTAAAACAACAGTGAGACATCACTCTCAGGGCCTTACAGAGACACCCAAAGCAGTCTCATACTAGAACGAAACCTCCGACAAGGTAGCTAAGCAATAGTTCATGATAAAGTTATCGTCATAATATATAAAAAAGAGGCTAGCACTCAGACTCCTGTTGATATTGTAATTAGTTAGACAATTGTTCAAAACAATCCTTTGCTAATGGAGGTAAACTGGATCACCACCAAAACCTAATCATGTCCAAAGCAGGGTGCTCACATAAGGACTTTCTACATCTTAAGGGATTCATATCTCTTAGAAACCACGCACATGAAGATAAAAAATTAGGCACCGAAAAGTTCTGATCATCCTGTGTGTGGTGTGCTCCGATAATCTCAAAACAGCACACCACACACTTAATGTTTTGTCCCACATTTGATCTAGAATCTAGTCCTCCAAGACAGAAATCATGTGTGATCAAACATGATCTGACAAAAACAAAGAAGAAGCATAGCAACAACTATAAACTTTGTCTATGGCAACAACCGGAAACAGAACATACAAAATCGAAGAGGACATATGAGTAGAGAGGGAATGCTGATGGTCTGTTTACTATTCTATTGGAAAAGCTGGTCCTCCATTTCTAACCATCACATAGGATAATCTTATAAGACATAAGATAATCGGGCATCTGCGGTATTTGGTCGGGATGGGGTAAAAAATCGAATTTTATGTGTGTATCCCACTTTAGTTGAGCCATTACCAACATCTCCTAAAAAGTTAAGCAACGCATTTACATTTAATTGTGAAATTTATACAGTTAAACAAGTCTGTGGTTTCTCATCTTCACTGATCTCTAAGTCTGGTCTGTTTCTGATTCAGCTGCCCATATCATCACCAGAACCCCTTCCCAACATCACATCACCCCCGTCCTGCAGCAGCTCTTCTGATTGATTTAATGCTGTTTTTATGTTGTATAGTGTCCTTGGGTGTTTTGAAAGGCACTTTTAGATAAAATGTATTATTATTATTGTTGTTAAAAACAGCTAAACTGCACTCTTTGCAAATTTTTGTATCAAATTAATGCTGAAGCCTAGCTGCACTCTTTAGTAACAGGGGCTTGCGAGATGTGATTGTCTCAGGAATCCCCTCGTCATCACTCTCACTGGAGGGCTGCTGCTGCTACTGCTACAGCTAGAGCTGCGGCTGATGCTGCTCCTGTTGCTCCTCCTGCAGCTGTTGCTGCGAAATGTAGATGATTATGAAATATAGAAATTATAGATAATTGAAATATAGAAATGGGTCTATGTATTTCAATTTAAAAAACACATATAACATGATGACTGGCGATTTTGATGTAACAGATAAATGCAACACTGATGAGAAAAGCAAGAAAAATAAAAACAACTACGATATGGGTGTTAACATGACGGCGTCTGGTGAGGTTCTTAAGACGCGTTTAGTCAAGTTATTAAGATTTCTTGATGAAGTTATTAAGACGCGTTTGGTCAAGTCATGAAAGACGCGTTTGTTGGAGTTATCAAGATGTCTGGTGAAGTAATCAAGATGTTTGGTGGAGTTATCAAGACGCGTTTGGTGAAGTCATCAAGTTGTTTGAAGTAGTCATCAAGTTGTTTGGAGAAGTTCTTAAAATGTCTGGTGAAGTTATCAAGGCGTGTGAAGAAGTCATCACGATGTTTGGAGAAGTCATCACGATGTTTGGAGAAGTCATCAAGACGTTTGGAAAAGTCATCCAGATGTTTGGAGAAGTCATCAAGACGTTTGGAGAAGTCATCCAGATGTTTGGAGAAGTCAGCAAGATGTCTGGCGAAATCATCAATCTGACCCTGTGGAAGAGAAATGGTGATAAAAAGTCAGGATTGTTCTTCACAGTCAGATTGTTCAATCAAACTTTTTTTTTTTAATGATCTCTTCATAATTTTCCTCTTGAGCCAACTGTCTCCAGTCTGGACTGGCCCACAGTGGACTTTTGGAGGGGGGTGAAGATGCAGTCTACTTTTCTTGGCTCTTTGTTTCTGGTCCAGGTGAACTGAACTCTCTGCTGTTTCTGGTTTTTATGAAACATTTGAATTCTTTAATGAGGAACATGTTGTTGATGGGAGTTTGAATGGCCTCAGTAGTTTCTTGATCATATCCCAGCTGCTGAATTTTGGTTTGTTTGAAGAGTTTTCACATGTTTGAACCACGTGGCGTCTTTTAAACCTGAACCAGGACCCTGAGGCTCTGACCACATGTAGGTGGGTCCTTCTTTTAAACAGCCCATACATACCAATGAAACTTTGTTAGTGTGCAATGATAAATGCTGCTGAGTAGCATGAAGTGATGTCTGTTACATGGAACATTCCAGTATTTCAAAGCAGACGCTGCTCCCTTCTCCTTTTCATGTCAACTACAGACTCCCTGGTGTTACTCTTTAACTTGTGACTGTGTAAGATGGTGTCAACAGACATTCTCCAGTCAGTGTTTCTTGGTTTGGACCTCACCTACCTACTACCCCTCTGTTTGCACATCCTTGCGAAGGATCAGCCATATTAAGGGCCATCCCAAACTGATTTGCAAGGAGGGGTAGTGTACAGTGTACATTTTAGGACATCCTCAGTCTCAGAAAAACCTCTGTCATACCAAACGGACTCAGACCAAATGGCATCAGAAAAACCTCTGTCATACCTAACGGACTCAGAAAAACCTCCGTCATACCAAACGGCCTCAGACAAAACGGCATCAGAAAAACCTCTGTCATACCAAACGGACTCAGAAAAACCTCCGTCATACCAAACGGCCTCAGACAAAACGGCATCAGAAAAACCTCTGTCACACCAAACGGACTCAGAAAAACCTCCGTCATACCAAACGGCCTCAGACAAAACAGCATCAGAATGAAAGCCATAAGACAAAATACTGGAAAAATGGACTCAAATAAAAAACAGCCTCAGTTCATAACGGTATCATAACCATTGTAATATCAAAATTTTAAATTGTCTTGAGACGGCATTCAGCTAAATGTCACCCACTAGCAAACTTCCCATTTTCAAAATAAAAGTATTCTTTATTATCTCCTTTTAATTTTTTAAGGCTTTTGTAAATTGGGCTCTTGTTTTGGAGCCAACCGGAAGTTTCTTCGATAGCATAACGGCGTGCATAACGGAATGTCCAAAATGTCCAAATAAAATTTGTATCCGTGCGTTTTATGGCTCAAATGACCACATTTTGGTATTCTACATGGTGACCTTCTCACTTGAAATGCTCTCTGAACTTTCAAATGTGGCAAATCAACAGAGATATTTGATAGCCTGGTGTGCTTCTGATTTTTGTTGTCGGGGGGTTTGAAATGCATCATGGGAAACTCAGTAGTATACTACAGTGTCGCGTTGGTATGGTAATCATACTTATAGTATGTAGTATACAGTATACTGTATACACAAGAGTATGTAGTATGGTGTACGCCAGTATGCCACTACTGTCTATGGTACCAACTTTTGATGTCACGCGCACTTCCAGCCTCTTAAAAATAATGTTCAGTTGGATGTTACGGCCTGTTTTTTATTTGAGTCCGTTTTTTCCGGTATTTAGTCTGATGTCTTTCATTTTGAGGCCATTTTATCTGAGTGAGTAGTGAGCCAGTAGTGAGCTATCAAACCCTCAACAAGCAAGTCTGCCCGGATTCTGACCCACTGAACCATTACAGTGCCAAATTGTGTCTGGTGTCAGCCATGGAGAAAGCAACATACAAATGTAATTTCCACCCAAGTGCCTGCACAAACTCTGTTAAACTAAGACCAATATTTAATGATTGTCATGCAGATATTTACAACTTAAGATGTTCTTCAGATGATCTTGATTATCAAATTAAGGCCTGTCCTGCATTAGTCCATAACACAATTTATGTTTATTCGATTTAGTATTTAACATTTAATGGGAATGTCACAAAAAACAAAAAAGTCATGAATGCCAGAGTGAGAAATGAAGGTTCTTCAGGAAGATCAAGACAAAAACTGCTGCTCCTGCATGATACTGCTACGAAACCATGGAAAAATGCACTTCCTGTTTCCTCCTTTGAGAGGGAAGTTTATCCCAAAGCTCCTGCTGTAGTCTTACCCAGCAACTTGATTAAGTGAACTTCATTCAGCTGCAAGTGTGACTTCTGACTTGGGTCACAGATGGGGAGTGTGTAGGGAATGGTTCGAAAAAGGCCCCAACTCTCTCCTCACTCCTCTGCTGCCACGTACCTGCACATGACCACCAAATCATCTGCACTATAAAAGCAGCTTGGAGTCACCTCATCCTCGCTGGTGGACTTCTTCATTTCTGAGTTTGTTTATTGGCCTCCTTTATCTAAACCTTGCTTCTTGGCTTAAAGCCTTTTGTTCTCTGGAGTTTTGCCACTATCTGTCTGTTAAAACTCACTTTACTCACAGACATTCCCTCACGTACACGGGACTGTACCATTTCCCTGATTGTTGAAGCTGTAATCAACAAATCTCTATCAAACCTTCGTTTGCCTATGTCTTCAGCTTTGAGTCCAATGTTAAAACACTTAGAAGTCATTCCTTAACCAAAAGATAACATTTGAAAATAGGCTGTACATCCAGTTTTGGTGTTCTTTTTCTATTTAAATATATAAAGCCTCCTTTGTGCAATCAGAAAAAGGCCTCTCTTAAGATTCTGGGTGAATTTTAATCCCAGCCCGCCCCTGGTTACATGATTTGATGTTCAGATGTCCTCAACTGATCTTATAGAAACAATTGGAGCTGTGAGGTCAGGTTTATAAAATCAGCTGGTGTCATTTTTTCTTTGTCTTTCCACTAGTTTTTATCCTAAAGAAATGTCAGCAAATCCTTTCTAAATTCAACCATCAGTGACTCAGATGATACAGCTCCAGGGACATGAGATTATGTCTTCATGTTGTTATCTGGAAGCCAATGATTGCGGCAGGCTTGACAATAACTATTTTACAAAATGTTCAGCCCACAGATCAAATCACAAATTGATCAAATAATCACATTAATAAGACCTCCGTTCATAAATTTGAAAGTGATTTTCACATTTTACATCACATGAGGGTTTTCAACCAGTTTGGGTGTCGCATTAAAATTAAACGTTAGCTAGGCCAGCTGGCTCTGCATGTTGTTTTCAAGCCATTTGAGTTTTGTGGAAAACTCATGCTTAAAGGAAAAGTTCAGTTCCTGCAGCTTTCACATTGTTTATAGAATGAAGAAGAACAATATACTCACCCAGAAGGCTTTCCTGATCCAAACAGTGCTTCAGGAGATATTTAGATCCAAAATCAAGCAGCGGACATCCGTATAATGGTAGCACATAGGGCATACAGCGCCACTCCTAAAACTACATATATTAAGTAGTGATATATTATTCCACCATGGTCCGCTCATGCTAGTCCTCCATTACATTCTGTGTCACTCCAGACAGCGTTGTGTGACTGTGCTGACCTCTGAACTGAAGAAGAATGTTTGCCTCCACACATGCGCATTACGGCTCATTGTTTCAGGGGAAGACCGCACGCTACACAACGACTTTCTTCTTCCAGTTTTGTGCAAAATGGACGAATATCTAACAGATGAAGATGTTGTGGAGGAGAACTTTGAATATGATGGGTGTCTTTACAGTTTTGAGCCAGAGTTTACAGATGAGGAGCTCATCGAAAGGAGGACACAGAGGCAGCTCTCCAGAGTGTACTGCACAGGCGCGGAGGCAAAAGTTCTTCTTCTTCAGTTCAGAGGTCAGCACAGTCACAAAAACATGTCTGGAGTGACACAGACTGCAATGGAAGACTAGCCCGAGCGGACCATGATGGAATATTGGTGAAAAACATGAGTTTTTGGACGATTAATGCAGTTTTAGGAGCGGCGCTGTATACCCTACGTGCTACCATTATACGGATGTCCGCCGCTGGATTTTGGATCTAAATATCTCCTGAAGCACTGTTTGGATCAGGAAAGCCTTCTGGGTGAGTATATTGTTCTACTTCATTCTATAAACAATGTGAAAGCTGCAGGAACTGAACTTTGCCTTTAAAGGAGACCATCAACAGCAGCCTACAGACAACAAAGTGAGGGCTCACAGAGACACTTCCCTGAACATTTGTTTTTCTGAATCATCAGAACAGGAAAGAACATGTCCCTCTGATCCATGCTCTGTTAACTGGGCGTCTGTCAGAGAGCAGCCTCTTTTCAATCAGCTCTCTGATAAACGCAGAACCTTTTCAACAGGTGATGGAAAAATGTCTCTTTTTACCTGTTTGTGTGTTACGACTTGCTCTGTGCTGTTTTATTTTTTTAACAATTTAGGGCTGCAACCTCTTTAGTGGGGCTGGTAGGAAGGAGCAGATGATTCTGAAGTCAGAAATGTAATTAGACTCTGAATACTTGAATAAGGCTTCTTAAGGTGAGCTGCTGGAGGCAGAAGTGTATTATGGTCATGGGCAGAGAAGTGACTGATTGATCTTGTACATGCCAGAGGTCAGAGGAGACATCTGAGTCACATGTTTAATGAGGAAAAGTTGCAAAACACAGCTTTTCGTTCAACTTCTGATGCTCTATTTTCCCTTGTTTTCACTTACCAGGGTTATGTCTGGTTGTTTTGGTTTTAGGCTCTTTGTCTGCCAAAAAATCTGATATTTGGTGTTAAGATTTTGACCTCTGACAGAGGAATTTTTGGGGGGGGCATTTTTGTGCCTCAACTGATAGGAGAGAGACATTGGATAGGCTTGTGAAAAGGGGGGTGGGAAAGTATGGGAGGACACTCTGCAAACTGGTCACAGGCAGGACTCGTATCTAGACCGGCAGAAGCAAATACACGGGTGCCTGGTTGCTAACCACTCCACCAAACCATCACCCCTGACAGAAGAATTTTACATTTAAATCATGAAAATCAAAAGGATACTCACAGGGTCTCCATCCTGTATATTCCCACCTTTCTCCGACACACCTGTTTAGAAATAGTGTGTGATCATACAGCTGTAAACATGTTTTTTAGAGCACAGAGATTTGAGAACATCACAGTGATGGGTGGGTCAAACTTGTTTGCTGTACTTACACAGAGAAACTTTGCTGGTCTTCTTTGATTTAGGGTCTTTGAAAAGAACCTCATAGGTGTAACTTCCTTCATCTCTTTTAGTTACGTTGGTGATCTTCAGTGAAAAGTTGCCGTTCATAAATTCTTCCTCAAAGAGAGATGTTCTGCCCTGAAAGCGTTCGTCCTGGTTTCCATCATAGTCTTCATTGTTCCGATACTGGTGAACAACGACCATCCCAACCTCAATCCACCACTTTATGGTGATGTCTAACAGCTTTGAATCTTGAGGTAAACTGACTTTCACAGGCAGGATGGCAGTTTCTCCAACCTCAACTGAGACTAAACAACCTAAAGGAAACAGATCAGATTAAGATTAAAACGTTTTCTTAACACTTAGAAGAGGCTGAAGTTCAGCCATCTGGTTTCCTTCAAAATGAGGTTAGAAGAAACAAAATAAGAGACAGATACTTCAAAGTTTGTGATTTCATTCATAGTGCATCCACATCTTAACATAGATTAATCATTAACTAAATTAATTAATTAAAATTTCAGAATTTCATGTTATGAATTCTTTAAGCATTTAGGAGAATTCACTCTGAGAGGCTTAACAGCAGAAAAAACAGGGTGGTGCAGTTCACACAGACCTGTCCTTGTGATTTTATATTTATTAGGTAACAGCTCACTCACTGCTGACCATGTGGTGTTTATGTCAGACATTTTCTTTAGAGAGCATCTTCTGAGTTGTGTGGTCTTCTTGATTGTTAGTTCTGCAGTAAATCTTCAGTGGTTTTAGCAACAGTTTGACTGAAGACAACATCCCGTGGTGCATAGACCGCGGAACGTGTTTGAACAAGGGGGGGCCACAATTGCAAGGGGGGGGTCACCGAAATTTTCGGTCAGACATGATGCGTAGCCGAGGCTATAGACTACACTATACACGGACACACACGTAATGCCATCATCTACCAGGCTATTGTTAGCTGTTGTTAGCACGCTGTGTCTACGTTGTTGTATGAAGAATGTGATTATCACTATGGCAGCATTTTTGTAAATATAAGTCTAACAATACTATGTATACATCTGATCTAGAGCAACACACCCCAGTCAGAAGTGCAAATAAATGGATTATTACAGGAGCTAAATAACTGTTCACACTGGGGGCATCCATCTTCCATTGACACCTTGGGGTGGCGAGGTTTCACCGAGTTCTCAGTAGGAAATTCAGACTTCAGGGGACGTTCCAGTTTTAGTTTCCCACTCGGAGCTCAAAATTCCTACTTCTGACTACAACTTGAACGCACCGGAGACGTGAAGCCAAATGTGTTTGTTTGTTGTGGTGAATGGCTGCAGTATGGATCTTTGTCGGAACTCTGCATTGTTTTACAAGTTCTTTTTCAACAACTTACAGGATGCAAAGCCACAAGGTAATGTATCTGTTTCTAGTTACGTAGCGGTAGTTTTTGATGTGTGAAGACAAGCAATGCGGGGAAAAGTTATTATCGTAGTTGTAGACGGCTATATATCGCTACTTACAGCCTGGCGCTCTCAGACGTGTAATATAAATAATAAAATAATATAAATTTGCTCTAGTTTTAATTGTCTTGTTCCTGAAGTTGAGTATCCAGGCCAGTCCAGCCCTGTACGACCCGACCAGGAGGCTAAAGAATAGCATTTATAGATATTTAGATGCTATAAAACTCATCGACAAGTGCGTATTTCGACTCAAAAAGTTACCCCGGCCACGGCCCGCCTGGCCCCCCCTGCTTCCGCGGTCTATGCCGTGGTGTTGCTTTTATTCAAGCTTCACCACAAAATTGAAGTGTGAGACTCTAGCTGGAGGTTCAATAATCTATATTCAGTTTTTGTTGGCAAGGACAGGACGGGATGGGGCCCTTAGACTTTGGTCCAAGGGTCTGTGGGGGTCACTCACAGACCAGCTCAGCTAGAAACTGTTCACACAGAGCTGCAGGATCACAGCTGGCAGTGCCACTGTAGGAGGATCTGTCCAAGTCCTGCTTTCACTGTGGTCCTCAGATTTCACTGACATACAGCAGAACTGAGTTTACACATATGAAAAACGTTGAGTCAGGTTTACATATATGTCCTCTAACTGCACAGAAGGACCTTCTGGTTTTATCTCTGCACACATTAAAACCATGTTAAAGTTTCCTGTAAAGATGATGTTCATCAAAATGGATCATGAACAGTCTCACCCGCACTTTATTTCATGTGCTGTGTTGTTTTAAAACATGTTCAGCCCTTAGCTCTTGTTCCTCTTAGTAAAGGCAGATAGAAGCAGTGAGCATGTTGCAATATCATGGCACACATCCAATCATCAACAATGGAAAAATCCCCTTTAACATGTTATTCACATGACGTGAACCAGAGTAAGATTGGGACAGACTGGATTTAAGGGACATGAAGAAACAAAAATGATGTTTCGAGTTAGACTTTAGGCACAGATGAAAAATGATCAAAGTTATTAAAGAGACAACAGTAAAATTAAAGTTACAAAAAAGATGAAAAGAGTTAAACAGTTTGATGAATGAAGTGAAGTCTAATTGGTCACAGAAACTGTTTTTTTTTCTAAAATTGAAACTATTCATTATTTTTCTCAAAGACCAAATAACTTTCAGTGTTCAGTCCTAGGATAAAACAGCCTCACCTGGAAGTGGAGGTCCTTTGACAGTAGCGAGTTTAAAAAATAGTATAATCATGAGCGTCCACGCCATTGTAGCTGAACAATTAATCTTCAGAACCAGTTTGAAGTCTTAAGCCATTCACTTAAGATTAAAAAATAGTGAAGACTGATCTAATACAGCTGAGCTGTTTAAGGCAGATTCTCCTGACTGTTGCCTTAAAAACGTTTTCAATTTCATTTCTCACTTAAGATGATAAGAGCTTATCAGAGACAACACATTTAACCCTGCAAAACCCAAATATGGAAATATACAAATGTACAAATATGGGCCTTAGTGTTAACAGAATTTCAGTGTTCATACCCCTACTGTTTAAATAAATGTACAATACAAATAAGGGGTCATTTGCAGGGTGGAGCACTTATGTTGTCCAACAACAATCTGTATCATTAATAATAATAACACAATCTTCTTTTTTTCTGCCATCTAGTCATAATACTAAAGGGGATAAACTGTATTTACTAAAGCCAGAATTTAAAAAAAAAATCCAGTGTGCACAGTGTATAGAATACCTAGCTATACTGGTGGCCTTCTGAAATGGATAAATTAAATCAAATAAATAAATATGTAAGTAAGATATATGACCATATATTCTCCAGGCTAAATAGTTTCAATTCAGATATCAAACTTCAATCAATCAAACTTTATTTGTATAGCTCTTTTCATACAGGATTTTGTTACGAAAAGTGCTTTACATGAGAAAAAAAGATCAAATGAAATAACAATAAGCGAAATAAAAAGCAAAAAATTGCATAAAAAGAAAACATAAGACCCCCGCCATCCCCCTTCCCCCAATCCACATTCAATATACACACTCACTTACTCAAACACACAAAGACATAAAAAGGAAATTCTGACAGGAAACTAAATTAGAGGACTGAGGAAACGCCATCTTGAATTAAAACGAGGAAACACAGGAGCTAAAAATAAAAATGACAGTTAAAAATGCTTGAAAGATACAAGAGGGTAAGTGAATGTGTAAATATGTTCATAAATAAAATGATAGAAGAATATAAAATAAAAGTTAGATGAATAATATGGTAAAAAGAGAACGTGTAGCAGGTGACTAACAAAAGCAGCTAAAATAGGCTAATAAAAGGAAAAGCATTTAACAAAGAATAAATTCTGAATAAAAAATCTGAGCTGAAGTGTGGAAATAAAATGGAATAAAAGGGTTAAAATATAAAGTAAAATAATAATACATACAATCAGCTAAGAGTCAGATTAAAAAGGCAGGTCTATATCCTAATCTTATATATACTGTACTATCTACTAAATTCTCATAATAATGTCTGTATAGTCTATTAAACTCTCTATTTATCATCCTTAAAGGACTTACTTCACACTTCAACATTTCTGATCATGCTCACCTGCCCCTGAATGATGCAAGTATCCCCTGGAAAACATTCAGAACCCGTTTTTACCCAGAGCAGTACAACAAGCTGGTATTTGGGCAAAGCTAAAAAAAAAAAAAAAAAAAAAACAATCCTCAGGTCAATATTTATTTCATTGTCAATCAAATTAACTGATGAGGCATGGATACTGATTCAAATGTTAACACATAGAATGTCAAATACTGCAATAAGAAATAAGTCGTTCAATTGTGGTCTAAACACTAAATAATTTAACAGAAAACACATTTATTAGTTAATCATGATAATGACCATCTAAAACATTTCATTTCTATCAGTTTACCTGACCATATGAGAACATGAGAGAAGACTAATGTCCTGATGTAATGTGGAAGGTGTAACAGGTTTTTGCTACCACACTGACCCAGCGTTGTAATATTACACAACATAGATATAACATGCTCAAAATCCCATTCAATGATTATTTCATAAGAAAAATTTGACATGTTAAAGACATTGTAATCAACATAGAAAAATATTCAGGGCATTTTACTTACTTGAATCAAGGTTGCAAAAAGAGGTTAGTCTAAAGAAAAGTTTCAAGTTGTGTGATTTCACAGCCTATAAACTACATTTACCATCCAATGCCAATGCAGGGTCAAACAATAGGACTCACTGATCATGTAAATGTGGTCTGTTGAAGAAAAAAATGCTGTTGTTTTTTGTGGTATCTAAACCTGATGATGTAATGTTACAATGGTGGGTTAAACAGGAAGGCATGTTGACACAGTTTTTCCTCCTGTAAGTGCTAATGACTGCTCACCTTTAGACTTCAGACAGGAGTGGGTAGATAGATAGATAGATAGATAGATAGATAGATAGATAGATAGATAGATAGATAGATAGATAGATAGATAGATAGATAGATAGATAGATAGATAGATAGATAGATAGATAGATAGATAGAATTGTTGGTCCTCAACACTTGGATAAAACATGGACCCTGATAAACTGAAATTAAGTGTGTAAGAAAGCTAGGTTCTATACATAAATGCGGAAGAGGTGGTAATTCAACTGACATTAATTTTTTTGAAACTTAAAAATTTAAACTGCATGGTAATACATGAATGATACTCATACAATACTACATCTCAACACTGATGATCCAATACTGAATGCTGAAAATAAAAACCCTGAATATAACAATATGGACCTTGATGCTGATGATCTGGATCTTAACACTAAGCAACTGGATTTGGACATATCTTTAGTGTAACTTTTATTGTTCTGACATTACGTCTTTAGTTGTGGTTCCCCCCCACACACACACCCCCGCCCCCCCATCAAACAGGCAGGTTTCTCTCAAGGTGATAGTTTCACTCCTGATGGTCTGTATTTTTTTTCTTGTCTATAGCTCTTTATCATTTCCTGTGTTAGAACAGAATGTGGTTACCTTCTATGTGAACCACTGCTCTACTGAAAATATCAAGCACAAGATGGACATGACCGCGGTCTGCCTATTGATTGGTAAATTTTGATTTTTTTAACTATTTTATCAATCGAAAAGAAGAATCAAACATTTGTGTGTCTCGTGATTTAAAAGCTCAACACCAGAAGGAAAAGAGATCTGACTTCCTGTTCTTCTCACCTTAACTATGAGCAGAACAGCAGTTTAATTTTCTTTAAAACTTCAATATTCTAGTTTAATTCAGATTATCGCTGTCTACTAAAGAGCACACAGTCTCTTACAGAGACAGCAAAACCTCTGAGGTCTCCTTCTGGCACCATTTTTGAAAGTAGAACCAAAATAAAGGAGAACTGGAGTTTTACAGAGCACTTTATTAGGCACACCTTCCTTCTTCATAGTTAAAACAGCTTCAGTTCTTTTTGGCACAGCTTTGACAAGATGCTGGAAACATTTGGTCCATATTGGTCCACCTGAGATCTTCCAGTCAGTCACATATCAAAAGTGCACTATTGGATTGAGATGTGTTGAGATGGACTCAAACTGTGTTCAGTTATGAGATGTGCCAGGGAAACATCCCCCACAATATCACACCAGCAGCAGCCTGAACCGCTGATCCAAGGCAGGATGGATCCATGTTTTATGACATTTTGAATGTGGAGCGGCAATCCAGGCTCATCAGACCAGGAAACATGTTTACAATCTTCTAATGTCTAGTTTTGGCAGGCACATGTGAATTGTAGCCTCAGTTTCCTGTTCTTATCTGACAGGAGTGGTACAGGAAGTGGTCTTCTGCAGCTGTTGACCATCCGCTCCAAGTTTTGACGTCATGCATGCAGAAGAACACTTCTGAGTCATGCCAGTACATCTAAACTTGGAGCAGATGTAACAAGCGGTTATTGTTGAGAGCACTGCTGCCTTTCCATTATCTTGAACCACTTTGGTCACTCTCCTCTGAACTGGGCGGAGGGGGGATTTACTGCCATGTGATTTTCTGACTTCCATCAATGAGTGGTTGAACATGACATAAAATGATTTTACCGAGCCTTTCTACTGTATGTAAACCTGAACTTCTCAGGATTTGAATTGTAAGGCACCTTATGGACCCAATGGGGATGTAAAGGTGGTCTGGAAAGTTACCAATTAAGGAGAATCAGTTGACGAGCCAACGGTGTAGAAAATGCCATGGCCTGCTTGAGATTTTTAAAGACACCTGTAGCAGAAGCAATGCCAAAAATTACAAATGAATCAGTCCGTGCCAAACATACGGATTGTCTTCCTAAAATGTTTGGACAGTCACAAGGGAAGTCCAAGAGGCTGACATAATAGACCTGTATAAATTAAGATGTAACCCTTAGCAGTAATTATCTACGGAGCCCCGCTACTGCGATGTATGGAAAAAAAATAATGCATGGCCAAGAGAAAGTAAAGCGAGGCCACGAGATAGTTAATGTGTGGCCACGAGAAAATAATCCGTGGCCTCGAGATAAATAATGCGCTACCACGAGTAAATAATGCTTCCCACGACATAGTTAATGTGTGGCCACGAGAAAATAATCCGTGGCCACGACATAGTTAATGCATGGCCAAGAGAAAATAATGCGTGACCACGACAAAATTCACCTTTAGTATTGAGATCTGCCTGTTTCAGAGCAATACAGAGACTGTAGCCTCTTAATATGGACAACTTTGAATGCATTGATCTTTATTTTAATTTTGGAATGAACTACAATGACTGTTGTTGAAACGCTCTCAATCAATAATGCTACAGTAAAAATGTCTGGAAATATTATCTTATGTTTTATAAATATTTGCCATTTATAAAAATAAGCCTCTAATGCCTGACTTTGAAATGCTCTCAATCAATAATGCTACAGTAAATTTTCAAGAAAAAAGCACAGAGGTTGGCCAACCTGGGAATTTACTTTACAATATTTTGTTGGACCTCCTAGATCATAAGTGCAAATTTGATTTTTTTTTTACTGAATTTTTTGATATTTGATTATAGTAAAAATGGGCCTCATATGCCTGATTTTGATGTGCTCTCAATCAATAATGTTGCAGTAAAATTGTCTGGAAATTAGCAGTTATTTTTCCACAGTGCCACTGAACGCACCAACATCATGCCTCCACAACATTTGGCCTACCGTAACATTTGGGCAAAGTGCGCAACATAATTTGAAACTTGGATGGCGTGACCGCGTTTAATTAAGTGTCTCTTGCTAGGAATTACTCCATGCCTAATCGCAAGTGACTTAAGAATGTCATTGTAGTTCATTCCCACACATTTTCTCGTGGCCACGCATTACTATCTCGTGGCTTACCTTGTCGTTTTTAACATAATCAAAGACCTGACAAAGGGAAAGAGATGATGGCATTGGAGACTACGCTCCATTAGAAGATACTGTATGTAAAGGAGGAAAAGACATCATCTTTGTTTAGGTCCTTGATTAACTTAATACCTTGTTGTGCCAGACCTGGAATGCTGAGTCAATTCTAGATGGTTCAAAAGTACAATTTGTGTTTATGGAAGTCAGGATGGACCCAGGAAGCCAAAACCTTCCAAAACTGAGACTATATTTGTAAAGAGACAGCTAACTAGCAGGGATTTCAATTCTCCCCAATCCAAAACAGAACCTTTGGGACATTGGCTGCCCAGCAATAATGTCCAAAATCAGGAAGGACAAAATCACCCCTGCTTGTTGGAGTTGGAGTTGGAGCTTGGAGCTTGTTGTCCAAATTGTCAAAGGAAGATTTTGTCAACAAAACAGGGAGGTGCTGAAAATAGTTTAAAAATGTCAAGAGCACAACTATCTTTATCAAAATTATCAGGCCTACAAGGGACAGAGACCAAGCCAAACAACGGACAAACCCCCCTTCAGTCCTTTCAACCAGGGGAACTAGTTTGTTATGACAAAGGTCCAAAATAGAGGTGAGGATATGAATACCTAGATATCGCAGACTGCTACTTGATCATCTAAAAGGGACTATGGAAGCTAAGGATGCCGCTTAGCCAAGCCATTCATTGGTAAGAGCTCACTTTTATTATATTTATTTTATATCCAGAGACACTACTGTACTTGTCAAAAATAATAAAAATAATGAGAAATGAATTAGCAGGGTTTGAGACATAGAGAAGGGGGTCATCTGTGTATAAGATCACTTTGAGTACTGTATCTATCAGACAAAAGCTTGAAAACCAGCCTCTGACTGTAACCAAATAGCCAATGGTCTTCTTCTGGCCTACAAAACATTGACAAAAATGGCTCCTGCCTATCTGGACTCCCTCATCCAGGTCTACACTCCCTCTCGCTCACTTCGCTCAGCCTATGAAAGACGCCTGGTGCTCCCAGCCCAACATGGCTCCAAATCTCTACCCAGACTCTTCTTTTCTGTTGTTCCCAAATAGTGGAATGAGTTACCTAACTCCAATACAATCCGCAGAGTCACTTTCTACTTTTAAGAGATGTCTGAAGACTCATCTGTTCAGGGAACACTTTGGCACTTAATCTGATCTTCTCCTCTTTGTTCTCAGAGGTAGAATGAATCAGAAGGTCTCAGACCAGCTCTTAATGAATACTTAGCACTGAACTTTGAATGCTTGGAATTTTGATCGATGTTGACTTGAATTTTTGTTTCTGACTTGAAATATTCGTTGTGACTTGAATTATATGTTGTGACTTGAATTATTTGTTGTGATAAGCTGCATTGTACAAAAAATGGCACTTCTTCTGGCACTAGATGGCAGCACTTGTGCCCAATTGACTTGAAGCACTTTGACGCACTTGCAAAGGTTTTTCCCCTGATTTCGATTTCTTGCTTGTGTTGTTTGTTGCTTCGGACTAAAGCGTCTGCTAAGTGAAATTACAGAATTTTAGATGTTGTGCAACGACAGTTGACCTTGCATGAAACCAGTCTGGTCTCACCCAATGATGGGTGACAGAACAGTCTAAAGGCGTAAGGCAAGAATCTTAGACAGCATATTGAAGTCCACATTTTGAAACAAAATTGGCCTGTAACTACAACAAAGGAGATGGTCCTTGTCCTCCTGAAGTAGAAGAGAGGTGGTGGCCTCCGACAGGGTATCCGGGAAGAAGCTTGAGATGAGTGCTTCACTTTGAACACTGTAGCCTATCTATTAAGCAAGGTCCCAGCAGGTTAGAAAAGTTCTTACAATATTTGGCAGTGAAGCCAGGTGACTTGCCACACTGGAGTGACTTAATAGCCCCCAGGACCTCAGCAGTGGTGATAGAGGCTTCTAGCATTTCTGCCTCATTCTCAAAGATTTGGGAAAATGAATTTTGTCTAATATGCAATTTGGTGAATGAGGGGTATAAAATTCTGAAAGAGTATTATTGATTGTCTGAGGATGAGTAGATATTTGTCCTGTAGTTGATTTAACTGCTCGGATTAACCCTGAAGTTACCTCGACCCTCCCCTGCTGGGCAAGCAGCTTTCCCTCTTGGTGCCCTGATTCATGAAAGTGATGCCTGGCTGTAAGTAGTGAGGTATGGACCTTGGTAGTGGAAATAAGATCAAACTTGGTCTGTGGTTCAAGGCGTTCTTTATACAGGGTTGGATACTGGTTGATAAACTCCATTCTTTCGACTATGCATGAAGGAACAAAGAAGAAACAGGCAGAGCTCTCCCATTTCTTCCTAATTACTGCAAGTATAGTCTAAAGAATGGAGTCTATCTGTTTGTCATGGACTGAGGAGTGAAGCAAGACATGAAAAGATAAAAATGTTGGCAAATTGTTTTGAAGTAGCTCATCTGTTTTATCCACATTTTGGACTGTATTTGCAAGACGATTCTTTCTCTCAACTGAGGGTAACCTGAATGTGACCTTCATCCTCAGGAAACATTTGATCAATAATTCCACTGAAATAATGATGATGGGTGATTCTCTGCAGCCACTCTGAGGGTCACTCCTGACAGATCTCAGTTCTTTGAGAATAAAGGCTTCACCCTGAGGTGTGAGGCATCAGAAGGCTGTAGTGGCTGGAAGGTGAAAAGAAACACCTCCTGCCAAGTTTCAGAGCCCTGCTCGAGTGGCTGGGGGACCCCGGATAAGTTCTCCTGCTCCACTTCCTTCCCTGACAAATCTGATGAGGGGGTGTACTGGTGTGAATCTATAGATGGAAGGAAGAGCAACACCATCAACATCACAATGGCAGGTGAGTCCACTGTGAGGGGCTTGTGTATTTGTTGGTTTTTCTGTTGACCTTTCATCTGGTTTTCTTTCTGTCCCAGTTGGTGATGTGATCCTGAGCAGTCCAGCATTTCCTGTGACTGAAGGAGATGCAGTGACCCTTCTCTGCCTAGATGAGGAACACCTAGATAGTCACTTGCCATCACATTTGGAAGCATCTTTCTTCAAAAATGATAATTTCATTGACACTCAGCCTGCAGGGAAGATGATTCTCCCAGCAGTGTCCTTTTCTGATGAAGGTTTCTACAGCTGTGAGCACCCAACCAAAGGGAGGTCCAGGAAGAGCTGGCTGGCTGTGAGAGGTAACATGGAAATAACATGTCTTTCGACGCTTTCACACTTATAGATTGGTGGACTTTCTTCGGTCCAGTTTTAGGATTCATTGGGTTGGTTTTTGTCGCAGTCAAGTACAAGAAACTCCTACAGTCTGCAGGTCTGCATTCGTGCCATACAGCCCATTCTTGCACTATGATCCAAAAAACTAGCTTTGAGATATAACCAAATGTTATCCTCTGGGGCAGAAAATGGAGGTAAGAAATTCCAAAGCTGTAGTTCATTAAGTGTCCACTTGAGGGTGGCTGAAGTAACCCGGGAGGGTATGACTGTGTGCAATTAAGGATGACTTTTCAGCTTAAAGGTGCTATGAGGAGAATTTATCGCCGGGCGTAATGCTGCGTTCCTGTAACCTCGGAAATGGGAGTGACATTATCTCCGACTTATCTGCGTTCCAGCTGAAGTCAGAAAAAAAGCATGCTGATCTACCAGGCTATTGTTAGCTGTTGTTAGCACGCCCTGCGTTGTTGTATGAAGAATGTGATTATCACTATGGCAGCATTTTTGTAAATATAAATCTAACAATACTATGTATACAGCTGATCTAGAGCGACACACCCCAGTCAGAAGTGCAAATAAATGGATTATTACAGGAGATAAATAACTGTTCACACTGGGGGCATCCATCTTCAATTGACACCTCGGGGGTGGCGAGGTTTCACCGAGTTCCCAGTAGGAAATTCAGACTTCGGGGGACATTCCAGTTTTAGTTTCCCACTCGGAGCTCAAAATTCCTACTTCTGACTACAACTTGAACGCACCGGAGATGTGAAGCCAAATGTGTTTGCTTGTTGTGGTAAATGCTGCATGGATCTTTGTCAGAACTCTGCATTGCTTTACAACTTCTTTTTCAACAACTTACAGGATGCAAAGCCACGAGGTAATGTATCTGTTTCTAGTTACGTAGCGGTAGTTTTTGATGTGTGACGACAAGCAATGCGGGGAAAAGTTATTATTGTAGTTGTAGACGGCTATATATCGCTACTTACAGCCCGGTGCTCTAAGACGTGTCTGAATAATATAAATTTGCTCTAGTTTTGTCTTGTTCCTGAAGTTGAGTATCCAGGCCAGTCCAGCCCTGTACGACCCGACCAGAAGGCTAAAGAATAGCATTTATAGATAACCTATTTAGATGCTATAAAACTCATTGATAAATGTGTATTTCGATCACGCATACATCTAAAAGTGAGACTTTTTGTAATTACTTAAAAACTCCTCACAGTCTCTTTAAGTAAACATCTTTACAGCCTGGTCCAAAAAACTGTTTGGTGTTTATATCAAATACAATTATGTACTTTAAGAAAGAGATTTAATTAACCCAGCTACATATCATGTACCTTGCCATGCAGCTGGTTCAGCCTGATTCACTGTCTATTTCGTCACATGAAAATGACTTACATCATGTGGCGTCATCTAATTTGTTTTACCCGGAAGTAGACTGTGCCAATAAACAAAGATCAAGCTGCCTTTCGGCTGTGTCAGGTGTGCTGGCATATTGGCCAAAGGACTGTAACACCATGTTCCAAACAGACTGTTAGACATTCACCTGTTAACACTGTAGATATGTAAGTACAGTCATAGAGCATCCCAGAGCCAACAACAGGGGCCTTTTCATTTCAGCATCAATGCTCCTGGTGATGCCGAACCATTCAGAGGCCAGTAGTGTCTCCACATCATGGCTCAGCTCACTTACAACTTAGCTGAAAAGAACTTTGCCAGGAATTATAGTGATGGAAAACCGAAACAAATGAGTGAAGTCCAGCCAGGTCAAGCATATATCGTGTGGTTGGAAAGCCTCACAAACGCTACTCTGTCCCAGACATCCCTCTGTCCAGCTCTGTTTCTGTACCTCTGCCTCATACTCAAAGTCCTTCACTCTCAGTTCTGTTCGGCCGAAAGTCCATGACCAAAAAAAAAGATGTTTCATGGATGTTTGTTTTTTTCCCTGAACAGCTCGGCCCTCAGACATCTCCACTCCTCTTCCCAACATTCCTCCTCCTTCCTCGCCTCCTCCTCTCTTTCCTGTGCCCAAATTGGTGTGTTCCATCCTGCTGTTTGTCCTCTACACTAGCAATCTCTTGTTGTGCATCTACATCTACAGGCTGAGGGCTCGAGGTGAGAACACTGATCACAGGGCTCCTATTGGTCTGTTTACTGCTGTTTTAAATTGTCTAAAGGTTATCAAGTGACAAAAGAGACCACAAATGAGTGAGAAGGTTGGTGCCCCATGTTTGCCTTGTGGAACCTCTCAAACTTGATAATATTAATAAACTCTGATAATATTTTTCCCATTTTTACAGCCATAGTGTGTTGTTACTCAGTTTTCTGCATTTAAAAATTCTGCATTTTAAACTTATATTAACATCTTGTCCAAACTGAACAGAGCAATCAGAAGATTTTTAAGAATATTAAGGAAAGGTTTAAATTATGAGAATGAAGGCAGAATTCTGAGTTTTTGAAGCACAGTGCCTTACCTACCCTTTATACAGGGCAAGAGGAACACACCCAGCAATTATGGTTTGATATTTTGTGTGAGTATGGCTCTCTATACCTCAGTTTCCTGGTCAAAAGTCAAAGTCTGTGGCTAACCAGGTGGGCTGGTTGTTGCAGCAGCAACACAGTTACACTGGCAGTAAAGAGGAAGTGAAGCTGAGAGCGAAGAAGCTTCAAAAAACCCTCCTTCAAAACTGAAAACTGTCTCTTCTGTTTGTTTTTATCTTTCTGCAGCTCGAGCAGAGGCTAAAATGTGAGATCTTGAACATCCTGGTAGGAGGTGAAAGTGAAGATTAACTTCTGCAGACGTCTCAACCAACCAGTGCAGAGAGAAGAAAAAACAAACTATCAATTCATTCTTGATTTCAAACAATCTATTTCATTAATCATTACTCTGTTGTCTTTTCTATAACATATTCAACAGTTTTAGGGATGCACCATATCAGATTTTTGCTGATATCTGATATGCTGATATATTTTTGAACACAGACATTCAGTGATAAGGAGGGAAAGCATTATGATACATTCATACTTCAGATGATATCTCAACCAAAATAAGGAAAAAGCATAAACAACATGTATGGCTGATAAATATGCTGTAAACATCTGCAGAAAACAGGTACATGTGTATAATAACATATCTGTCTCAAAGCTAATATTTTCTCTTATTGAAGGTAAACAATTAAACTGTGCTCGGCATAGCTTTATGCAGTGTAAAATACTGCATCGTACCCACTGGACAAAATTTAAGGTATCAAAACTTTTTCCCGATGTAAGCCCTGCTTGTAATCGTTGTAATGTAACTCCTGCTACCCATATCCATATGTTTTGGACATGTCCTGAGGAATTCTGGTCCCTTATTTTTAAAACCATTTCTGATTGTCTGAATACAAATATTGACCCATGCCCATTTATAGCACTTTTTGGTATTCCCCCCGGTCACTCTCACTCTGTCAAAAGCTGAGTCTGACTGTATTGCCTTTATCAATTTGTTTGCCAGGTGTCTAATATTGCTCAGTTGGAAGGCTGTAAGCCCGCCAAAATATATACACTGGATTTGTGATGTTCTGGATTTCTTGAAACTAGAAAAGTTGGGACATGCACTCAAAGGCTCCATAAAGAATTTTTCTAAGATTTGGATTCCCATCTTGAATTACATTAAAGAAAAGATCCACTTGTCTGCTGTTCCTTAGTCAGTGTGACATCATTGTAACATTCCAATTTAATCATCCACAATACTTTATATTTTACATTTTATGGTGCATCAGATTACCTTGCCTGTTATTATAACAGCAATGTTAATTGCTACCTTTTTTATTACTATCATTATGACTATTATTTTTTCATCTGTCCTGCTGTGTGCTATGTCTTTTTTTCCTAAGTTATGGAAGCCCATAAGATATATATTTACATTTTGTGCTTTTTATGTCTTGTATTATTGTCAACTTGTTTTATTATTATCATTTTCCTTCTCCCTATATGTATTGTCCAATGTAAATTTGTTGTTTAGAGACATTTTATTATTTATGTACCTTGTTCTGAAAAATTCTAATGAACAAAGTTGTATAAAAAAGGTAAACAATTAAAAAACTAAAAATTTTTGAGTGTTTGTATTTGTTCAACAGGAGAAGAATTCAGTCATTTTGGCCATCTCAGAGTTTATATATTTTCATATTCTACATTTATTTTTGCTACATTGCTAGAGGGCTGCAGTGTTGCAATTTGCGCAATATACACAATTCTTAAAGGTTCATTTAGTTTTTCAGAAGTTGGGTTTCTAGAGGCCCATGTCACTAGTAAATATGAGTGCCTGGGCAGATGGGAGCCAGCACACAGCAGCACATGATGCCACCAAAAGCCTCAAAATAAGCCTGCTAAGAGGTTAAAACAACAACAAAAACTATGTTAGCTTTACAAAAAATTAAACACTGTGTCACTTTTCCTCCACAAAAGCTCCTGTGTTTATAAATTTAGTTTGTTTGAACATCTGGGTTATGTATCCCTCTACCATCAACTGGTCAGGTAATCAGAAGAAGCAAAGACTAATTTCACTTTAACTGAGCTAAAAATAAAAAAAAACAATTGACTCGACTAACAACATGCTGTTAGCTGTTGAAGCACTGTTGATAACTGATCTTACAGTTCCCTTATATCTGTGATATAAAATTAAAATTAACATTGTGAGTGGGTTGTTGTTGAGAATATTGCAGATAGTGTGTTTGTGTTTTGCAGTAATTGTCTCAATGCAATGGTCATGTGATTGCCTGGTGACCAGTCCAGGGCTCTGGCCCCTCAACCCTGAAAAGGACACATGGTATTGAAAATGGATAGATTTTATAAAATATGTCATAGATGTAATTAGTATTCTTCTCTCATAGAAAAGTAAGTTATATTTTTAATGGAGAGAGCTGAATGATATTTTATTAAAAGATGATGGTGGCACAGTATCATTTCTTTATTTTCACACCTTTTATTTGAGAGTTTGTCTCCTTCTTTACGATGTCAGTTTTTGGCCAGCAGAGGTCACCCCTGGCCGTTTTAAAGAGCTCCAGTTATTGAACCACAGGTTGAACACACATGAACACTCCAATGCCACTTCACTGTGAATACTGGGTGTGTCTATTTAATAGGTCAGAGCCTCTAAAGGGGCACTGGCAGAAAAAGAAAAAAATTATAAGTTTCTCATGTGCATCAAACCGTCTGGAGCACACACAAACTATTTCATGTGCATGAGATACTTCTTGTGTTCACAGGAAACTGACAATGTGTTCACATCAATGATTAGGGTAAAGTTCAAACTTTCCAGGTCAATAACTCTTTAATGAAACAATGTAGTGACAAACCCAATCCCTCTGTTTAATCACTCTCATGAAGACTGTGCGATAAAACTTTGCTTACCTCAGAATGAGCCAGATAACTTGAATTTGTCTCAATACACATATTGTCAATAACTTTAACTTAACCCTGTAAAGCCCAAATATCGAAAAAAAATGTGCAAAAAATGTTTTCACCCCTCAGAAGTTGTTGTAGGGGCCCACAGAAGCAGAAACTAAAGGGTATGTAAATTTTTTTGTAAGTTTTTAGGAACATGTTGTAATATTACAGTGTTGGGCCTTGCTGGGAAAAGAATGTCAGTGTCAATGCTCACACTGTTTAACAAAATATACAAAACAAATAAAGGGCCATTTGCAGAGCTGAGCACTTCTGCTGCCCAGCAACAGTCTATATCATGAATGATAATCACATAACCTTCATTTTTTTCATTTTTTTCTATCATTTATTAATAATAAAAAAGAAGCTAAACTTTATTTACGAAAGTCAGGATTAAAAAAAAATCTCCCCAAGCATTCAGTCATAGTATCCAGTGTTCAGCCATATTTATTTTCAATGACAGTAAAGTATCTGATGTGAATGTTTAAATAGGTGTTCTTAGGATGCAGATCGGAGGATGCACAGACTGATACCTAAGATGATAATCCATGTGGCGAAGGTCAAAGGCCTTCACTTCAGGCTTCATGGGTTTGCCCTTTAGGTCACTGATCATTTATCTAAGATGCTCTGGACCAATGAGAGTCCACTCTATATGCATGTCTGTGTATACAGTAGGTCAAACAATGAGTCTGGTATAATCGCATGTACTCTTAAAGTGTGCGAGAGGTTTATTTGGCTTGGGCTTCTCAGGCTGTCTGGAGTAGTGTTAATTTTACCGGACATATTTGTAGTCTAGTCCAGTCTTAGTCCATCTTCTATCGCCCTTGTTAGTTTTTATCACATTTAGTCAACTTCATCCTGTTTTTATTTAGTCAATTTTTTGTCGACCAAAAGCCAAGCATTTTAGTTTTTATCTTAGTCCAAGACAACGCCATTTTTGTTAGTCTAGTTTAGTTGATAAAAACTGTTGACATTTTAGTCTAGTTTTAGCAAGGACAATTATTTTATCCCTTTACTTTTTTTGTCAGTAAATGATATATAACACATCTATCCATCCATCTAATCTAAAATTATTTTAAATTGCATTTTCTGTTATCATTTTGATAAAACCACAATTGTAAGGATTAAATCTGCATATTTATTTGAACCATCACAAATGAGACAAAAGGCTTGTACATCTGGCAAAACTCGTATGAAACAAAAATAAGTGCCTTATGAACAACTGAAAATTAAATAAAAATAAAGTGTCTCATTAAAATACTCCTGTCTCCCACTAAAAGTTGTCAACAGGTAGAAGCTGCTCAGCATGAGACGAGTCAGCAGTGCTCATATTAACCCTCAGACAACTGAAAATTTAAATACAAGAAAGTGCCTCATTTCTGTCTCTCTCTCTCCACTCGGAGTTCCAACACAACAGTGCTTACATTAGTACATCTCTAGCCTCTAACTTGTAAACAATAAAATAAAGCGCCTCATGGACAACTGAAAATTAAATAAAATAAAATGGATAATTTCTGAACACAACAGTGCTCACATTAGTACAGAACGGTTAACTTTCTTTTCTCAGCGTACAGCATACAATTGACGATCTACATAACACCTGCCTGTGTCATTGTTTTGTTTTGGTATTGTTAAAGGAAATCAAAAGTAAAGCAGTAGTTTCTAGTAACTAACTGGCACATATCAGTCAATTTAGGCCTTGTTTAGCTTGAGAAAACTAGTAGTAGTCACTTTGTTCACTACATGCCAACGTGCTAACTGCTAAGAAGCTAGCGAAAGTTAGCCACTAGTTTGGGGTCGGTTTGAGCCAACATGCAACAATACCACGTTGGTTTATTGTTACGTTGTTCGTACCTGGATTTCGTTGTGATGAACTTTGATGTGTCTCTTCAAGTTTGTGGTGTTCTTTCCACCTATCTTGTGCCCACATTCCTTCCCTTCTGTTACAACCAAAAAAATTGTTTGCCCGCTGTGAATTAAAAAGTGGGTGGGACAGAAACTAGGCTTTCCACGGGTGCTGTGCAAAACACCGCAGGCACAGCAGAGGAGACAGAACTTCAAATAATATATAATACAATATTTAGTCTCGTTTTAGTTCGTGAACGAAAAAGGCCATAGATTTTATCATAGTCTTTATTTAGTGAACAGCATTTTAGTCTCGTCTTGATTAGTCGACGAAAATCCACACTGATGTTGTCTTAGTTCTTGTTTATTCATAAGGGGTTTAGTCTCTCCTAGTCTAGTTTTCATCCGCTGAAAAGTGGGTGTTGACGAATATATTTCGTCTAGTTTTTGTTAACGAAATTAACACTAGTCTGGAGTGCCTGATTCAGACTCTTGCTTGGTTGTAATAAATGTGTTTTATATGCAAACAAGTCTGTGCTGGCGAAGCTTCTTCATCATCTGCATCTACACATCAACAAATCGAGGAACTACAATAGTCTCAGAAACAGTTTTCCTCTGAAAAGCAAAGTCGTAGGTTACACTTGCTGCATAGGGTGTGGTCCACATAGTCATGATCTACTGTCAACAGTCACTGGGAGCAGTAGATTTTCTTTTTAAGTTTTAAGGGCATCTACATCTGTATCCTCATCACTTGAATTCCTGTGTGAGTTGATTTTAAGTTGGGCCCTATCACAAGGTTTAGGGCAGAAATTACCCCTACAGCAGTGTTTCTGTGCAGCAGAAGCCCAGGGCGTCCGCACCAAATGCCCCCTCCCTGCTCCGGGTCTGCTCGTATGCCGATTCCTCTGCACTCAGACGGGGCCATATTTTACTTGACCAAAAACACAAATAAACGGAACCCCACCAAAAAAATCTGATATCGGACTGCATTCACGCTTTATTTAGAGAATTTTCAGTGCGTTACTTTCATACAAAAACACTGCTGAATAAGGCCTATTTTCAGAGGCATCAAATCTTGTTCTAGGATATCAGAAAAAATACAAAATCTCATTTTTTGAAAATTAAGGGGTTGTAAGGTCTTGTTTTCAAATTTATTATAGTATATGTAAGTATTAAATCATGCATCAGCATGATATGTCTCCTTTAAGAAGCACAATCAAGTTTTGTTTAAGAGAAGGCTGTGTGCTGCAAGAGTTATCCTCACAAAGACGAGTGGAGATATAAACATGACGGGGTTATGTGCACTGGAAGTGACGTCACCTTTGACCAATCAACGGACTGCAGTGTTCCTAGATCCACCTTCTGGGGTTGGATCAGTATGTTAAGCACCCCAAGAGAAGGGTCCCATTCATTTATAAGGGGTCCTGTCCTGGTTTTAGGCTATGGAAACGCCACAAAAAGCAAGCCGTACTGAGATGAACCGAACTGAACCCTTCTGGTGGAAACGGGGCTAAAGAAAACTGGGCGCAGCTCTGCTGGAGACCCGACAGTCTTTCCAATCCTGTCTCTTCCATGCATGTGACTGTCTTTGTATGTTCTTGGAGGGGTTAAACTGTAAAGAAAAATTACAGTACAGTACAGTATCCTGTTTCTCTGAACTTAAAAATTTTCAAAAACAACAGAAGTGATCGCTTGATTGATTTCAATATTTTAACATTCAACAGCATTTAAAAAATTTGAACAGTACTTGCTCTATAAAGTCACCTATATTTACACATAGTTTGTTCTTAAAGTTTTAGTGCAAAGCTTCACAGATCATTTTTGATTTATTACCCTGAGCAGCTCAAAGCTGTGTCCACACATAAAAGTTTAAAAAAAACACTTGTCCCCACCCCACCCTGACAAAGACAAACCAGATCAGTGCAATGTTGGTCTCTGTTTATGAAGAATGTCTGTGATATGCAGCGTTCTTAATTTTAGTAATTCTGTGCCCAAGTTGTTGTTGAACTTGTGGCTCTGTTTACTGGTGACAGGTGGTGTTTTAAACACATTTTCCTACTTAATTAATATTTTAGTTTGAGGTATATCCAATAACCTTGGCCCAAAATGTAGTTTTCTCCGACCACGCTGAGACACCCAAAACCATCTTAAAAAACTTTCACCTTTGCCAGTTTCATAGACATTTTCATTTTTGGAGACCTAAACACATCTATGGGCAGAAAAACATTAGTTTCAAAAACACCCACCAATGTGTGGACATAGCTTTGAGAAATTGTTTCTCTTGTCCAATGAGTTCTTCTTTTGGAGCTGCAGGAACAAAACTCTTCACAGACTTACAGGGGACCCTCTGGACTACAGCCAGGATATCAATCATATTTTTCAGTCCTTACAAGCTCCATTTGTAGCTTGCTCATGTATTTTACAAGTAGTTCTCTTTATGAGCATCAGGGCAGTCCATCAGTCTTCTCATCTACAGTGGTCCAAGTAGAAGCTTCATTTCTTTCTCTCCTCTCTCTTGATTGATTCAGTTCCTCTAACTCGTGTTCTTCCACGGGACGATTTTGATTTTCTCTTCTTTGGCGGTTTCCTTATGTGAGAGTTCAAGAGGAGAAAAGTTTAAAACTGTTAAACCTCTGATAGAACAGTATTATTTTTGTTTCTGAAAAGCTTGTGAATTCTTAATCAGAGAATAAGACTGTTTTTAATAAGCGGTGCTCCCTGGTGGGCCCTGGAGGTACTACAGAGATATTTCATTTTCTTAAAAAAGACATGAATGGAATAACATTTCAGATTATGTTAAAAAAAACCATGCCTTGTTTTTAGGCCCTAAGATTGCAAAGCACAATTAAGTCCTACTTTCACTGTGATCTAAGTCAGAAATGTCACGGACAGGTCATGAACCTGAAATCAATGCCGAATATGATAAATCTTCAAGATTCACATATTCATATTTGTAAAAAACAAGTCAGAATTCTAAAACTAGAGTCAGAATTCTGAAAAAAGAAGAAGAAAAAGGTATGATCCTGAGAATTTCTGAATTACAGTCACCTTCAATAAAGTTAGGACTCAGGTCCTAACTTTAAGGTCATCATGAGGTCATCATTCCAAAGTATAGTGGTTTCTATTTTCAAAATTTAGGACAAAGAGCTGAGATCTAAAACAGAATCCTGAAAAAAAAATCAGATTTCAGGAAGAACGGTCAGAATTTATATCAGTCAGAGTATTGAGGGATTTCATATTTAGAAAACAAAACATTTCTGAAAAATAATTTTCCATCAAAACAGAATTTAAGGATTATTGTGAGGCTTTTGTGAACTATAGTCAGCCAAAGATGAATTCAGAATTCTGAGTTTGAATCAAGAATTCTGAAATGAAGCCTCAAAATCTTGAGATCTGAGTCATGCTCAAGTCCTAGATTTAAGATCACTGTCAAATTAAGGGAAAAGACAAAAGAACTCTTAAGAGTTCATTCAGAATTTTGCAATAAAAGCAACAATTTCAAGGCTTCAGGTCAGAATTTGTAAAAGTTTCCTAAATCTGGGATCCAAGTCAGAGATTTTTGACAATAAAATTCATAATTCTGATCAATTAAAGTCAGAAATGTAAGGTTAAAAATGTCAAAAATTTGAGATCCTGACATGTGAGCATGGATCCCTTAATTCAAGGCAAAATCCTAAATGAAAGGCAAAATGAAATTGAAATAAGGAGTTGAAATGCAGACTGACAAGACAAAAAGAAGGCAGAATCTGGAGCAGTTAGGGAAAATTTAAAGATAAATGAAACATTTTGAGGTCAGAAATTGGAAATCTTAGATGCTGAATTAAGTCAGAATATTGAGGGAAGTCATATTTAGAAAACAACGTATTGATAAGAGTCATTTTCCATTAAAACAGAGTGTTGAGATTATTGGTAGACTTTTGTGAATTAAAGTAAGTCAAGCATAAAGTCAGAATTCAGTTTAAATCAAATATTCTGAAATGAAGCATCCAAATCTTGAGATTTGAGTCAGGTTCAGGTCCAAAGATTAAAATTACTGTCATCTGAAAAGGAAAGTCATCAGAATTCTGAGTTCTCACAGAATTTTGCAATGAAAGCAACAATTTTAAGGAATTCGGGTCAGCATTTGCAAAAGTGTCTTAATTCTGGGATCTAAGTCAGAAATTATGAAAATAAAATTTATTATTCTGATAATTTAATGTCAAAATTTTAGAAAGGTAAAAAATTTGAGATCCTGACATGTGAGCAGGTATCCCCTGATTAAAGGCAAAATCCTTGGTTTAAATTCATCCTGAAAATAAAATTAAAAAAGAAACAAGAAAAAATAAGGCAGAATCTGAAGAATTGAGGGAGAATTTCAAGATAAAAGTAACACTTTAAAGTGTTAGGTTAGAATTTGGAAATCTTAGATGCTGATTTTAGTCAGAATATTGAAAAAGTCTTATTTGGAAAACAAAGTATTTCTAAAAGTCATTTACCATTACAACAGAAAGTTCTGAATTTTGTGATAAAACCAACAATTTTAAGGCCTTAGGTCAGAATTGTAAAAATGTCTTAATTTTGGGATCCAAGTCAGAAATTTGATAGCATCAAATTATTATAATAAAATGAAGAATTCTGGTCAATTAAAGTCAGAAAATTAACGGTTGGAAAGGGTCAAGAATTTGAGATTGTGACATGTGAGCAGGGATTCTCGGATTCAAGTCAAAATCCTTGGTTTAAATTCATCCCAAAAATAAAATCAAATTAGGTTTTTAAAGTCAGACTTACAGGAAAAAAAGAAGGCAGAATCTGGAGAATTCAGGTAAAATTTTCAGATAAAAGTAACATTTTAAAGTTTGGTGTCAGAATTTGAAAATTGTCCATTTTCCTGTTATTGAATACAATTAGCAGGAGTAAAAGTTCTGAAATGAAAATCAGTACACTCAAACCAAGGCTTAGAATCTTGTAATTCCGTATATCAGAGATGGGAAATTTAGTTAAAGGTACAGTGTGTAGTTTTTAGCGACATCTAAAGGTGAGGTTTGAGATTGCAGCACTCCGGCGATCCCCCCTCCCTTACGGAGAAGCCCTGAGCTACGGCGGCCCTCCAAGCACTAAAAGCGTTTTTCAACATGGCGTCGTCAACGAGTGTTTCCAGCTTTAAAGCTATCAAATATCTCTGTTGATTCACCACATTTGAAAGTTCAGAGAGCATTTTAGGCGAGAAAGTCACCACGTAGAATACCAAAATGTGGTCATTTGAGCCATAAAACGCACAGATACAAACTTCATTTCGGTATTTCGGACATTCTGTTAAGCGGGCCATAATGCTATCGAAGAAACTTCCGGTCGGCTCCAAAACAAAAGCCTATTTACAAAAGCGTTAAAGAACTAATAGGAGATAATGAAGAATGCTTTTATTTTGAAAATGGGAAGTTTGCTAGTAGCTGATTTTTAGCTGAATGCCGTCTCAAGACGACTTGACATTTATGATATTACGATGATTATATTGTTACGACCTGATGCTGTTTTTTATTTGAGTCCGTTTTTCCAGTATTTTGTCTGATGACTTTCATTTTGAAGCCTGAGGCCGTATTATCTGACGGAGGTTTTATTGAGGGGGGGGTTTCTGATGCCGTTTGGTCTGAGAAATGACACAGAGGTTTTCCTGAGACTGAAGTATGCTAAAAAGTACACCTTACCAATGTGTACATATGCTACTAAATGACAAATTAGGAGCAAACAATAAAATGAAGGAGTACGGTGAAAATCTTTATCTTTGTCTCATCAACAGCGCTATATAGCTTAGTTATCAGCCTATGTTTTCTGTCCACAGAAAAATGCTTGTGGTCGTGAAATAAGCCTCTCATAGCAGATACATTCTCTGCGTCTTACTCCGACTTCTCCCGAACGTAAACAAATAAATTCAGCTCCATATAAGAGTACAATTCGACACTTAGTCTTACCTGTCCAGCAAAAAACAGGCAACTTCTGTGTCTGTCTGCAAACTTATCCTTCAGGGACTTCCATCTGGGAAAGGCAGCGCCGATGTTGACCCTGTTTTTTATGTCTCAGCCTGTCCCGATTGCGTGTGGCTTCATCCCGTTTTTGTTTCTTTGACAAAGTTTCATGCTCCTCTGCTGGCAAATTGTACGTGTGGTCCTCCATGTTTGTTTGTATTAGCACAGCTGCTCGGTAATCGCTCTCTTCTTCTTCTTCGTCTATTTCACAACTGTGCATTTCCGGTAAGGGTGGAAAAAAAACGCGAAAGCGTATTTTTGTCCGTTCTGGGTTACGGTAGAAAAGATGGCGACGCGAGATGGAGGCCTCTATAAACGGGCGACCCGCTCCTAGATTGATATAAATGACTTTTTCTAAGGTAACGAAAACAAAACATTAATTATTTAAGGCTGATTAGAAACTACTTTAAATATACTTTAAAATAATATATTCCATTTTTACCAAGTCTGTTATTTTATTTTATTTTTCGTTTAGCATTTAATAATACACACTGGACCTTTAAAGTAAAAATTGTACTTGAAATGTGTGATCAGAGAATGAATTCAAATGAAGTCAAAATCCTAAAGACAGGATTAATAGATTAAATTTTTTTAGAGATTATTGTCAGAGCTCAAAGAATAGTCAAAGTCCTTTGGTAGTTATTTCAAATTCAATGTTTTTTCAGAATTCTTAAATCTGTCTCATGTCTCTTAAACTAAAGTTTGAATCCAGAGAGTAAAGTCTGAATTCTGACTTAAAGAAGCATTTTTATTTCTACATTTGACTCTGTTTATAAATTTACATTTTCACACCAGAATCTATGAAAATTTATCTTTGTATTGCAATTTAAGAAACACAGGAAACTTGTGACTTACTGCGTTTTATGGAAAGACAAACTGCACCACCGATAAGAGCAGCAAGACCGAGAACTCCGACTCCAATTCCAACCTTTCTACCCTGTATAAAACAAACAGTGAGGAAAAAGTCAGGGTTGTTCTTCACAGTCAGATTGATATATATATATTTTTTAATGATCTCTTCCTAATTTTCCTCTTGATCAATCTGTCTCCAGTCTGGACTGGCCCACAGTGGACTTTTGGAGGGGGGTGTAGATGCAGTCTACTTTTCTTGGCTCTTTGTTTCTGGTCCAGGTGAACTGAACTCTCTGCTGTTTCTGATTTTTATGAAACATTTGAATTCTTTAATGAGGAACATGTTGTTGATGTAGTCTGAATGGCCTCAGTAGTTTGTTGATCATATCCTAGCTGCTGAATTTTGGTTTGTTTGAAGAGTTTTCACATGTTTGAACCACGTGGCCTCTTTTAAACCTGAACCAGGACCCTGAGGTTCTGACCACATGTAGGCGGGTCCTTCTTTTAAATGGCCCCGTCCACACCAGTGAAGCTTTGTTCGTGTGCAGTGATAAATGCTGCTGAATATCAGCAGTGATGTCTGTGACATGGAACATTCCAGTATTTCAATGCAGAAGCTGCTCCATTCTCCTTTTTTATGTAACTACAGACTCCCTGGTGTTACACTTTAACTGGTGACTGTGTAAGCTGGTGTCATTAGACATTCTCCAGTCAGTGTTTCTTGGTTTCAACCTCAGTCTGAGACGTTTCCTTTGAGCTCAGTCAGATCATGTTGATTAAAATCATTCATGGGGGGGCGCTGTCGAGCGATGAGCAGATAGGACGCACTCACCGGCAGCTCCTATAAACTTTTTAATCAAACTCCATTCCGACCAAAACCCTCAAGTATTCGAAATCAGAAAGTCGTCTGACGATAAGGCAAGTCTCGATTATAACACAATCTTTGGATAAAATGCCGAAAAAAGCCAATACGAAGCCCGATCCGACCGACAATGTAGGCCAAGGTGAAGCCGCGGGCTCAGCGACGGAAGCGAACGCCGGAGAGACCACCCAGCACGCAGACAACATCGTGCTACAGGCCATAGCCTTGCTTCGGTCGGAGCTAGCACACGTCAAGTCAGAGATATGTCGCAAGATTGAGGCCGAGAATCTGGAAGTTACCACCACACTGAGAGGAGAGATAACGACGCTCAGAGCCGAGCATGAAGCTGCAATTTCGACACTAATGACACAGATAGACTCTCAAATCTTAACGGTGAGGGAGCTAACTGCTTCAGCTAGCGGTACATCGTACATGATGCAGCAGCTAGAGGCTAAAATCAAGCAGCTCTCCGGGACAGTCGAGACACTAACAGGCAAGTGTTTGGATTTGGAAGGTCGATCGAAACGACTGAATCTCAGAGTGGCAGGAGTGAAAGAGGGGAAAGAACACGGCCAAAAGACGAGGGAATTTGTCGCTCAAATGTTGAAAGAGGTTTTAAACCTCGAGGCACCGCCGCCGATAGATAGAGCCCACAGAGCCCTACGGAAGAGACCGGGCGACAACGAACCTCCGCGCCACTTGATAGCGAAAATACACTACTGCCAGACCTACGAGGACATCATGCAGAAAGTCGTGTCCAGTAAAGAGCTAACATATAATGGTCAACGGATCAGGATCTTCAGAGACCTCCCTCCAGAAGTGGCCAGACGCAGAGCAGCGTTCACCCCAGCCAGGAAGATGCTCCGCGGCAAACCTGGAGTAAGATTTGGTCTCCTATACCCGGCGAAGCTGCGGGTGTCTTACAACGGAGCAGAGGCGTTCTTCACCGACCCAGAGGAGGCTCATCAATACGCCGAACGTCACTTTGGACCAGGGGACTGAGAGAGAGGCACCAGGACAACAGAGGTTCGAACAAATAGCAGTTGATAAGCCTAAATGAGGACGACCAATTTTGCCTGCCATAAGTGACTTTTGATTTAGTCCTTGTCAGAGTTAAAGACTCACATTGTACGTTCACACAACGGTTTTTCAAGGTGATCAAAGACTGTTTTTTGCTGTTGAACAGTGTTCGCCGCTGTTAATGTTAAGCTTTCACCTTGAGCAGGGCAGTAGAGTGGTTACCTATTCTCATTTTCAAATAGTAATTCAATTCTTTTTTATTTTTTTACTCTCAAGTTTGAGACAACAATACACAATAGTGAAATGATAAAATATCTGGCTTAAACCACCCTAGCTGCTCACAACTTAACCTCTCTGTTATAACCTTGTTTTTTTTTCTCTTTATTTCTTGTTAAAATAGTGTGGAGATACTTTCCCACAAGGATCCGTTTTGCATAACAATAGTGGTTTTGGTTTGGAGCTCAAGTTCATATTTTGGAGCTATACAACTGATTGACATGATTGTGGAAATCAAGAATGAGTTGTTGCTCAGGAAGGGAGGGGTGACATGCAGGAGAAGGAGAGCAGCCTTCTTTTCCACACATGTGATCTTAGTTCTTCTTGTTGGACAAAGTTTTTGTTTAATGTTTCTGTCAGATTGTTTGGGGTTAGACAGGGAGGGGAGGGGTGCTACTCGGAGCGCAGCAGAAGAGACTAAGGGATACTACATTAGGAACTGCATCTGGAGAACTATCTGTCAAAATAGCAACAAAAATGAATGAGGAATTGGAGGGCTTGGAAACAGGAGGGAATTTAAGTTTTTGTTCATGGAACGTGAATGGACTTAATGAGCCAGTTAAAAGAGGGAAGGTCCTATCACATCTTAGGCAATTAAAAGCCAATGTGATCTTTTTGCAAGAAACGCACCTGAAGAATGAGGCACATAAACTTATTAGAGCGAAATGGATAAGCCAGGTATACCACTCCTCATTCTCAGCCAAAGCGAGAGGGGTGGCTATATTAATTAGGAAAAATACCCCATTTTTACAAAAATCCACAGTTGCAGATAGAGAGGGGAGATACATTTTAATTACAGGTGAGATTCATTCTGTCCCAGTCACTCTACTTAACATCTACGGGCCTAATTGGGATGACCCAGAATTTTTCAGGAAAACCTTCAGCCTAATCCCTGATATATCTACAACACATCTAATTATCGGGGGGGACTTCAACTTAGTTTTAGATACACATTTAGACAGGTCATCAATGCAGAAGGTAACACAATCCAATGCCTCAATATTTCTGAACTCATTCATCAAGAACTCAAATTTGGTGGATGTATGGAGAATGCTAAATGCAGCAGGTAGAGAATACTCGTTTCACTCCAAGGTCCACAACGTATATACAAGAATTGATTTTTTCTTAATAGACGGTAAGCTTGTATCAGGAGTGAATAATACTAAATACCACAACATTATTATTTCCGATCACTGTCCAGTCTCTTTTTCTTTGAGACTACTTGGGTTGAGTAAAACGTGTAGATTCTGGAGGTTTGACCCCCCAGCTTCTAACAAAGAAACAGTTTTGTGAATACCTAGAGGCGCAGATTAAATTGTTTTTTGAGACAAATGACAAAGATGATGTATCACCGATTCTTCTATGGGAGACTTTTAAAGCGTATGTAAGAGGCTGTGTTATTTCCTTTCAAGCCTCGCAAAAGAAGCACAATGTTTTAAAACAAGCACAGCTGGAGGAACAGATAAGATTGTTGGACTCAAAAAATGCCACTCATCCATCCACAGAAATTTACAATAAAATATCGGTTCTAAAATACCAGCTTAACCAGATTCTCTCTGAAAAAATTTCTAAAGCCTTCGCTTTCACTAAACAGACGTTTTTTGAATTTGGGGATAAACCTCATAAGCTTTTGGCAAGACAATTACGGAAAAGGGAGAGTGACAGAACCATCCACTCAGTGAAAATAGAATCAGGCAACACAGTTACATCACCCAAAGATATTAATGACGCATTCCTGCGATTCTATGAAAAACTGTATACTTCTCAGGCTCAGGCCACTGAAGCTATGAAACATTTTCTAAATAAATGTAACTTACCAACACTGTCTGAGAAAGACCAGAACTCTTTAGAGGATGAAATTACAGAAGGAGAGATAAGGCAAACTATCGCTGCCCTAAAAAATGGTAAAAGCCCTGGACCAGATGGGATATGCAATGAGTTCTACAAGAAGTTTTGTAACATACTGACCCCTTATCTTCTTAAGATGTACAACAAAGCCCTCGAAGTGGGAATGTTACCACCAACGTTAAATGAAGCAATTATAACCCTTATCCCCAAGAAAGGGAAAGATTTAGAGCTGGTGGGATCATATAGACCAATATCTTTGCTGAATACCGACCATAAAGTTCTGGCAAAAGCCTTATGACAAGGCAGTGGGTCACAGCGCCACCTCCTGTCCTATGGCCTTCTATGTGCAAAGAAGTTAATTCTGTTGCTCTGGAAAAAAACAGACACTCGAACGTTTAAAGCTTGGATAACATTATTGACAGATACTCTACATCTGGAGAAGATAAGACACACACTCAATGACAGTCTAGGAGATTTTGACAAGGTTTGGAATCCTTTGATTCTATTCATGGGAGAATCAGACAGATAGGATGCATTATTCCGATGTGGCTCTTGGTCGGTCTTAAGTAGCACTGTTCGGGGTTGGGGTGGGCAAGGGTTTTAGTTTCTTTTTATTATCATTGTTATTATTATTATTATTATTATTATTATTAGTTATAATTATTATTTTTATTATTATTTACATATATTATTTATTTATTTATTTATTTATTTATTTATTTATTTATTTATTTATTTATTTATTTATTTTATTTCTAATTTACTTTTATATTTAGTTATCTATTATTTCTTTTTTTATCGTTTGATGATGTATGACATTTATCCTTTCTCTTCAGAGTTCGATGGTTCTGTATGTTGTTTTTCTATGTGACCTGTAAAAAATGAAGCCTTCTACTCATTACACATGAAACAGTATGTCATTGTACTGAAGCTTCTCAATAAAGATATTTGAAAGATTAAAATCATTCATAAATCTCAACAAGCCCAAAGATCTGACCACAAATTGATGAAACAAATTACATCAGAATAACCTTCATTCACTTGTTTTCACATGACTTACATGAGTGTTTTAGATCAGCTCAGTGTTACAATAAAAATACATTTGAGGACTGTTAAATGGACATCACAGCCATCTGCCTCTTATATGGTTCTTTACAAGAAGTCAAACAGCACTATTTCTACTACTGTCTTTAATTTATGAGAAAACATGGAATACAATTTGCATGTTTGGCCCATATACAGGGTGTCTATAAAGTGTCTAAGTCTTTTTACAATTAAAAAAAAATATTACAAAGGCAGTTGATGAGATATCTTCACCAGATTTGTTTTATCTTCAAGGAATATTGCACCCAAACAACGATTTGGCCTCATTTTCTACTCACCTTCATGCTGAACAACACTGTGGAGTAGTTTTGGAACATCTAGGATGCAGCCGGAGATCTGGGGGAATCCTCGCTGTCCACTGACATTGATATCATGACTTAGATCAGAACCCAGAAGGCAAAACAGGTGTCTTAAGAAGTCCACGAGATTCCGGCAATATTCATCATACTTTTGTAGTGGCTCTTGTAATCAGATTGTCCTGGAAGCGGAGTAGCGATCCTCCACCATTTACGCAGCTCTGGCACCCGTAAGCAATCATTTAGCACTATGTTTTAGCCTAAACATGTGCTAAATACTGCCATTTCCTGATACTCTTGCGGGATTGCCCTCACGGGGAGCACTTGGATGACAGCAGGCAGGATAAAAGAATGCACACTCTGCAATAACTAGGGCGTAAGACAAAATCCACATTCTGCTGTGAACAGCGAACTGTGGACGAACACAACCAGAATGGTTTCTTTATAGCATTTCTTGGGCTCACTGACTCTTGTTCTCTAGTTATAGCAGAGTCTTGTTTGAAAAAATTTATTAGTAATCGAAATGTTATTAAGTTTTTTCACCATTTGTTAATGGAACCTGTTTATTTAATGAGAATGAAAAGCATCACATATTCTGTTAATGGACGAAAAGCTGTTAAATGAACCTCTATAATGGCTACTCCTCAAGTGAAGGCACAATGTTTATCCTGGTTTATTGAGACAAAATCAGATGTGCAGACTCAGCAAAACTACAGAACTGAGAATGGAAGAGATCCACCGTCACGTCCTTCAATTTGTGCATGGCACAAAAATTTTATGGAGACAGGGACAATGTTGGATAAAGGGAGGAACATCTGAGAAAAACATCAGTCGTGTAAGACAAGCCTCTCCTTCCATTAACAAAATATTTGAAACACAAAATGTCAATGTGAATAGAAACTTAAACAAACACTGATTAAAATAAAACAACTGTAGTTAAGATGTTTCAACTGCTTTTGTAATATAGTAAAAATTGTAAATAGACTTTATGAACACCCTGTACATGCTTGGCTAACAAATGAATACAAAAAAACAGAAATACAAGCTAAATACCCCTAATACCCATCCAGTCAACGTCAACTGATTTGAATGACAACAAAGTTTACACACAATTGTAGTAATATTAATCAGGCATTGCTTTACATTTAAATCAAAGTGAGCCTTTCCAAGTTAAGAGTTAATAGTAATAACTAGTTTTAATATGATTATATGACAAGAGAATTTTTCTCCCATGTTGTGGCGCCCCCTGCAGGCTGATGCACTCATAACATTTCTCCAGCATCTGTCTGTCAGAGAGCAGACTGTTCGATCAGCTCTCTGATAAACGCAGAAACATTTCAGCAGATTATGGAAAATGTGTCTTTTTGTGTGTTTTGGTTCACTCTGTGTTGTTTCATCTTTTCACATTAGCGCTGCAACCTCATTGGTGGGGCTGGAAGGAGGGAGTGGATGACTCTTCAGTCAGATGTAAAATGAAACTCTAAATTCTTATATAAGGTTCCTCTGAGTCTGATCTTTAATAAAGAAAAGCTGCAAAACACACAATATCGTTCAACCTTTGATGCTCCATTTTCCTCTGTTTTCACTTACCAGGGTTGAGTCTGGTTGTGTCGAGTCTGGGCTCTCTGTCTGCAGAAAATCAGAAAATTTGGTGTGAAGATTTTGACCACTGAAAGAAGAATTCTACTTTTAAATTGTGAAAATCAAATGTTTACTCACAGGGTCTCTTTCCTGTTTCTCTTTCTCCTTCACACCTGTTTAGACACAGTGTGTGATCATAAAGGTGTAAACATGTTTTTAAGAGCAGAGAGATTTGAGAACATCACAGTTATGGGATGATCAAACTGGTTTACTGTACTTACTCAGAGAAACTTTGCCTTTCTCCTTGAAGTCAGGCTTTTCGTGAAGAATGTGATAAGTGTATGCTCCTTCATCATTTTTAGTTACATTGATGATCTTCAGTGAAAAGTTGCCGTTAACAAATTCCTCCTTAAAGAGAGATGTCCTGCCCTTAAATTGTTCGTCCTGGTCGTCATTATTTTCATTATTGTCCCGATACTGGTGAACAATTTTATCAGTACCATTAATCCAATACTTTATGGTGAAGCTTAACAGCTTTGATCTTGAATCTTGAGGTAAACTGATGTTCACAGGCAGGATGACAGTTTCTCCAACTTCTGCTGAGACTGAACGACCTAAATGAAACAGATCAGATTAAGATTCAGCTGTTTTATTAAACACACAGACAGAAGAGGCTGAAGTTCAGTCAAAAGGTTTCCTTCTAAATGATGTTAAATAAAACAGAATAAGAGACAGAAACTGAATCAAAACAAATAAATCATCCGTCTTTACAGTTTGTTTTATAATACCTGATAAAATGAGTTCATTAATAAAGCACCAACATCTTCAGTGGAAGTTATCATCAATTTAAATTTACAGAAATTTATGTTTTTGTCATTTTATTTAAGCATCTAGGAAAATTATTGCTGAAAGGTTTGAAGCAGAAACAACAGGACGGTTCAGACAGACCTGTCTATGTGATTTTATAATTATTAGTTCACAGATCACTCACTGCTGGCCGTGTGGACAATCCCATTTCAGGATTAGGAGTGAGTGAGAAAACAGACAGCTGTGAGGAGAGTGTGTGAATGCATTATGTTGTCATGTAGTATAACTGAGTGACTCGAGAGCAAAGCAACATCTGGCTGCAGCATAAAGATATTGGCAATAAGATTGGTTTCATTACAGAATCAATGCACAAAATTAGGGACTTCTCATGATTTTGATAAAAACACTAAAAACAAGTTTTCTACACAAAGAAAATATTATTTTTTACACTGTTAAGGCAACAAATAGGGCTTCAATAGATCCTAGATGAAGAGCCATTAGGGAGCAAAACGAGCCGGCTCTCTGAAAAGAGCCAAACTTCCCATCAGTAGTATAAAGACCTTCTGTTTTTTCCCTTTACTCTTATAAAGCCATGTTGAAATTTCCTGTGGAGCTGATTTTTCTCAAAATGGATACTGATATTGTATTGTCATGATGCTCATATGCTGAGGCCTTTTTTCCCTCCTTTTTCCCATCCAAGAAAACAGGGTGCTGCTCTGTAGCAACCTGACAGTGATTGTATGTTCTTGGACGGATTGAACTGTGAGTAAAAATGTTGTTGCTCTGTACTTGTAACATGTGCAATGACAATTAAGTCTGATTCTGATTCTTCTGAACAGTTTCACCCCCTTTTTGTTCTTTTTCTCTGTTGTTTTACAAAATGCCTGACCCTAAGCACTGGCTGCTTCAACTTTTGCCCCTTGGTAAAGGCAGAAGCAGTGAGGATGTTGTAAAGCCAGGAGAGACATCTAATCATTAACAGTGGAAAATTGCTGTTTATCACAGACCATGAACCAGAGTACGATTGAGACAGGACTGGATTTAAAGCACATGAAGAAACAAAAGTTATGTTGAGAGTGTTAGATTTCAGGCACAGATGAAACATGCTCAGTTATTATAAAGAAAAAAAATAAAACTAAAGGTAAAGATTAACAGAGTCAAACACAGTCTGATGACTGAACTAAAATTTAGAGAAACAAATTTTTTCAGAAAAATTCATCTTTGAAAGCCAAAAAACTTTCACTGTTCAGACAAAAGTACCAAGACTCCTTACTTGAGTAGAGGTAAAATCCCTTTGTAAAAAATGACTTGAGTACAAGAGTATAATAGTTAACTAAAACAAATTAAACAAAAACAAAAACTAAAATTTAAAATACATTGCAGTTAACACAATCTAATAAAAACCAGAAAAGAAAACAAAAACAATAAGTAAACTAAAACTGCATCTTATGTTCACAAAACTAACTGAAGCTAACTAAAATTATAGACAAAACGTCCATTATTGTTTTTGACAATATTTATTAGCCTTTAGGATTTAAATTAATCTGACACATTTTCCTAACCAATTTTACAACAGGTTTCATCAGCTGTTAGTGCTGTAAGGCACCATCATAGCAACGTACTGGGATATGCCTGTTTACTGCACTGACTGGTTGTGCTCTGTTGCGCTCTCCACAAAACATGTTGTTGGAACAACTTGGAGGAAATGGCTTAAGTTGGGAGGTGGTGGCGGTGTCCCATTTGTTTTTAGTATTTTATCTTAAGGCAGCAGCCAACAGTACAGTATCAGCATTGGCTGAGCAGTGAGCCCTATGTTGGACTTGACAATAAACAGTATTACAAAATACTTGCTCTGACATTTTTGAATCATGTACCTGGCAAATAAGGTATGAAAAAACTTAAACTAAACTAAAACCAAACTAAAACTAAGTCTTGTTGCAAAAATCAAAACTAAATAAAAACTAGAATGACCACTAAAAACTAATTTAAATGAAACTGTTTTGGAAAAAATGTCAAAACAAACTAATACTAAACTATAATGAGTAAAACTATGTCAAAACTAACTAAAACTAAACTTTCATGACAAATCCAAAACCATTATAACCATGCTTGAGTAAAAGTAAAAAGTAATGATCTAAAAACCTACTTAAGTAAAAGTAAAAGTACAGGTTCTGAAATGTACTTAAAAGTAATTATAAAAGTTAAAAATTCTATTTGCTTAATTTACTGGCTGCAAATCTATTGAACACAGGATAATTTATACGGAACCTACTTAAGCAATGTAACTGTTAGAACAAAAACTGCCTTTAGTATCTTAATGTTCTTCACTATAGTCATTAGGCATTTGGATTGTACACTTAAAGTTAACACATTCTGAACATTGCATTCTGAATCAGGATTAGCTTCTAAACGATGGTGTCACAAATTATGCTTATAGGCCCAACTTTCAAACTTTTTAATAGCACTTTTTAATGTACATCAGGCCACAATCATTTGGCACTGTGCAGAGTAACAGACCTGTTCTGCCACACACATCACACGTGAAGGCTTGTACACACAAATATACACACACCTCCTGTGTCTTTCAAAACCCAAAATAGTTCATGGGCATCAGTGTCGCAATGCTAAAATAAATAAATTAATTTAGAAAATGCTGGCTTAGGGCCCTCCTGGCAAAATTTTGGCCCTCAGCAGAAGATCTTTTTGAGTCCCAGACAGAATTATCCTCTCTTTTGTTCTTTTGTCTCATGAATGCAGGCTAACAGCTGGATTGTTTATGCCACAAAGTTTTACTTTATTTCAAAAACATTCATGCCACGCCCCAGTGGTGTTGTCTAATTAATTCCAGTGGGTAAACTCTGACATACCCTGATGGATGTTTTTCCTCTTAGGGCACATCTGTTTACTGCATCAAGGGAAGCATCACAAAAACCCCATCTCAGAAATGTTTGTCTTGTAAGGTGCTTTTAATCAGTCGATAACAGGTATCTGAAGCCTCTAGGTGGTTCTGTGGTCAGCTAAGAGTGTGGCGGAGTGATTTAGCCGAGGGATACATGACGTGAGTTGCCTTAGGTCCAGATAAACTTTATATTTCCGAAATGTTAATGCACTTAAAAACACTCAAATGTAGCGTACTTTGTCGTATTAATTTTTGATTTGAGTTCTTGTAGGTAGGGAAAATACCCTGTGTTCATGGTACGGTACTTTCCTTTTAGCGTCTATTTCTTCGTCACAGACTCTTACAGACTGTGACTTACTGAGGGAGAGGAGAGAACTTTCTACTGTATCTCAGGTACTTAGTGGCCACATAGAGCTCATACAACCTCACTTTAAAAATACTGAACTTTCTCTTTAAGTACAGCAACAGAGTATTTGTTACTTGCCCTCTCTTCTGTTAAGTGATAAGATAATTATGATTTTCGTTTGATTTCAGAATCAGGTAGGTCTGTCTGCTCTGCAAGGCTAAGTTTCTTATCCCCTCAGTGGAAAAATTTACCTGCCACATTGACATGGCATGAAGCCGAGCCAAGTCCTTCCCTCGTGGTCACTTCACAGCTGTATTCTCCAGAGTCTTCAGTCCTGAGGGAGGACACATGAAGTCTGATTCTTCTCTCTCTGAGGACGTCTTTGTCCAAATGAACTCGTCCTTTAAAGAGACCAGATGGGGGAACCTCATGTCCTTCGAAGTAACTAAACAGGACTGAACTCTTCGGATCAATTATCACATAACAATGGATTTTAAGAGAATCCAGAGAGCTGTTGGTGAAGGTCCACTCCAGAGTGACGTCCTCATTCTCGAAGACCTGATAGAAGCTCTGAGCAGATCTGACCTCAAATGTTTCTGTGGACAGAGAAGAAGAAACCAAAGTCACCCTGAAGTCTCTTTTTCTAAAGAACACACATCTTCACACACCAGATTACTTTTTAAACTAACTTTGCAGCGCAGCTGGATCCATCTGATTCAGCGTCTATAACCAGACACCAGTTGATTTATTAAATCTCTGATGATTCTGACTGATTGTCTCTCACAGTTTAGATCATATAAAGCAGTTTAGTGAGTTTGTGTCCTGAGCTGAAACCTTTAGTGAACTCCTGCTTTACAGAATCACAGGGACACATTTCTGTCTCTGTTTCAGGCTCACAGTCACATGATGATCTTAAAGGAGACATATCATGCTGATGCATGATTTAATACTTACATATAATATATAAAAAATTGAAAACAGACCTTACACCCCATTCATTTTCAAAAAATGAGATATTGTATTTTTTCTGATATCCTAGAACGAGATTTGATGCCTCTGAAAATAGGTCATTGTGAGATGTCCGCGAGATTTAAATCGTTGTGACATCACGAGGTACCTTTCTTTTATTGGAGTAATCTGATAAAACACTTCCTCCTCTGTGCTGTCCGTTAGCCACAAAACCGTCACCGAGGAATACATCCACCAACCAGCAGGGGTATATAGGTCCCTTGCTCACATTCACTCATTACCTGCTCTGGCCTGTAGGGGGACTCAATATACGGTTGCTGCTTTGAGCCTGCCGGAAAATACAGTAGAAGAAGAATTACAGGCTGGGTCTACCCCCGATAGAATTGACCAATCAGAGCACAAAGGGCTGTGACATTGCGTGGTAACTTTAGGTCATCCTCAGATCCGAGTGTTTAAACGAGGGCTTCATAATGGCCTAAAATGAGGATATTGAGAACGCTATTGTGGGGCAATGAAGGAACTAAATGACTTGTACTGAGGGCAGGAATGCTTTACAGGCATCTTAGTCTGGCATAGTGAAAAGGAGAAACAAGCATGATATGTCCTCTTTAAGCATTTTAGAAATTCTCTGGTTTGATTGTAAAATGCTGTTTCTTCCCATGTGAACAGAGCTGTTTACATGTTTTCATGGTAAGAGGGACCACTCTTCAGCATACAATGGAGCACAGTTACCTCGGTATCAGCGTTAGTGCATCTGGCAGCTTCAGCAGGGCCGTAAACTCGCTCACAGACAAGGCACGCAGGGCCTACTACAGCATCAAAGGTTCACTCAATCTGCTCAAACCCACCATTCAAATCTGGATCAAACTGTTTAAAAGTGTCATTCAGCCCATCCTTATATACAGGAGTGAAGTGTGGGGCCCCCAACTCACCCAGGGACACACCTCATGGGACACAACACCCCCAGAAAAGTTTCAATAAATCAATCTTTATTTGTATAGCGCCAATTCATAACAAATGTTATCTCAAGACACTTTACGATAGAGCATAAAGCTCTTCATTTTATGGATATACGTATATATGCATAGATACATATATACATATAAAATACACATATACATATATATATATACAAATATATACATCCAACACCCAACATGAATCCATATAGCCAATCATGGATCCCTCCATCATGGCGGCAAGAAAAAACCTTCTGTTAAGCAGCAGGAAATCTTGAATGTGGATCCCAGTCTCATGATGAACAGCAAATCCACACGATGCTGTGATGGGGTGAGGGCAAAGGAAGGGAGGTAAGAGGAGACAAGTGGACTAGAATAATAACTAAAGTTAGGGACAGGTCCATGTACCATCGACCTGTCGTCTGATTTATTAGAGGGTAGCCTCTTGAGATGCTACATCTCATTTTCAGGAGGGTCCTCATGTCTGAATGGTTGTGGTGATAATTTTCTAGAAGTATAATCTTAGATATTCAAACTGAAAATAAGAACTTATGGTAGTGGCGAACTCATGGGTGCCCAGACCACAAGTGCATCCCAACCATACTTGTCTCTGTTCAGTATAAATGTGTTAAAGGCCTCTTGAGATGTGACATCCCATTTTCAAGAGGGACTTCATGACTATGTGGTAATAAAAAAATAGATACTGTAGGTGTAACTTTCATGGATATGGAGATCATGCTTGTATCTGTATAAATAGCTATCATGATAATGGGAATGGAGTGTTCCTAATAAAATGGCCAACTATGTGTCATGTTTATAACTGTAGTTTTGTGGCTTCATGACTCCACAGCAGCAGGCAGTCTCCACCAAGGATCCCAGGCCACCTACAAGACAAGAGCCAGAGACGAGTACAGGAGCAGTCTAGGCCTATTACATCTAAACTATGAGTCTAATTTATGAACTAATTTATTTATTTATTTATGACCTATAAGCTGGTCCCTAACTGAAAGCTTTATCAAAGAGGAAAGTTTTAAGTCGAGCCTTAAAGGTAGAGAGAGTGTCAGACTCCCGAACTGTGGTCGGTAGATTGTTCCAGAGAAGAGGAGCCTGATAACTGAAGGCTCTACCTCCCATACTACTTTTGGAGATTAATGGTACCACAAGTAGGCCAGCATTTTGGGAGCGTAATGTTCTAGAGGGGTTGTATGGCACTACAAGCTCTTTAAGATAGACTGGTGCCTGTCCACTGAGAGCTTTATAGGGGAGGAGAAGAATCTTGAATTCTATTCTATATTTAATGGGAAGCCAATGCAGAGAAGCTAATACAGGAGTAATGTGGTCTTTCTCTCCTAGTTCTAGTCAGTACACGTGCTGCAGCATTTTGGACCAGCTGAAGCGTCTTAAGGGACTTGCTGGGACATCCTGAAAGCAGAGAATTACAATAGTCCAGTCTAGAGGTAACAAAAGCATGGACTAGCTTTTCAGCATCGCTCTGGGACAGGATAGGCCTGATTTTAGCGACGTTACGTCGATGAAAAAAGGCTGTTTTTGAAATTTGCTTTATGTGAGAGTTAAAGGATAAATCCTGATCAAATAGAACTCCTAGATTTCTAACAGTTGTGCTTGGTGCCAGGCTAATGCCATCTATGGCAGTTAAATCACTAGAAAAGGATTCTCTAAGGTGTCGAGGGCCCAGCACAATAACCTCTGTCTTTGAGTTAAGAAGAAGAAAATTTCTGGCCATCCAGGTTCTGATGTCCTTTAAACAGGCATCTAGTTTATCTAAGTGGTTTGTCTCACCTGGCTTTAGTGATACATAAAGCTGTGTATCATCAGCGTAGCAGTGAAAATTAACAGAGTATTTCCTCATGATATCACCAAGGGGAAGCATATATATAGAGAAGAGAATTGGACCTAGCACTGAACCTTGAGGAACCCCGTAACTTACTTTAGTGTACACAGAGGATTTGTTGTTCACATGTACAAACTGATATCTATTAGATAAGTAGGACTTAAACCAATTTAAGGCAGTCCCTGTAATCCCAAGTAACATCTCCAATCTCTGTATAGGAACATCATGATCAATGGTGTCGAAAGCAGCACTTAGATCTAACAAAACAAGTACAGAGAGAAGTCCATCATCTGAAGCTGAAAGTAGATCATTTGTTACTTTAATTAGAGCAGTCTCTGTGCTGTGATGAGCTCTAAATCCTGACTGAAAGTCCTCAAGCAGGCTATTGTCTTGAAGGAAGTCACCTAGCTGTTTAGCTACCACTTTCTCCAGGATCTTTGAGGCAAATGGAAGGTTAGAAATAGGCCTGTAGTTAGCTAATGTTCCTGAATCAAGGTTAGGTTTTTTAAGGAGGGGTTTGATTACTGCTGTTTTAAAAGACTGTGGTACGTAGCCTGTTGATAGAGATATATTTACTGTCTCCAGCAACAATGGACAAACCAGAGGAAAGACCTCCTTAAACAACTTAGTTGGGATCGGGTCTAAAAGGCAGGTTGATGATTTAAGGGAAGAGACGAGAGAGTTTAGCTCCTGAAGGCTGATCGTAGAGAAACTGTCTAACTCAGGTCTAACTAGTACTACATTTAGAGGTATGACAGGTTCAGCTGGAGATAAAGAGTTGCAAATTTTATCTCTAATTTTCAGAATTTTATCATTAAAAAAGTTCATAAAGTCCTCACAGCTCAGTGATAGAGGAATCACAGGCTTAATAGAGCTCTGACTCTGTGTCAGCATGGCTACAGTGCTGAAGAGGTATCTGGGGTTGTTTCTATTTTCTTCAATATGTGAGGAATAGTAGGCAGCTCGAGCATGTTTTAAGGCTCTCATGTAGTTATAATGACTCTCTCGCCAAAGTATACGTGACTCTTCTCTTTTATCAGAGCGCCACATTCTCTCTAATTTACGGGTTGTTTGTTTAAGTGTACGAGTTTCTGAGTTAAACCAAGGAGCTGTCCTCTGACATTTAATACATTTTTGTCTCAGTGGGGCAATTGAGTCCAAAGTGGATCTTAGTAGACTGGCTGAGTCATCAACAAACTGATCCAGCTGAGTGGGGCTAAAGTTAATATCACAGTTATCAGTTGGCCAATTTATTGAGCTTAGGGCAGTAGGAATGGTCTCTTTGAATTTAGCCACGGCACCACTGGACAGACTTCTACTGCTCACAATTTTGCTGCAAAACACAGAATCTTCCAGGAGGATGCTAAAAGTTACTAAGAAGTGGTCGGATAAAAATGGATTTTCAGGAAAAACTTTCAGTTCATTAATATCGAGGCCATATGCTAAAACCAAATCAAGAGTGTGATTGAAATGATGGGTAGCTTCATTGACAGACTGAATAAAGCCAACTGAGTCTATTAATGACATAAAAGCTGAGCTAAGACTATCACTCTCTTTGTCCACATGGATATTAAAATCACCTACAATGACTATTTTATCAGAGCTTAGGACTAAGTTGGACATGTACTCAGAGAATTCTGATAAGAATTCAGAGTATGGGCCTGGAGGACGGTAGATTATCACAAACAGGACTGTCTGGCCAGTTTTTGAATCAGTATGAGATAAATTTAGAGTAAGACTTTCAAAAGAAGTATATTTAGCCTTTGGTCTGTGATTGATTTGGAGACAGGAGTGATAAATAGCTGCTACACCACCACCACGGCCTGTATCGCGTGGTATATGAATATTTGAATGACTGGGGGGAGTGGACTCATTTAAACTGGCATATTCCTCTTCACGTAGCCATGTTTCAGTGAGACAGCATAAATCAATCTGATTTTCTGTTATAAGGTCGTTCACCAGTAAAGATTTGGACCTGAGTGATCTAATATTTAAGAGACCACATCTGATTCTCTGATGTTTTAAAGCCACTACATTTGAAGGATTTATTTTAATCAGATTTCTATAGTTGACACCTCTTTTGTTTGTTTTTGAGTTAATATCTAAGTGAGCTTTGGGTCGGGGGACTGACACAGTGTCTATGGAATAATGTTTATCACTATTACAAAAGCCATAGCAGTTATCTAAGTGATGAAAACAGCTGTCATAACAGTAATGGCAGGAAAACTGTCTTAGAGCAAGCGCAGAGGAGCGTGGAGGACTGCAGCTCTGCAACATGGTCTCATCTCTGAGAGGTCATAAGTGTGACTCTGCCATGTTTTTTAATAAGAGAGATGCACCAGCCAGAGTAGGATGGATGCCATCTCTTCCTATCAGGCCAGGTTTTCCCCAGAAGGTTGACCAATTGTCAATGAAGCCCACATTGTTTGCTGGACACCACCTCGATAGCCAGCAGTTGAATGATGACATGCGGATATACATGTGTATCTGTCCCATGCCTGCTTAAATATGTTTCCTTGATGATTATTTATTATTCTTTTTATGTTTTTGACTGACTGTTTGAATGCATACTCACTGGGAAGCTACAAATGAATTGCCCCTTGTGGGATAAATAAAGTTGTCTGAATCTGAATCTGAATCTGAATGTCATCACTGGTCAGATTGGGCAAGGGGCCAGAGAAAATTACGGAGTCCGACATTTTCTTTGCAAAAGAGCACACTGATTTGATGTTTAATTTGGTTACTTCCGACTGGCGACGTCAGGAGTCATTCATGCTGACAAGGAGGACTATTCTAGCAAACTTAGGTTTACTCTTTGACAGCAACTTCAAATTTGCCTCAATGTCGCCCGCTCTGGCCCCTGAGATGCACCTAACTATGCCCGCTGACTTCGCTATCTTCACATTTCTGACTATGGAGTCGCCAATTATCAGTGTTTGTTCCCCTGTGGGCGGGTTACCACCATCACCGAGGGGAGAAAACCTGTTGGAAACATGAACCGGATGGTGGGGTACCGAGTGGGTCTTCGACTTACCGCTATGCTTGCCACGGACAGTGACCCAGCCATTACTAGCAGGGGGGGAGGCTAAGCTAATGCTAGCGCTAGCGCAGCCTGCACCGCTAGCTACGTCCTGCCTGCTCGCTGCGGCTACGTAAGTGGGTTTGGGTCCGGTGCAGAGCTGCTTCTCCAGATCAGACACCCTCGCCTCCAAATCTAAGAATAAACTACACTTCTGACAAATACCGCTATCAGTAAAGGAGGACGAGGAGTAGCTAAACATCTGGCACATAGGACAGGACAGAGCAGGAGCGGAGGGAGAAGCCATGCTAAGAAGCTAAGCTAAGTTATGCTAAGCAGAAGAAAGTAGAATTAAATGACCGCTTGAGAGAAGCTAGAGTGGTTGTGGTAGATGTTAGTACGTTCGATCGAACATAGATCGTAATTAATCAAAACAATTATAAGCTCAAATGACAGATATTAGTCAGTTAAGATTATCCAATCCAATCCAATCCAACTTTATTTGTTAAGCGCTTTAAAAATCAACCATAGTTGGTAGTAGCCTAGGACAAATTCCTGTGGAACTCCACACAAGAGAGGAGCAGAGGAGGAGGATACACCATCGCCAAGACTAACACAGAAAGTGCGATCAGTCAAGTATGACCTGAACCAATCAAGTGCTATGCCCCTGATACCAACCCAATGCTCCAGACGAGAAATCAAGATGTCATGATCCACAGTGTCAAATGCAGCAGTTAAATCTAAAAGAACAAGGACAACACAGTCACCAGCGTCAGTAGCTAAAAGAATATCATTAAAAACTCTTAAAAGAGCTGATTCAGTGCTATGAAGGGATTTAAAACCAGATTGGAAAACCTCTAAAATATTATGTTCTTCCAGAAAGGCCATTAATTGAACGCAAACTATCTTTTCCAGAGCTTTAGCAAGAAAAGGCAGTTTAGAGATTGGCCTGAAGTTAGAAAGAACTGTCGAATCAAGACCAGGTTTTTTAAGCAGAGGTTGAACTACTGCATGTTTTAGCAAGTCAGGCACCACACCTGAGGACAGACTACTATTAATGACTGCCATAGCAGATGGCCCTACAGTAGAGAAAACCTCCTTAAACAAATGAGGGGGGACAGCATCGCTTGGAGAGCCTGAGGGCTTCAAATGACCAACAATCTCTTGAAGAAAGGGCAGAGTCACAGGCTCAAACTGCTCAAAGACAGCAGAGCAGGGGACAGAGACTGAGGGGTCATAAACAGAAGGAGAGATTTGGGCCCTAGCACAATTGACTTTGTCAATAAAGAAGCAAAGAAAACTTTCACAAACAGCAGAAGAGGCCTCCATACAGACAGTTTGAGGGGCATTAAGAACAGAATCAATAGTGTTAAACAAAACACGGGGTTTGTGACAGTTTGACACAATAATATCAGAAAAATCTCTTATTTTAGCATCCTTCACAGTTATCTGATAACAGCGCCAACAGTCCTTTAATATTTGAAGTGACACTTGCAGTTTGTCCTTTTTCCATTTCCGTTCAGCTCTACGGCACTCGCGTCTGACAGCACAAGTCTCGTCATTTAGCCAGGGCTCAGATTTGGTTCTGGGCTGCCTGGCTTTTAACGGAGCCACAGTGTCTAAAACCATTTGGCAGGTTGAGTGAAACCAAGAGCAAAGTTCCTCCATATTACACACAGACTCCAGTAAGACACAGTTCTGATCGAAAGCTGCAGAGAAATGAGCAGCAGTGGAGGGGTTAATAATACGGCAGCGCCGAGGAGCATCTTGCCTGATTAGCGTTAGCTGAACAGAGACAACACACTACAAACAGCGCTGCACTGTGAAAACAGGAAGTGACGAATACGCTCACCAGGAAGTGACGAGTCTCCTGTGTTTCACCTTCAGTTCTGCAAAGAAATCCTCAGGGTCCAGAGAAAGTGTCCAAACCATGCAAGTAGAGCTGGGACTCTTCCCTCTCTCTCTACACATGATCAATAGGTCCATTAAGTTCAAGCTAATCCTGAATCCTATCACCACAGAGCCTTTCTTAGTCACAGCCTCAGCTCAGAGACAGACCCTCTGAGAACCATCAGAGAAACCTGCCACCTCAAAATAAAAGAAATCCAAGAGCTCCAAAATCTCTCCAGAACTCAGCTGGCATACATAGACAAAACGAACAAAGCTGTTTGATTGACAATTGGAAACATGAAATTAAATCATTCATAAATTAGAATGTTATGACCTCCTGAACAGAGAATATTCTCTGGCAAAGTATTTAATCAGTGTGAAAAACCCCAAACAGAGACGCACATTAACCATGTACAGACTCAGCGACCATCAGCTCCAGGTTGAAAAAGGTCGCCATAGGAAAGAATGGACACCAAAAGAAACGAGAATCTGTAAACACTGTTCTTCAGGAGAAACTGAGACTGAGCTCCATTTTCTGCTCTGCTGTCCTGTACCAAACTGAGAGAGAGGCTTTCCTCCATCAGGTCACAGCAGTAGACTCCTCTTATGAAAGAAAAACACATGCTGAACTTATGACACTCTGTCTGGGAAAAGATCCCCAATTTATACATTTAGCTGCACAATATGTGACACTCTGCCATGACATCAGAGAAAAACATCAGATCTGAACCATTATTAGTTATAGAGCTCTGCTGAACTTCTTTAAGATCAATTGTTTGTGAATATTCCTTTGTCCTTAAATCAAATTTCATAACAAGACTGTATTTAACTGTTCATTATTATTATAATTATTTATTATTGTATTTGACTGTTTATTGTTATGCTTTGGCAACAATGTATTTTTCCATTCATTCCAATGAATCTTTTATTGAATTGAACTGAATAGATAGATAGATAGATAGATAGATAGATAGATAGATAGATAGATAGATAGATAGATAGATAGATAGATAGATAGATAGATAGATAGATAGATAGATAGTGTGACGGCCCTCCTGCCAACAGGGCCTGCTGTTTTGGGCTGGGCTGACGCGGCCGGTCTCCCAGGTGTGGAGTATTTAGGATCCTGATCACAAGCATTCATTCTCTCTGGCATACCTCCTGAGGGGTCACACCACGTCGGCGTTCCTCCTCGGCGTCTCATCCTTTGCTTGTGTTATCTTTATGTTGTGTAAATTTTGGCTGGGACATTGGTCCAGAATAAAATATTTAAGCTGTTCAGAGTTCGATCTTTCCGTCTTTGTCAGGCTTTAGAGCCGGGTCGTGACAATAGATAGATAGATAGATAGATAGATAGATAGATAGATAGATAGATAGATAGATAGATAGATAGATAGATAGATAGATAGATAATTTGGAACTTAACATCTTAGATAAAACCTGGGCCCTGCTAACCTAAGGCTAAGTTTGTTATAGGGACAGGTCCTAGGCATAAATGTGGAGGGGTAAAACCTAGGCATAACTATTTGGACATGTACAACGATGATCTACAACCTGAACACTGATGAGATTCATTCTAAAAAGTAAAGTTAAAACCTTGACTTTGATGACCTGGACATTCACTCTTAAGGTGTGTATTAGCCTCTAACATAGATATACATGTATAGATCTGTAACACAGTCTGTCAGGTAACAGGTAACGAAAGATCCATTCACTGTGTGATGTAACTTCATGCCAGTGATATGCAGAGAAAAAGCTGAGTTCTCCATGATGCACATCTGTTTCTGCATCAAGAGAAGCATCATAAAAACCCATCTCAGAAATATTTGTCTTATAATGTGCTTTCATTTAGTCTAAAGCCAGCATCTGAAGCTGCTAGCTTGTTCTGTTCACTACAGCTGTATGAGGTGGAGTGATTTGGCGGAGGGATACATGACGTGAGTTGGCTTAGGTCCAGAAAAACTTTATATTTCTGAAATGTTTATATACTTAAAAACACTCATATGTAGCGTACTCTTAAACTGTGGTATTATTTTTTGATTGAAGTTCTTGAAGGCGGAGAAAATACCCTTTGTTCTTGGTATGGTACTTCTATGTTGGCAGCTATTTCTTTGTCACAGACTCTCACAGTCTGTGGCTTACTGAGGGAGAGGAGAGTACTTTCAAAAGCATCTAATGTACTTAGATTCCACCTGGAGCTCATACAACCTCACTTTAAAAGTACTGAACTGTCCCTTTAAGTACAGTAACAGAGTACTTGTTACTTTCCCCTTCTTCTGTTCAGTGATAAGATAAAACAGACTCACCTGAAGGTGGAGGATCATCGGCAATAGAAAGGCTTAATAGTAGAAACAAGAGTGCAAACTCCATTGTTGCTCAACAGTTGATCTTCGGGAACTATTTGAAGTCCTAAACCATTCAGTGAAGATTCAAAAAAGAGAGAAAATTGGTCAAATACAGCTCATCTGTTCGAGGCAGACTCTCCCCACTGTCACCTTGAAAGTCCTTTCGGTTTTCAGTGAGACACACCTTAGATGTTACGCAACGTGTTTATCAGACACTTCATATGTTAACAAGCAGAACAGGTTGAAACACTATTTCCTCCTGAAAGTTCCAGTGGCTGCACGCTTTAATTATTCAGACATGCTTTACACAACAGACAGGAGTAGATAGATAGATAGGGATGGATGGATAGATAGATAGATAGATAGATAGATAGATAGATAGATAGATAGATAGATAGATAGATAGATAGATAGATAGATAGATAGATAGATAGATAGATAGATAGATAGATAGATAGATAGATAGCTTAAAAAGGTTCATACTGTCTTCCTGGTTTAACTATTCATAAAGGGTTCTTTTTGAAAGACAGAGAGGTTTGTTTACCTGCTTGACTAGTTTCAACCCACTTCCGGGGTCTTCGTCAGAAGCGTCACGTGATGGTGAAGTGACGTCACTTCACCATCACGTGCCGCGGCAGACCAATCCAGACGGCTTACGTAGTGCAGGGAGCGCGCGGAGACGTGCACTGCGGATGTACGCTATAACACTGTTTAGGCTCAAAAAATGTACTAAATGACTTTGTTTCGAATTAATTATGGACATTACCCGCTCAGGACACTTGGATTACAGCGGACGAGCAGTATGAAGGAAAATAGGCACGTTTTTGTGGACTTTTATGGACCTTTTTCTTACGGGCGCCGTCGTCCCCTGTTAGATGGACCTTTGTTGACAGTGAAAATGCCCCCGGACCCCCGGCTGCTTTTGAGACATCAAAAAAGTGCTCCAGAGTGTTGCTCAGCATGAGGGTGAGTAGAAAATGAGGCCAAATCGTTGTTTGGGTGTAGTGTTCCTTTAACCTTGACGATCATATCCTGAACCAGAACACTGAAGAAGAACATATTTGCAATTATGATGGACCTGGACACTTAAATAAAGCCTAGCTACTCATGATCAGGACCTGGATGCTGAAGAGATGGATCTAGGTAAGGTAAATCTAGGAATTAATCATTTGGAGGTTTGTTGCCTGAAATCCTCCAATGAATCATGTATCAAAGATGCTCTCTTGGACTGAGATCTGTTGAGAACACTGGTGTATGGTGAACTGATTATTTTGTTGAAGAACAAGTCTGAGATAATCTGATCTTGAGAGATGGAGCTCTTGGAAGCCTCTATCAGGATATGGTCCATCGTGTCATAAAGTGATGGAAATAGTCAGTTATGGGGTGTTCAAAGAAAATACCCTCCACACCATACCAGCAGCAGCAGCCTGAACCACGGATATCTAAGTGCTGTTGCCTTTTGACCATCTTGAACCACTCTTGCAAATTTTCTGAAGTGTGGTGTCAGTGAGGTATTTCTGCCCAGAGAACAGCCACTTGATGGATATTTTCTCTTTCAAGACCATGCTCAGTAATACCTTGAGATTGTTTTACATTAAAAATCCCTGCAGACCCAGAAAGTCTGGCACCATTTCAACACACTTAAATACCTTGCATTGCTGCTGTGTGATTGTTTGGCTAATGTTGACAACTGTTTGAACATAAATTCCAAAAATTATGTTTTGATTTTGTTTCTTATTCATGAACAGGACAGTAGCTGGGTTAAAAATCTTATGAAGTAAGTCTCTAAGGGAGACACCAACATTCTTTTTTGTTTTCCTGTCTTGTTTCAGTCCATGACAAACAGATAGACACAATTATTTTGACTATAATCAGATAAAATCTTCAGCAACTCGAAACAGTCTTGTGTGCTTGTCACTTGTTTTTTTTCCCACATCATGTTTCTTTATTTTAGACTAAGACTAGCACCCTGTGTAGTTTATTAAAGATATACATCTGATACTAAACCACAAGGAAACATTTGATCAGTAATTCCACTGAAATAATAATGATGGATGATTCTCTACAGCCACTCTGAGGGTCACTCCTGACAGATCTCAGTTCTTGGAGAATACAGGCTTCACCCTGAAGTGTGAGGTGTCAGACAACTGCAGCAGCTGGAAGGTGAAAAGAAACACCTCCCGTCAAGTTTCAGAGCCATGAGAGAGGGGCTGGGGGGTCCTGGGTGATTTCTCCTGCACCATTGACTTCCCAAGCAGAAACGATGAGGGGGTGTACTGGTGTGAGTCTACAGACGGGAGGAAGAGCAACATCATCAACATCACATTTACAGGTGAGTCCACTGTGAGGGGCTCGTGTATGTGTTGGTTTTTCTGTCCACCTTTCATCTGGTTTTCTTTCTGTCCCAGTTGGTGATGTGATCCTGAGCAGTCCAGCATTTCCTGTGACTGAAGGAGAAGCAGTGACACTTCTCTGCCTCGATAAGGACCACTTAGACAGTGATTTGCCATCACACTTGGAAGCATCTTTCTTCAAAAACGATGCTTTCATTGGCACTCAGCCTGCAGGGAAGATGGTTCTTCCAGCAGTGTCCTTTTCTGATGAAGGTTTCTACAATTGTGAGCACCCAACCAAAGGGAAGTCCAGGAAGAGCTGGCTGACTGTGAGAGGTAATAAGAAAATTTAGCTTTTAGTGGCTTTAAAACCTAAAGATTGATGGACATTTTTCCGCGCAGCTCTGGGGTGAAGTTGGATCATTGTTTTAGGATTCATTTGGTTTGGTCTACTAACCACTGCTCTTTATCAAGCAGTTCAAAGATGTCAAAGTCTATGTTCCTACCATACAGCTCAATCTTGCACAATGATCTGGAAATCCATCCATTCATCTTCTTCTGCTCATCCATGGTCAGGACGTGAGGGCAGCAGCCTGAGCAAGGACACCCTTCCAAGGGGATCCCGAGGCATTCCCAGGCCAACTGCGAGACAGTCTCTCCAGCGTGTCCTGGGTCTTCCCCAGGCCATCTACCGCAGGAACGTGCCCTGATCACCTCAATGGAAGGTATTCAAGAGTCATCCTGACCAGATGCCTAAGCCACCTCATCTGGCTACTCTCAACTCAGAGAAAGTAGCTAGATGGAGGAGACCCCAGCCACCTTAGAAAGGAAATTCATTTGGGCCACATGTACTCATGATCAAGTTTTTTTGGTCACGACCCACAGCTCGTTACTGTATGTGAGGATAGGAAGGAAGATCAACTGGTAAATTGAGAGTTTTACCTATAGGGCTCAGAGTCTGCATCACTGCATCACTGCAGACACCATACCAATCCACCTGTTGATCTTCCGATTCATTCTTCCTTCGCTGGTGTTCCTTCGCCTATGTAATTAAACTCCTGTACTTGGGGTAGAATCTCATCCACAACCCGGAGAGGGCACTTCAACCTCCCCAGGGTGAGGACAATGGATTCAGATTTGGAGGTGCTGATTCTCATCCAAGCTGTTTTACAACTTGCTGCGAACTGATCCAGTGAGAGCTGTAGGTTTCTGTATGATGAAGCCAATAAGACCACATCATCTGAAAAAAGCAGAGACCACCCATTCATACCTAGTCACTCTCAAATTCACTGACCAATGGTTTTGAGTTTCCATGTTAGCTATTCATCAGTATCTCTAAGACACTCAATTCCTATCATGCCCATTTACACACCACTGACGCGGAAGCAACTTGAGGCTAAGTGTCTTGCTCCAGAGTACAATGCAATATGTTGCCCATGGCTGGACTTGAACCTGCAACCTTCCAATTGTTCCAATCCAACTGTTGTTTGATGCATAAGCGAAACAACAGTCAGATTCTGTTACCCCACCCGAAGGCAATGGGAGGCTACCCTTTTGTCTACTGGGGTAAACCCCAATATACAGGTGCCGAGCCAAGGAGCAGTAAGTACTGCTACCTCTGCATCTCTCACCATTGGCATCTCCAGAGTGGAAGACAGTCCAGACCCTCTCAAGAGGACTGTTTCCCAAGCCCAAGCTATGGGTCAAGGTCTGTCCAACTATATCTAGCTCAACCTCGCACACCAGCTCAGGATCCTTCCCTACCACAGAGGTGATGTGCCACATCCCTACAGCAAGACAGCAAGGGTCCTCACCTTTGCCTGCCACCCAGCTCATACTGCACCACTTTGGCCCCTTCCATGGTGAGCCTATGGGAAGGGGTCAAACATTGCCTTTTCTAGTCCCATGGGTGTACGTCCCACCAACAGATGCTCGCCATCGAGCTCCATCCTCGGGTCTGGCTCCAGGGTAGGGCCCTGGTGACTCACATCCAGGCACAAGAAACTGGAAACCATTGTTATTGCTCTCCATTGTAATCTTCAAACCAAACTTTGTCTGGCCCCTCCCCCAGGACCTGATTGCCTTGGGTGACCCTACCAGGGGCATAAACCCCAGTAAACATAGCTCCTGGGGTCACTGGGGCATGCAAACCCCTCCCCCCGATACAGTGGTGGCTCTGGGACGGGTGATCCAGAAATATCAGCTTCAAAATATAACCAAGTGGTAACCTTTAGGGCAGAAATGGAGGTTAGAATTTTCAAAGCTGTAGTTCCTTGAGTGTCCACTTGAGGCTGACTGCAGGAACCCTGGAGGTGTTATGACTGTGTACAGATAAAGGATGATTTTTTAGCCTGAGTAAACATCTTGTCAGCCTGATCCAATAAATGTTTGGTCTTTACATGAAAGATAATTACTATGTTCTTAAAAATAGAGATATAATCAACATGGCTACTCATCAGGAAGTGCCAGGCAGTTGGATTAGCATGATTCACTGTCTGACATCAGTATCAGAATGGCAGCATCCATTGCATCGCATGAAAATCGTCACTTTGATTATCAAAACAGCTGACATCACATGGCTTCATCAAATTCATTTTACCTATTGGTACACTATGCCAAAAATCTAACATCAAGCTGCCTTTAGGCTGTGTCTGGTGTGTGCTGTCATATTGGCCAAAGGACTGTAACACCATGTTCCACACAGACTGTTGGACGTTCACCTATTGACACTGTAGATAGGTAAGCACAGTCATAGAGCATCCCAAAGCCAACAACAGGGCCCATTTCATTTCAGCTTCAATGCTTCCGGCTCCTGGTGATGCTGAATCAATCAGAGGTCAGCAGTGTCTCCACTTTATGGCGAGGCTCTCCAAGAATTAAGCTGAAAAGAACTTAGCCAGTAATTAAGTTATGGAAAACCGAAACAACCGAGTGAAGTCCAGCCAGGACAAGCAGATATCTTGTAGTGGGAAAGCCTCACAAATGCTACTCTGTCCCAGACATCCCTCTGTCCAGCTTTGTTTCTGTTCCTCTGCCTCAGACTCACATTCCTTCACTCTCAGTTTCCTTCGGTCTAAAGTCCATGACGAGAAAACACTGATGATGTTTCAGGGATGATCCCATGTTTTTTTTCCCTGAACAGCTCAGCCCTCAGACATCTTCACTCCTCTTCCCAACATTCTTCCTCCTCCTTCCTCGCCTCCTCCTCTCTTTCCTGTGCCCAAGCTGGTGTGCACCATCCTGCTGTTCATTTTCTACACCATCATCCTCTTTTTGGGCATCTACACCTACAGGCTGAGGGCTCGAGGTGACAACACTGGTCACAGGGCTCCTATTGGTCTGTTTACTGCTGCTAAATTCTCTCATGGCTGTCAAGTGACAAAAGAGACCACAGACGAGTGAAAAGGTTGGTGCCCCCTGTTTGTCTTCTGGAACCTTTCAAACTTGCTCTGATAACAATTTTGTCATTTCTGCAGCCATAGCATATTGTTACTCAGTTTTCTGAATAAAAAAATTATAACACCTTGTCAAAACTGAACACAACTGGGAAAATCATTAGAATTCAGTGGATAAAGGCAGAATTCTGTCTTGGATCTCATAATCCTGAGGGAAATAAAGTCAAAATGAAAAAAATCAAAGTCAAAAGATTTGTAAGAATATTCAAAAAAATCTAAATTATAAGAATAAAGGCAGAATTCTGAGTTTTTGAAGCACAATGGCTTACCTACCCTTCATATTGTTGCAAGAGGAACAAATCGAGTAAATGATGGTTTGATATTTTGCCTGAGAATGGCTCTCTATACCTCTGTTTCCTGGTCAAAAGCAAAGTCTGTGGCTAACCAGTTGAGCTGGTTGTTGCAGCAGCAACGCAGTTACATTTGCAGAGAAGAGGAAGTGAAGCTGAGAGACAAAGAAACTTCAGCAAACCCTCCTTCAAAGCTGAAAACTGTCTCTTCTGTTTGTTTTTATCTTTCTGCAGCTCGAGCAGAGGCTAAAATGAGAGAACTTTAACATCCTGGTAGGAGGTGAATTTGAAGATAAACTTCTGCAGACGTCACAACCAACCAGTGCAGAGAGAAGAAAAAACAAACTATCAATTGCTTCGTGATTTCAAACCATCTATTTAATCATTACTTTGTTGTCTTTTCTATAACATATTCAAAAGTTATAGGGATGCACCGTATCAGATATATTGTTGAACACAGACATTCAGTGATAAGGAGGGAAAGCATTATGATACATTCATACTTCAGATGATATCTCAACCAAAATAAAGAGAAAGCGTTACCAACATGTATGGCTGATAAATATGCTGTAAATATCTGCAGAAAACAGGTGCATGTGTATAATAACATATCTGTCTCAGAGCTAATATTTTCTCTTATTAAAGGTAAACAATTAAACTGTGCTCGGCATAGCTTTATGCAGTGTAAAATAATACATCGTACCCATTGGACAAATTTAAGATACCAAACTTTTTCCCGATGTAAGCTCTGCTTGTAATCGTAATGTAACTCCTTCTATCCATATCCATATGTTTTGGACATGTCCTGAGGAATTCTGGTCACTTATTTTTAAAACTATTTCTGATTGTCTGAATAAAAAGTTGACCCATGCCCATTTATAGCACTTTTCGATACCCCACCCCACAAATGCATGAGCAAATTGTCCAACAGTTTAAGAACAACATTTCTCAACCAGCTATTGCAAGGAATTTAGGGATTTCATCATCTACGGTCCGTAATATCATCAAAAGGTTCAGAGAATCTGGAGAAATTACTGCACGTAAGCGGCAAGGTCGAAAAACAACATTGACTGCCCGTGACCTTCGACCCCTCAGGCGGTACTGCATCAAAAACCGGCATCACTGTGTAAAGGATATCACCACATGGGCTCAGGAACACTTCAGAAAACCACTGTCAGTAACTACAGTTCGTCTACATCTGTAAGTGCAAGTTAAAACTCTACTATGCAAAGCCAAAGCCATTTATCAACAACACCCAGAAACACCACCGGCTTCACTGGGCCCGAGCTCATCTAAGATGGACTGATGCAAAGTGGAAAAGTGTTCTGTGGTCTGACCAGTCCACATTTACAATTGTTTTTGGAAACTGTGGTCGTCGTGTCCTCTGGACCAAAGAGGAAAAGAACCATCCGGACTGTTATAGGCGCAAAGTTCAAAAGCCAGCATCTGTGATGGTATGGGGGTGTGTTAGTGCCCAAGGCATGGGTAACTTACACATCTGTGAAGGCACCATTAATGCTGAAAGGTACATACAGGTTTTGGAGCAACATATGTTGCCATCCAAGCAACGTCTTTGTCATGGACAACCCTGCTTATTTCAGCAAGACAATGCCAAGCCACATTCTGCACGTGTTACAACAGCGTGGCTTCATAGTAAAAGAGTGCGGGTACGAGACTGGCCTGCCTGTAGTCCAGACCTGTTCCCCATTGAAAATGTGTGGTGCATTATGAAGCGTAAAATACAACAATGGAGACCCCGGACTGTTGAACAACTTAAGCTGTACATCAAGCAAGAATGGGAAAGAATTCCACCTTAAAAGCTTCAAAAATTGATCTCCTCAGTTCCCAAACGTTTACTGAGTGTTGTTAAAAGGAAAGGCGATGTAACACAGTGGTAAAAATGCCCCTGTGCCAACTTTTTTGCAACGTGTTGCTGCCATTAAATTCTAAGTTGATGATTATTTGCAAAAGAAAATAAAGTTTCTCAGTTTGAACATTAAATATCTTGTCTTTGCTGTGTATTCAATTGAACACAAGTTGAAAAGGATTTGCAAATCATTGTATTCTGTTTTTATTTACAATTTACACAACGTGCCAACTTCACTGGTTTTGGGTATTGTAATTAGTATTCTTCTCTCATAGAAAAGTAAGTTATATTTTTAATGGAGAGAGTTGAATGATTTTTTATTAAAAGATTATGATGACACAGCATCATCTCTTTATTTTGACACCTTTTATTTGAGAGTTTGTCTCCATTTTTACGATGTCAGTTTTTGGCCAGCAGAGGTCACCCCTGGCCGTTTTAAAGAGCTCCAGTTATAAAAACCACAGGTTGAACACACATGAACACTCCAACGCCACTTCACTGTGAATACTGGGTGTGTCTATTCAATAGGTCGGAGCCTCCAAAGGGGCACTGGCAGAAAAAGAAAAAAATTTTAAGTTTCTCATGTGCATCAAACCATCTGGAGCACACACAAACTGTTTCATGTGCATGAGAAACTTCTTGTGTTCACAGGAAACTGACAATGTCTTCACATCAATGATTTGGGTAAAGTCCAAACTTTCCAGGTGAATAACTCATTAGTGAAACAATGTAGTTATAAACCCAATCCCTCTGTTTAATCACTCTCATTGAGACTGTGAGATAAAACTTTGTTTACCTCAGAATGAGCCAGACAACTACAATTTGTCTCAATACACATTTTGTCAATAACTTTAACTTAACCCTGCAAAACACAAATATAGAAAAAAAATGTGCAAAAAATGTTTTCACCTCTCATAAGTTGTTGTAGGGGCCCGCAGAAGCAGAAACTAAAGGGTATGTAAATTTTTTTGTAAGTTTTTAGGAACATGTTGTAATATTACAGCGTTGGGCCTTGCTGGGAAAAGAATGTCAGTGTTAATGCCCACACTGTTTAATAAAATATACAAAACAAATAAAGGATCATTTGCAATGCTGAGCACTTCTGCTGCCCAGTAACAGTCTATATCATGAATGATAATCACAAAACCTTCATTTTTTTCTGTCATTTATTATTATTAAAAAAGAAGCTAAACTTTATTTACTATAGTCAGAATTAAAAAAAATCTCCCCAAGCATTCAGTCATAGTATCCGGTGTTCAGCCATGTTTATTTTCAATGATAGTGAAGTATCTGATGTGAATGTTTAAATAGGTGTTCTTAGGATGCAGATGGGAGGATGAACAGACTGATACCTAAGATGATAACCTCTGTAGCAAAGGTCAAAGGCCTTCACTTCAGGCTTCATGGGTTTGCCCTTTGGGTCACTGATCATTTATCTAAGATGCTCTGGTCCAATGAGAGTCCACTCTACATGCATGTCTGTGTATAGGTCAAACAATGTGTCTGGTATAATGACATGTACTCTTAAAGTGTGTGAGAGGTTTATTTGGCTTGGGCCTCTCAGGCTGTCTGGAGTGCCTGATTCAGACTCTTGCAAGGGCATCTACATCTGTCTCCTCATCACTTGAATTCCTGTGTGAGTTGATTTTAAAGTGATATTCCGGGATGGAACAAGTTGGGTCCTATCACAAGGTTTAGGGCAGAAATTACCCCTACAGCAGTGTTTCTGTGCAGCAGAAGCCCAGGGCGCCCGCACTAAATGCCCCCTCCCTGCTCCGGGCCTGCTCGTATGCCGATTCCTCTGCAGTCAGATGGGGCCATATTTTACTTGACCAAAAACACAAATAAACGGACTCCCACCGAAAAATCTGATATCGATCTGCATTCACGCTTTATTTAGAGAATTTTCAGTGAGTTACTTTCACACAAAAACACCGCTAAATAAGGCTCTAGTTCTCATCGTGGCATAAAACGGCCCTACCTCCCTGCCCAGACTGATACACTAAGCGGCGAGCGCCTCGTAGCCAGCTGTGGCTCTGCAGCGGAGGCCGTTTTACGCCATAATGAGAACTACAGCCTTATTTAGCGGTGTTTTTGTGTGAAAGTAAAGCGCTGAAAATTCTCTAAATAAAGCGTTAATGAAGACCGATATCAGATTTTTTCGGTGGGAGTCCGTTTATTTGTGTTTTTGATCAAGGAAAATATGGCCCTGTGTGAGTCCAGCCAAATCAGCAGAGGAGCAGAGCCGAAGGAGGAAGAGGGAGTTAGGTCCTAGCGCCCTGGGTTTCTTCTCCACATAAACACTGCTGTAGGGGTAATTTCTGCCCTAAACCTTGTGATAGGACCCAATTTGTTCCATCCCGGAATATCACTTTAAAGTCACTGTCTCCATTCATGATGGCATCTTTCACATTCTGCACAGTGTATTGAACATCAAGCTTTCTGTCTTTTTGGAGGGCCACTTGACAAGCCCTTATGGGTTTTTTTGGCCCCTCCTGCACATTTTTTTTTTTAATTTTCTCTTGAAGTTACTGTTTTTTTTGTTCCATTAATTATGTATTGTTACTTTTTGTACGTTCATATTTCTATATGTGCAATAAATAAATAAAAAAATAAAATAAACATCTAGCTTTGCTGGTGGTATTCTGACAAGGAAAAAGTAAATCAAATGTGTAAGTAAGATATATGAGCATATATTGTCCGGGCTAAAAAGTTTCAATTCAAATATATCCTAATCTTACTTATCAAACTCACATGATAATGTCTGTATAGTCTATTAAATTCTGTACTGTCATCTTTAAAGGGGAAATTTTTCACATTCCTGACCATTTCTGACCACACTCACCTTCCCCTGAATGATGCAGCAAGTACCCCCGAAAAACATTCAGAACTCACTTTTAACCAGAGCAATACAACAAGCTGGGATCTGGGCAAAGCTAAAAAAACAACCAAAAAGCAAGCCTCAGTTCAATATTTATTTCACTGTGAATTATTTTAACTGATGAGACATGGATACTTTTTCAAATATTAACACATGGAGTTTCAAATACTGCAATCAGACATAACTAAATTATGTTCTAAACCCTACTGAATTTAATAGAAATTATCTTTTTAGTTATTGACGATAATCACCATCTAAAGCATTTTATTTCTATCAGTATACCTGACCATATGAGAACATGAGAGAAGACCAATGTCCTGATGTAATGTGTAAGGTGTAACTGTGTTTTTGCTACCACACTGACCCAGTGTGTAAAATTACAACAAAGACGTAACGGGCTCAAAATCACAGTTAAAGAAGTTATTTCACAAAAACAAAAAAATGGCATTTTAAAGATATTGTCATCAAATTAGTAAAAAATATTTAAGGCATATTTCTTACTTGAATATTGATAAACCCAGTTCAGTAAAATGAAGAGATGAGTCCAAAGAAAAGTTTCAAGTTGTGTGATTATACAGTCTACAAACACATTTACCATCCAATGGCAAAGCAGGGTTGAACAACAGGACTCACTGATCATATAAATGTGGATGACGTCATATTTCAGACCCAGTCTGACCTGGACACAACCTCAAGATTCTGAAGACGCTCATTTAGGTCACAGGGGTGGATGAGGAAAAGAAAATGGATGAATGTACGAAAACAGCTGATGCACATTTGAATCAAAAATTTACATGCAATTAAAAAGTACAAAAAAATACAAAAAGTTCAAACTTACAATCCTGTCAAAAATTATACAAGTAATTTTTTATAACTTTTGAATTAAATATCAATCAACTTTAATATTTCAAAAGTACAAAAGCATAAAAAACATTTTACTCTGTTAATTTAAAAAAATTCAGCAATCTTTATTCACACATAGTTTGATATTAAAGATTCAGTAAAAAGTTTCACAGATCATTTTTTCAGTAAGGCTAAGTTTAACATGCGCTATGGCTGACAGATGTGTTGAGTATCATTTTGTTACAAATACGTTATAAACAAATCTGATTATCTCCATCAAATCATGATATTAAGACAACAGAATATTATTAATGTTTTTATCGTATGAGTATTTTTAAAGCATGACTTTGAGTAGAGGTCTGCGATGTGGTGGCATCCACAGATAGACACCCAAAACAATATTACACTATAAGCACTCAGAGAGCACAAACCTCCTCTAAGGTAGCTCACATGTTGCTGTTACGTCTAAAAGCAATAGCTCCATGATAAAGTTACCATCATAATCTGATTCATGACCCTGAAAACACACATCAAGTACTCAGAGTCATGTTGATATCATTGTTAGTTTTACAGTTACTGAGTAAAAACAATCTACACTAATGGCTGTCATATGGATCACCACCAAAATCTAATCATTTCAAAGTTGAGTCATCACCAACATCTCCTGGAAATTTAAGAAAAATCCTTCCAGCAATTTTTGTGCAATCTTGCTAACAAACAAATAAACAAACAAAAAACAACATGTGTGACCCTCTGGTCTGCACACAAGTCAGAGCAAAGGCAAGAATAGAGAAGAGGGGAACCAGAACATCTGAACACGTCTAACATACCATGATCTTGTACTTCCTCTTCATTTAAATGAATATATCAGTATGTATCTTTCAGGGTTTTCCTTGCTCCATTGGTCGTTTGTTCACATATTGTTCATTTAGTCATCTTTATTATTAGCAGGGTCATTCATCAAGGCGCTGTTTTCATCAGGTTCTTCTGTATCGTCACGAGCTCTGGGGCTTCCTCCTCCTTCTTCTCCTCCTCCTCATAGGGGTCTCATCTCTTGTGCATGCACTTGATCACCTTGACCTCCATTGTTATTGGGACCTTATGTGAGAGTTAAAGAGGAGAAAAGTGTACAACTTAAACCTCTGAAAGAACAGTTTTACTTCTGTTTCCAACAAGCTTGAAAACTAAAGTTTTTATTCTCTCTGATTTAATTCACTGATTTTATTTCATTCAGTCTAACAGGATGATTTTAAATCAGATATTTCCTCATCCTCCTATGAGGATTATATTCACAGTCAGATATTTCATTTTTAAAAAGGGCAAAAGTGGAATCACTCTTTAGGTTATGATTATTTTTTAAATCATCGGTCAATGTTTTCAAAGAAAAGCAAAATCAAGTCTGATTTCACTGTGATCTAAGTCAGAAATGTCAGGGGCAGGTCAAAAACCTAAAATTAAAATCAGATGGCTGAAATATAAAAAAAACACAAACCTGGTATTGCATAGCCTCTAAGTCTTCTCCAAGCTTGTTGAACTGTGGGAGTTTAAGAGGAGAAAGGTTAAAAACTGTTAAACCTTTGATAAAACAGTTTAATTTTTGTTTCTGATGAGCTCAAACACTGGAGATTTTATTCTCTCTGATTTAATTCACTGATTTCATTTCCTTCAGTCCAAAAGGATGTTTTAGATCAGAGATTTCCTCATCTTTCTGTGAGGATTAGATTCACAGTCAGGATCGTCTGTCTCATCATGAAGCTGTGAGGAACTTTTTAGACCCGTCTGTGGATGAAGTGACTCCTCTTCTCTGGAGACTGATCCCACAGCTTTGAGCCAAAACTGGGTTAATAAATCATACATCCCTATTTAGACATAAACTGTGTGACCTGAAAATTATAAATTTGTCTTTAGAAAAACACTAGAGGAGAAAAAATAAGGACCTAGTGTCAATATTTAGTCAAAGAATTGGACTTATTTTTTAATGAGTGGGGCTTCCTGGTGGGCTCTGGAGGTACTGCAGGTCAAGCCTGAGAGGTATTTCAATTTTAAAAAGGGGCATAATGGAATCACATGTTAGAGTATGATGAAAAAAGATTGATGAATTGGTTTTACTCCCTAAATTTCCAAAGTACAACCAAGTCTGATTTTAATTTTGATCTAAGTCAGAAACATCAGAGACAGGTCAAAAACCTGAAATCAAACTCAGATGTCTGGGATATAAAAAACACAAACCTGGTATTTTAGTTAATACTCTTAAATAGAGGTCAGATTCTCAATATGTCAATAAAGAACACAACATTTAGGTCATATTATAAAGCATGAGACAGAATTCTGAGAATTCAGTCAGATTTCAATCTGAGATTTTCAGGATTAAAATCATCACTCTTTAATAAAGTTAGGACTCAAACAGTTAATTCAGAAATCTTAAATTTAAGTCAGAATCCTGACAATTAACATAAAAAAATCTGACATGAAATTCAGAATTCCTAACATGAGTTTTAGTTCCAAGACAAAGACATTTCCATACTAATCCCATTCCTTTAATCCCAAAATTTAGGACAAACAGTCAGGGTTAAAGTCAGAATTATTGAAAAAGAATAAAGAAAGAAGTCAGAAATCAATTTAGTCAAATTAAATTAAATTTTATTTAAGCCAGAATATTGAGGAAAGTCAGATGTTTCAGAAAACTGCGACTGTTTTCCATTATTACCAAATGTTCAGATTATAGTCAGACCTGTGAATTAAAGTCAAAACTCTTGAGATATTAGTTCAGAATCTAAGATTAAGTCTGAAATCTGAGTTTGAAGAAAGAATTTTGAAATAATCCTCAAGATCTTGTGATTTAAGTAAGACTTAAGTTGATTGATGTGGTTTATTTATTATTGACAATTGATTTATTGTCAGTTTAAGAGAGAAAAGTCATCAGAGTTTAGTGAAATTAGACAGAGTCTCCTGAAGAAAGAACAATTTTAAGGCTTAAGGTCAGGATTTGTCAAAATGTGGCAGAAAACTAAAATTTAAATCGGAAACCAAAAGTTGAATTTATATATTTTTTTCTTGTTAGAAAGGTCAGAAACTGAGAGGTTAGTCAAAATCTTGACAAGTGAGCAGGTATCCTCTGATGCAAATCTTAATTATTTCATTAAATTCGTCCTGAAAATAAAATCGAAATAGGAAGTTTAAGGTCAGATTTCAAAGAAAAAAATCCAATGACAGAATCTGAAGAATTTAGGGAGAATCTATAGATATGATCGGCATCCCAAAGCTTAAGGTCAGAACTGGGAAAAATGTCAGAATCCTGGGATTTTAGTCAGATAAGCAAGACTTTGAGATCAGAAAACAAAATCAGTACTCTCAAATCAGTGCTTTGAATCCTGTATCCTGTTTCTCAGAAGTCTGAAAATAAAATAGAAATCATGTTAAAATGTACGATCCGAGAACGAAGCTGTCCTGAAATAAAACCAGAATCTGAAAGTCAGGCTTCTTAGACTAAGGTTTGAAATTTTGGGGTAAAATCAACTTTGTGGAAGAGCAAAGGTCATGTTTCTAAGATAAAGGTCAGAAAACTTGGAATGAAGTTGGATTATTGCACTTTAAATCAAGTTCATTATAAGTGTCAGATTCTGACATTAAAATTTGAATTATGATGACAAAGCCAGCTTCATGATCATTCTGATGAAATTCTCAGATTTTAGTCAAAATCCTAAAATTGAAACCAAAGACAAGAAACTGAAATGCGAGTCTAACTCTTTGACAAAATAAACAAAATATTATACAAGGATAAAAATCAGTACTCAAAGAACCCTGACATTAAAAACAGAGTTCAAAGATCAAATTTCTGAGATAGAAGTGTACTTTCTGTGGACTACAGTCCTGGGCCCATATTCCTAAAGATTCTTCGTGCAGAGAGTTGCTCCTAGTGGCCAAATTCTAAGAAAATTCTTAGAGTCTTGGTGTTTTCTTAGAATTTCTCCTAAAAATTAAGAGTAGATCCTAGTAAAGATAAAAGTTATTCCAAAATAATCCTAGCTCCTAAGAGTGCTCTTAAGGTGAGATCTATTAGGAGCAGGGAAGAGGACTTTTAAGCAGCTTAGGAGTTCCCTAAGCAGAGGACAAAATGGCGGAGCAGATGTAAAAGCCAGACAAGCCTACTTCTTATACACCTGTCAGCAATCAAGGGCATTGATGAAAGCTGTTATTATTGATGAAAATCTAACATGGAAATCACACATTAATGGAATTAAAGTTAAAATAGCAAAAACAATTGCTATGTTACACAAAGTTAAGGATTACTTAGATGACAAAGCTTTGTACCTTTTGTATAATTCATTGATTGTTCCATATCTGACCTATTGTGTTGAAGTTTGGGGAAGTGCATGTAAAACTTCAATCCAACCAATTTTTGTTTTACAAAAAAGAGCAATAAGAATTATCAGTAGAAGTCAATATAGAGATCCTTCAAACCTATTATTTATTAAATTGCAGTTGTTGAAATTCAGTGAGTTAGTAGATGTCAGTATGTTGCAGATTATGTATAAAGCTCATAGAAACATTTTACCAAGCAACATCCAGAACCGGTCTGAAAAAAGAGAAAGTTGTTATGATTTAAAAGGATTTGAAATATTTAAATAACCAAGATTTAGAACTAAACTGAAGGAGTGCTGCGTTACTGTGAGAGGAATCAGTTTATGGAATAATCTGAACAAAGAAAGTAAAAAAGCCAAATCAAATTTTGTCTTTAAAAAAAGCATTAAAGCCAGTATGTTGCATGAATACAGGGAAACGTGTTTATAAATGTTTTGCTGTATTTGTTTTGTGGCAAAACATGAATGAATATGTGATCTTTTTGCTTGTTTGTTTATTTTGTTGGTTGTTTTTGAAAATAAGAAAAGTGAATGTAAAAAGGCATGTTGGCCTGCAGCTCCTGTTCATTTGCATTATTAGTTAATATTTTGTGAGAGAGGGGCAGACTAAGTAAGATTTTTCTTCTTTCTGCTCCTTTTCATTCAAATGTTGGAGAATGTTATTTTTATTTTCATTGGATTTTATTTTCTGAATGAAATAAATAATGAAAATGAAAAATGAAAATGAAAGCTGTGCTGTGTTACACTCGTTAATACCAAATTAAGTTGAGATGTTGATAGTTGAAAGTACAAAAACATGCAATTAATAAAAGCAAATTATTATAACCATCACTATGAATATGTGGGCATTCAGGAGGATTATTTTATAGTACAGTTTACTTTTCATTTAACATGTATTTTCTTTCATGTGATATGTGATTTACAATTACACAGTCTTCATAAGATTAGATTCCATGATTAAGTTTATCAATTATCACCAAAAGTAAGTCTTTTATCCAGCTTTTAGGATCAACCAATCACAGCTTTGGAAATGATGACTCATACCTAGCAACGGGGTCGACCACACCTCCTCACTAAGATAGGAGTTTCTGTCCATTCCTTGCTCAGAGTTCTCTGAGAGTGTTCTGGAATCACTCGTAAGCTAAGACTCCTTGCTGGGAATTTTTAGGCTAAGTTAGGAGCTCTCTGAGAGGATTCTCAGAATCTTTAAGAATACGGGCCCTGAGCTCTAAACCCAAATTCTAAGATTTTTATTAGAATTCTTAAATCTGTCTCATGTCTCCTAAACTCAAGCATGAATCAGAATCCTGACATAAAGATGCCTTTTTGATTCCCACATTTGAATCTGTTTCTAAATTTACATATTCACACCAGATTCTATAAAATATATCTTTGTATCGCAATTTAATAATATTGAGGGTGTCAGCAGCCCAGATGGCATAGCTGAGGTTTGGCGGTGGCACTATTACAATCTCTTTAACTGTATTCCAAGCAACAAACTTATTATTGATGTTGACCGTGCTGACTCCACAGCAGATATGCTGGTTAAGGCAGAAGATATTTACAATATCATTAACACGCTGGAGAATAATAAAGCTTGCGGTATGGATTACATAACTGCAGAACATCTGCAGAACACAGACTCAGTCCCTTGCTTTCCATGTGCTTTACTGGTCTCTTGATTCATGGTATTCTGCCTAACTCTATTATGACTGTCCTGCTAGTGCCAGTGCTTAAAGACAAGGCTAGGAAATTGAATAGCATAGATAATTATAGACCAATTGATTTAGCCAGTATCTTATCAAAAGTACTGGAGAGAATCCTGCTAACAAAGTTGGAAATGTACATCCTTACCTCAGACAACCAGTTTGGCTTCAAAAGTAAACATGGTACTGACTTCTGTATCTATGCTCTCAAAGAGATTCTATCTAAATATACAAGTCTCAATACATCTGTTTTTCTTTGTTTTATTGATGCGTCGAAGGCATTTGATAGAATTAATCATGAAAAACTGTTCAGGAAATTGCTGGGAAGAGGTGTCCCAAAATTCTTAGTGAGAATTTTAGCGTTTTGGTATGCCCATCAAACTTTTTATGTAAAATGGGACAATGTTATATCTGCAGCATTTTGTGTGTGTAATGGGGTCAGGCAAGGAGGCATATTGTCTCCTATTTTATTCAATGTTTATATGGATGACTTATCCTATCAACTGAATAGGGCCAATACAGGCTGCTGTGTGGGCAGTACTATTGTGAACCACCTTATGTTTGCGGATGACTTGGTCTTAATCAGCCCATACTCGGCTGGGTTGCAACAGTTTCTGAAGGTTTGCTCTCAATACGGCATAGATCACGATATTAAATACAACCCTAAGAAAAGTCGCATTATGATAGTAAGAAGCACTGGAGACAGGAAATTGAGGTTTCCGACCTTTTATCTGTCTGACAGCCCTCTTGATGTGTGTGAGGACATTAAATATCTTGGTCATGTCTTGTCTAATGACTGGACGGATGACAAAGACATCTATAGACAGCGTTGTAAATTATATGCTCAGGCGAACACTCTGATTAGGAAATTTTCTATGTGTTCTGTCTCTGTTAAGTGCTCACTTTTCAGGGCTTACATTACCCCACTATACACTGCTCATTTGTGGTCTAACTTCAAGACACTGAGTATGCAGCGGTCAAGAAATACAATCTAAATATTGTATATTGAGGGGTGTCAGCTTCATGTCCCAAGGTGGCACAGAGCCAGCCAGTTATTTGTGTCCAATCGGGTGCCAACATGTGAGGCTCTTTTAAGAAAGATGATGTTCAGTTTTATCTGTCGACTTGACCAGTCTGAGAACAACATAATAGAAGCTTTAGTCAGCCCAAAGAAAAGCTGCTATAGATTTACTTCTAAGCTGAGGCGACTTTGGTGTAATAGGTTATATAAACTCTAATGGCTCTATAACCTGTACCATATGTATCTTGGCATCTTTTTATATATTACTGCCTATTTCTATGTCTGTTTTGTTTGTTTTTTTTGTATATGGACCTGTGTCTGCAATAAAGATTTATACATATAAATACCCCTAATGCCCATACAGTCAACGTCAAATGATTTGAATGACAACAAAGTTTACACACAATAACTCTAATGTAGTAAAATTAATCAGGCATCACTTAACATTTCAATCAAAGTGAGCCTTTCCACTTTAAGAGTTAATCGTAATAACTAGTTTTAATATGATTATATGAAAAGGGAATTTTTCTCCTATGTTGTGGTGCCCCCTGCAGGCTGATGCACCCATAACATTTCTCCAGCATCTGTCAGTCAGAGAGCAGACTGTTAGATCAGCTCTCTGATAAGCGCAGAAACATTTCAGCAGATGGTGGAAAATGTCTCTTTTGGTTCACTCTGTGTTGTTTATCTTTTAATATTAGCGCTGCAACCTCATTGATGGGGCTTGGAAGAGGGATTGGATGACTCTTCAGTCAGATATAAAATGAAACTCCAAATACTTAAATTAAATAAGGCTCCTTAAGATCAGCTGATGGATGCAGCAGAGGACTATGGTCCTGGACAGAGGAGTGACTGATTGATCCAGAGGTAAGAGGAGACGTCTGAGTCTGATTTTTAATAAAGAAAAGTTGCAAAACACAGAATATTGTTCAACCTCTGATGCTCCGTTTTCCTCTGTTTTCACTTACCAGGGTTGAGTTTGGGCTCCCTTTCTGCAGAAAATCAGAAAATTTGGTGTGAAGATTTTGATCTCTGAAAGAAGAATTTTACATTTAAATCGTGAAAATCAAATGTTTACTCACAGAGCCTCCAGGCTCACCTTTCTCCGTCACACCTGTTCAGACATAGTGTGTGATCAAACAGGTGTTAATGTGTTTTTAAGGTCAGAGAGATTTGAGAAAAACACAGAAATGGGTTGATTAAACTGGTTTGCTGTACTTACACAGAGAAACAGTGCCATTCTCCTTTAAGTAAGGGTTTTCATGAAGAATGTCATAGGTGTATATTCCTGTATCATTTTTAGTTACGTTGATGATCTTCAGTGAAAAGTTGCCGTTAATGAATTCCTCCTTAAAGAGAGATGTTCTGCCCTTAAATTGTTCGTCCTGGTCGTCATTATTTTCATTATTGTCCCGATACTGGTGAACAATTTTCTCTTCACCGTTAGTCCAATACTTTATGGTGAAGCTTAACAGGTTTGAATCTTGAGGTAAGTCAATTTTCACCGGCAGGATGACAGTTTCTCCAACTTCTGCTGAGACTGAACAACCTAAAGGAAACAGATCAGATTAAGATTCAGCTTTTTAATTAAACACTCAGACAGAAGAGGCTGAAGGTCAGCCATTAGGTTTCCTTCTAAATGACGTTAAATAAAACAGAATAAGAGACAGAAACTAAATCAAAACAAATAAATCATCCGTCTTTACAGTTTGTTTTATAATACCCGATAAAATGAATTCATTAATAAAGCACCGACACCTTCAGTGGAAGTTATAATCAATTTAAATTCACAGAAATTCATGTTTTTATCATTTTATTTAAGCATCTAGGAAAATTATTGCTGAAAGGTTTGAAGCAGAAACAACAGGGCGGTTCAGACAGACCTGTCCCTGTGATTTTATAATTATTAGTTCACAGATCTGTCATTGCTGACCATGTGAACAACCCCATTTCAGGATTAGGAGTGAGTGAGAAAACCGACAGCAGTGAGGAGAGTGTGTGAATGCATTGTGTTGTCATGTAGTATAACTATGAGTGACTCAAGAGCAAAGCAGCATCTGGCTGCAGGGCAAAGATATTGGCAATAAGATTGGTTTCATTACAGAATCAATGCACAAAATTAGGGACTTCTAATGATTTTTGATAAAAACACTAAAGACAAGTTTTCTACACAAAGAAAATATTAATTTTTACACTGTTAAGGCAACAAATAGGGCTTCAACAGATCCTAGATGAAAAGCCATTCGGGAGCAAAACGAGCTGGCTCTCTGAAAAGAGCCAAACTTCCCATCAGTAGTATAAAGACCTTCTGTTTTTTCCCTTTACTCTTATAAAGCCATGTTGAAATTTTCTGTGGAGCTGATTTTTCTCAAAATGGATACTGATATTGTATTGTCATGATGCTCATATGCTGAGGTGTTTTTTTCCTACACGTTGCCCTGAAGAGCAACGTGTAGGAGAGGCCTTTTTTCCCTCCTTTTTCCCATCTAAGAAAACAGGGTGCTGCTCTGCTAGCAACCTGACAGTGATTGTATGTTCTTGGACAGATTGAACTGTGAAGAAAAATGTTGTTGCTCTGTACTTGTAACATGTGCAATGACAATTAAGTCTGACTCTGATTCTTCTGAACAGTTTCGACCCCCTTTTTGTTCTTTTTTTCTGTTGTTTTACAAAATACCTGACCCTAAGCACTGGCTGCTTCAACTTTTGCCCCTTGGTAAAGGCAGAAGCAGTGAGGATGTTGTAAAGCCAGGAGAGACATCTAATCATTAACAGTGGAAAATTTCTGTTTATCACAGACCATGAACCAGAGTACGATTGAGACAGGACTGGATTTAAAGCACATGAAGAAACAAAAGTTATGTTGAGAGTGTTAGACTTTAGGCACAGATGAAACATGCTCAGTTATTATAAAGAAAAAAAGTAAAACTAAAGGTAAATATTAACAGAGTTAAACACAGTCTGATGACTGAAGTAAAATTTATTAAGTTTCTAGAAACAAATTTTTTCAGAAAAATTCATCTTTGAAAGCCAAAAAACTTTCACTGTTCAGACAAAAGTACCAAGACTTCTTACTTGAGTAGAAGTAAAATCCCTTTGTAAAAATGACTTGAGTAAAAGAGTATAATAGTTAACTAAAACAAAATAAACAAAAACAAAAACTTAAATTTAAAATACATTGCAGTTAACACAATCTAATAAAAACCAGAAAAGAAAACAAAAACGATAAGTAAACTAAAACTGCATCTTATGTTCACAAAACTAACTGAAGCTAACTAAAATTATAGACAAAACGTCCATTATTGTTTTTGACAATATTTATTAGCCTTTAGGATTTAAATTAATCTGACACATTTTCCTAACTAATTTTACAACAGGTTTCATCAGCTGTTAGTGCTGTACGGCACCATCATAGCAACGTACTGGGACATGCCTGTTTACTGCACTGACTGGTTGTGCTCTGTTGCGCTCTCCACAAAACGTGTTGTTGGACAACTTGGAGGAAATGGCTTAAGTTGGGAGGTGGTGGCAGTGTCCCATTTGGGATGTTTTTATATTTATGTTGAAATGCTGAGTCAGCATTTTTATGTTGAAATGCTGAGTCAGCATTTCAACATATTGTTTTCCCTATCGCCATTTTGTTCCATTTTGTTCTGGGACTTTAGCGACTTTCACAGGCTTCAAATTTGCACAGATTTTCACAGAAAATAATTGACATATGCAGCATGTTCATGAGAAGTGTGCTTGTATTTTTCACAGCTTTAACAGTTATACTTTTTACAGTAAAAAATAATTTCGGCATGTATTTTTACATTGAAATCAATGGGACATCTCCGCAGCTCTGCAGAACAATTCACCAACTTTGAAGCTCCACTGCTTGGGCATGCTTCCACCTACAGACTTCATTCCTGCTTTAAAAGCTGCACTGACTTCTCAGCTATTTTTACATATCTTCAGCTTTTTGTTGGCGTCTACGGTTTATTAAATATGAATTTTTAAGCAACAACAACTTTTGAGGAAATCCTTCATGTCAGAGCGCGTCAGACCAAAGACCCGGACAGCCGAGTGAAGCGCGTTTTTAATTCGCCACTGTGTTAACATTTTAAGCAGTACAGACATGAGAATTTTATTAAACGTTTCAGCAGGTTGTTGGGACGCTCACGGTGAAATCCTTTTCCTGATATATATACCGATTTAGACACAGCGACCGTTCGTTTACCCAGAAGCTTTATCAGTGCTGAGCTGCTGTGCTCAGGAGAAATAGCCTGCTTTCCATAATATGCTATGTTTAACCCGATGGATAAATAGGTAGCCCAACGGGTTGCGGAGTGGGAAACCAGGGTTTAATCCCTGATAGAGGTACTTTTCTTCTCCAGCTAATACAGATCCTTCTTTATAATGGAGTAATCATGCTTGTCTTTACATTCTCAACCTGACTTTGGACGTATTACACTGACTGACCATATCTTCAGCTTTTTGCTGGCTTCAACAGCTTTTTAAATATTAATTTTTAAGCAACACCAACTTTTGTAGATTTCTCTCAAATCAGACGGTGTCACGTGACCTGTCAGAGTGAGAGACAGACAAAAACTTCAGCAGAATTATCTTGTCATAACTTCGTCAAAACGTCCTCCACAGACATGATTTATGCATCAAAACGTAGAATAACTTCTCCTCCTACACGTGAAATCCACTTCAAAGTCTAATCTGACATCACTTTGTCTCAGTGAGCATTCATTTACCTGGAAGTACCGAGCGTTATATTGTGTTAAACACTGTGCTTTCGATGAAGTGGTCGGTGAATCGGGAGGTCTGGGTTCAAATCCGGACGAAGGCCAATATATTTTTCTCCTCCATCTAATACAGACTCTCCACTACGATGGCATAGTCATGCTTTAATTTACTCTCATTTCACATTTATTACACTGACTTGCCTCTTATTAGGCACAGCTACAAATAACACATTTAACCATGTTATAAAGCATTCATTCATTTTCTGCTTTCTTTCACAACTGTAAACATTTTTACTGCACTTTTCACTATCTATTACACTTTCTGAGATATGACTGTTTAAGCAGCATCAACTTTTGCAAACATTTTTAATGCAAATTTCAAACATTTTCAGCCGTCATTTACTGCTTACAACTATTCATGTCACAATTTCAACTTTCTTTGCAATACTTTTAGCAATTCCATTTCACATTTTCAGCAGTCGCACTCAGCATTTCAACGCATTTCCTGCATGGAAATGCAAATTCTCTAGTTTATATTAAGATTAAATAATTATCTTGCATTTAAAGCAGCAGCCAACAGTACAGTATCAGCATTGACCTAGCAGTGAGCACTATGTTGGACTTGAAAATAAGAAGTATTACAGAATAATTATTCTGACATTTTTGAATCCTGCACCTGGCAAATAAGGTATGAAAAAACTAAAACTAAACTGAAACTAAACTAAACTAAACTAAAACTAAGCCTTGTTGCAAAAATCAAAACTAAATAAAAACTAGAATGCCCACTCTAAAACTAGTTAAAACTAAACTGTAATGGAAAAAATGTCAAAACAAACTAATACTAAACTATAATGTGTAAAACTATGCCAAAACTAACTAAAACTAAACTTTCATGACAAATCCAAAACCATTATAACCATGCTTGAGTAAAAGTAAAAAGTAATCATCTAAAAACCTACTTAAGTAAAAGTAAAAGTACAGGCTCTGAAATGTACTTAAAAGTAATTATAAAAGTTAAAAATTCTATTTGCTTGATTTACTGGCTGCAAATCTATTGAACACAGGATAATTTATACGGAACCTACTTAAGCAATGTAACTGTTAGAACAAAAACTGCCTTTCTAGTATCTTAATGTTCTTCACTATAGTCATTAGGCATTTGGATTGTACACTTAAAGTTAACACATTCTGAACATTGAATTCTGAATCAGGATTAGCTTCTAAACTATGGTGTCCCAAATTATGCTTATAGGCCCAACTTTCAAACTTTTTAATAGCACTTTTTAATGTACATCAGGCCACAATCATTTAGCAGTGTGCAGAGTAACAGACCTGTTCTGCCACACACATCACATGTGAAGGCTTGCACACACAAATATACACACACCTCCTGTGTCTTTCAAAACCCAAAATAGTTCATGGGCATCAGTGTTGCAATGCTAAAAAAAATAAATAAAAAAATGTTGGCTTAGGGCCCTCCTGGTAAAATTTTGGCCCTCAGCAGAAGATCTTTTTGAGTCCCAGACAGAATTATCCTCTCTTTTGTTCTTTTGTCTCATGACTACAGGTTAACAACTGGATTGTTTATGCCACAAAGTTTTACTTTATTTCAAAAACATTCATGCCACGTCCCAGTGGTGTTGTCTAATTAATTCCAGTGGGTAAACTCTGACATACCCCGATGGTCCTCTTAGGGCACATCTGTTTACTGCATCAAGGGAAGCATCACAAAAACCCCATCTCAGAAATATTTGTCTTGTGGTGCTTTCAATCAGTCTATAACGGGTATCTGTAGCCTCTAGGTGGTTCTGTGGTCAGCTAAGAGTGTGGCGGAGTGATTTAGCCGAGGGATACATGACGTGAGTTGGCTTAGGTCCAGATAAACTTTATATTTCCGAAATGTTAATGCACTTAAAAACACTCAAATGTAGCGTACTTTGTCGTATTAATTTTTGATTTGAGTTCTTGTAGGTGGAGAAAATACCCTGTGTTCATGGTACGGTACTTTCCTTTTAGCGTCTATTTCTTTGTCACAGACTCTTACAGACTGTGACTTACTGAGGGAGAGGAGAGAACTTTCTACTGTATCTCAGGTACTTAGTGGCCACATGGAGCTCATACAACCTCACTTTAAAAATACTGAACTTTCCCTTTAAGTACAGCAACAGAGTATTTGTTACTTGCCCTCTCTTCTGTTAAGTGATAAGATAAAACAGACTCACCTGAAGGTGGAGGATCATCGGCAATAGAAAGGCTTAATAGCAGAATCACAAGTGCCAACTCCATTGTTGCTCAACAGTTGATCTTCAGGAACTATTTAAAGTCCTAAGCCATTCAGTGAAGATTGAAAACGACAGACAACTAGTCAAATGCAGCTAAGCTGACAGACTCTCCCCACTGTCACCCTAAAAACCCTTTCGGTTTCAGTGAGACACGCCTTAGATGTTACGTGCTTATCAGACACTTCATGTGTTAACAAGCAGAACAGGTTGAAACAGTATTTCCTCCTGAATGTGCCAATGACTGCTTTACACAACAGGAAGGTGTACATTTCTGCTGCTGCAGAGCCCAAATGCAGCAGTTTGACTGACGACAACATCCTGTGGTGTCGCTTTAAATCAAACTTCACCACAAACTTGAAGTTTCAGACTCCAGCTGGAGATTCAGTAATCTTTCTTTTTTAGTTTTTGGTGGAGAGGACGGGTCTTTCAGAGGGTCTGTCCAAGTCAAGATGTCAGGACCAATTTGAAGTCCTAAGCTGTTCAGTTAAAATTCAAAAGAGAGAAAATTAATCAAAGTAGCTGAGCTGTTGGAGGCAGTCTTCTCACTGTCACCCTTAAAAGCCCTTTCGGTTTCGTTGAAACTCATGAACAGACATGTAAGATTTAATCAAGCTGGACCAGCTCAGTGAAAGCAGTATTTCCTCCTGCAGGTATGAATGATTGGTTGCCTTCAAAATGTAGTCATGTTGCTGTACCTATAGATATGATAATCCACCCAAAACAAGATAGGTAGATAGATAGATAGATAGATAGATAGATAGATAGATAGATAGATAGATAGATAGATAGATAGATAGATAGATAGATAGACAGACAGACAGACAGACAGACAGACAGACAGACAGACAGACAGACAGATAGATAGATAGATTTTGGGGCTGATGGACATCACAGAGGAGGCAGTGTTTTATCAGATTACTCCAATAAAAAGAAATGTACCTCGTGTCGTCACAACGATTTAAATCTCGCGGTCATCTCGCAATGATCTATTTTCGGAGGCATCAAATCTCGTTCTAGGATATCAGAAAAAATACAATATCTCATTTTTTGAAAATTAAGGGGGTGAAAGATCTTGTTTTCAAATTATATTATATGTAAGTATTAAATCATGCATCAGCATGATATGTCTCCTTTAAGGATTAGCAATACCATGGCACACTTATAGTCATTAACAATGGAAAATCCCCAATTAACATTTTATTCACACGACATGAAACAGAGTACGATAGAGACAGAACTGGATTTAAAGCACATGAAGAAACAAAAGTGATGCTAAGAGTGTGAGACTTTAGGGTACAGATGAAAAATGATCAGAGTTTATAAAAAGAAAACAGTAAAATTGAAGTTACAAAAAAGATTAACAGAGTCAAACACAGTTTGATGACTGAAGTCAAATGTATTTTGGTTCTAAACTGATTTTTTTCTTAAAAATTCAAACCATTAAATGTCTTAGAATAAGTGAAAAACTTTCTCTGTTCAGTGAGAAGACAAAACAGCCTCACCTGAAGTTGAAGGACCATCGACAATATTAATGGTTGATAGCAGAATCAGGAGTGTGAAATCCATTGTGGCTCAACAGCTGATCTTCAGGACTAACATGAAGTCTAAACCGTTTAGTAAAGATTCAAAATTAAGAGAGAAAGTTGGTCAAATACAGCTGAGCAGTTCGAGGCAGACTCTCCCCACTGTAGCTTTAAAAACACTTTTGGTTTTGTTGAGAAACGGGGTTCCTTGGCTCGGGCTTATCCAACAGAACACATTTACTGTATAAACAGGAAGCGGGGGAAGTATTCCTTGTATTTCATCCTGTAAGTGCTAATGACTGCTCACCTTTAGACTTCAGACATGCTGCCTTCAACCAACACTCAGCAGTGGATAGATAGATAGGTGGATGGATGGATGGATGGATGGATGGATAGATAGATAGATAGATAGATAGATAGATAGATAGATAGATAGATAGATAGATAGATAGATATAGATAGATAGATAGATAGATAGATAGATAGATAGATAGATAGATACATAGATAGATACATAGATAGATACATAGATAGATAGATAGACAGAATACTTTGAAAGAGATTTCCCCCCTTTCTGATTTGTTATTTCTTTGCGTATTTGTCACACTAAAATGTTTACGATCATCTCAAAATTTTGGAACTAGACAAAAATTACCTGAGTAAATACAAAATCCAGTTTTTAAACTATTTTATTTAAAGGCCCAATATGTAGGATTCCATTTATTCTGGTCTCAAGCTCCCTCTGTGGTCGTTGAGGGTAACTGCACTGTCGTAAAACCCAGCGCCGCACAACAGCGTGCATTTGTTTACATAAAGATAAAAGGAAGGAGCAGCGAGCCGAAAGGACCTCCAAAGAGACATATAAACCATGTGGACTTATAAGGTACAGTCTGAGCATGTTTCTTTCCTAATATATTGTTTTTCAAGCATCAGCAGTGAGTAGTTAGCTCAGCGTTTGCATGTGTATTCTGTCAGTTTGCCCGCAGCTTTTAGCCTGGGGTGAGTGGCTGATGCATAATGGCTACACAGGAGGGACTCGTTTGTTACCCGCTAATAGAGAAAACTTTACATGTTACAAACTTTGTAAACTAAGTTGAGGCCCTCTGAGACATGACTGCAGTAGGATGGCTCTCTGCTCTCTGCAAAGCTGCTAAAAATGAGACAAAGAAAACGCTGATAATGACGGAGCAGAGTGATGACACAGCCGAGCTAGACCATCATCCACAGTTTATGAAACACGTAAAGAATAAACTCCATCAGTTGTGAAAAACTTTAACTCGTACGAGTTAGACAGTGGGCATTAGGCAAAAAGTGACGCTGTAACGTTACATCTGTTCATTTGTGTAATTTTCTGCTTCCATGTGTATGTTAGACACAGGACTGAGCCTCCACTTCAGACCCCTGAGAAGAGAAGAAGAATCAGAGATGTGGAGGTCTGGAGGAGCAGCAGAGATCCAGCTGACCAGAGGAGACCTTCTGATGTGTTTTATGTTATGATGTACAAAACTCACAAATATTATACTGTGTAACTCATTTCAAGATTATTAAATTATGTTTAACATAAACTGCAGACCTACTCATTTCAATGACAAGGAACTTTATTTGTCCACAAAAGGCAGTTCAAGTCTTGAGAGCAGGTTGGTTCAGGACGTTGAATATGGAGTTATTAGGAAATAGAGTAACTACACTGAAATGCAAATAGAAAACTTGACACTTGAGTATTCAGTGTTAGTTGTTAATTTGAGCACAGATAAATAGTTCAATTTAGTAAAAATATTCTGGATATTTACTCACATGATGTAAAGCAAAATTTTCTGAGTTATGTCGTAGTGTTTGCTGTAGTGCAAAATAAAACAACTTACCATTATACAATTAGAACAAACACAGAAAAATTTGGGAGGTAATAAGTGTAAGGCTAACATAATACAACAGAGATAAAGATCGACATTGGCAAATATAAAAATGCCTGAAAGGCAAGAGAAAAAGTGCTACAACACTGAATATCAACTTATAGAAGCATGTAGAAATGTTTTTATTCAGAGTAAATATGCAGGATATCAGACATGATTAAAGAATATTCTCATGTGTAAATACTTCAGTGTTTACTAACTTGCAAAATAAAACTGGCCCAAATCTCCCCCTTATTTACTGTATTATACAGAGAAAGAGCTGAAGTGGAAATGAAAGAACTGGCAGCAGGTTTCTGGATCATTGAAGGCTCGGTCCATTTTGAATCTTCATCAGAATAACGGCTTTCTGAAGGTCTTAATGTAACTGTGCTCTTCTGTGTCTTTAAAATCCTGTAAACTCCAGCTCTGGGATATTTTTGATTATAGTTCTGTTGATACCTGTGAAGAGAAAAGAAATTTATTTTACAGCTTTTTATTTCACATCTGTTTAGTTTGTAGTTGTGACAATCTGTCTCACTGAAGGACAGATAATGAAGCAAATTCTAAAATACAGTGAGAAGAAGGGAAACAATGGCAATGAAAAACAGCTCTGAGTGATTCCTTCAGTAAAATGAGTGAGTCCTGCACATAAAATGTAGTCAAATACCAAGTATTTCAGGTACATTTTGTGGTGTATGAAGATAAGATGGATTGTAATGAGTAAACCTGTTTGTTATTTCACCATGAAAGAATAAAATCTTTATGAATTCACCAAAAAAAAGTCGGGCACATTGTTACTGTAAATGTGACAGGGTATAGAAGAGAGATCAGAAATAATATACAGTATTTATTACAATATTTGATTTATAGCTTTACAGAAGCACACTGCATTGTACCTAATTATCATATAATACAGACTATAATCTTCACACAGTTCTTTTTTTAACTATTTGGATAGATCAAGCACACAAAGGTTCATTAATGACAGTAAATAGTAAAACTATCATAAACTTTGAGCCCTGCAGACATTTGAGAAAACATACCTCCTGTTTTCTGACTCCTGTGGTGGTGTTGGTGTCTCCTGTCTTAAGCTGATGCTGATCACCTGAGCTCATACCTGAAATAAATACTGAGGTCAGTGAACTGGACAGAATATATAATCGTCATCTCATGCACCTGCGTTACGTTTTCTATGTAATCATCTCCAATATTACAGAATAACAGGACATGAGCTAACTTCAGATCATCTGATTGTTGGTTGACAGCCTCTGAAGTGTTCAACGCTCAACATCACCGCTGTACTAATCATAATAATAATATCAGATTCTAAATCTAATTGATCATAACTCATAACAATAGCATGTGAGGCTAACACATGCTAACAGTAACGGTGTATTTCTTTCTTATTTCTTTGATCAACAGTAAAGTGACAGAATAAAACCCCAGCAGCTCAAATCAAGTAACAAACTTTGAAAGACTTCTTTACTCACCCTCTCACAGCAGCAAAAGAGCTCAGTCTGACTTCAGCCTGTTGATTCACGAAGTTCAAAACATCGCTAAAGCCCGTCCAATCTTCTCTCTGGTCCGGCTTTTTACTCGTTTTTTCCTCCTCTTTCTTTCCCAATCCTCGTCCGTCACAGTATCTTTCATATTATAGCCTCAGCTTTCATAAAAACCGCACACACGCGTCTGTGATCCGCTGTTTACTCGGCTACAAGCTGAACTCAGGTTGGTGCCGTAAAGCAGGTCGTTGCTCGACCGCGGCTCGCGCCAAAGAGTTACAGAGTGCCAGCGAAGCTCTCACAGCTGCACAGAGGGAGAGAGGGGGGGACTATTCGCATTATTTACTGACTCTCTGTTAGATGGGCTTGAAAGCAGTTAAGATAAGGTGTTAAAGTTACATATTGTTACTTTAAGTAAAAAAAGCTCTCCAAACATACATGACCCTATGTGAAAAAGTAATTGCCCTCTTTTGTTAAATCAAGAGTTAATTTGATTAACCACATTTCTTGAAAGCTGAGTGTAATTTTACTGACCACACACAGACCTGATTATTGCCGGTCCCGTTGAATGAAGAAATAATTTTAATACAACCTGTCTGACAAAGTGAAGTAGGCTGCATGATCTCGAAAAGAAACACATCATACCACAATGCAAAGGAATTCAAGAAAAAAAAAGAGAAACAAAGTGACTGAAATCTATTAGTCCACTACAAAACCATTTCTAAGGCTTTAGAACTGCAACGAACCACAGTCAAGGGCCATCATCCACAAATAGAGAATACTGGGAACAGAGGAAAACCTTCCCAGGAAGGATTGGCCTAGAAAAATTACATCAAGAGCACAACAACAAGTCATCCAGGAGGTCACACAGAAAACACAACAACACATAAAGAACTGCAGGCCCAATTTGCCTCTGTTAAGGTCAGTATTCATCACTCAACATAAAGTCAGAGAGTGAGCAAAAATGACAACCATGGGAGAGCTCCAAGGAGAAAACCATTACTGACCAAAAAAATACAAAGGCTCAAAAATATTCCGTGGACTGGTGAGACAAAAGTTCAACTTTTTGGAAGGTTGTTACATCTTATGTAAAAACAGCACAGCATTTGATAAAGAAAATCATAGCAACTGTCAAACATGGTGGTGGTATTGTGATGGTCGGGGCTGCTTTGCTGCTTTGCTGCTTCAGAATCTGGACGAGTTGCTGTGGTTGATAGAATCATGAATTCTGCTGTCAGCCAGAAAATCCTGAAGGAGAACGTTCAGCTATCAGTTCATGACCTCAAGCGCAAATGCATTGAGGTTATGATGACCTGAAACACACTAGCTAGTCCAACTTTAGACGGCTATAAAAAATAAAACTAAGGTTTTGGAGAAGCTAAGTCAAAGTCTGTAAGTAAATCCAACTAAGATGCCGTGTTGTGACCTGAAATGGGCAACTCATGCTCGAAAACCCTCAAATGTGACTCTGTTAAAACAATGCTGCACAGAAGAGTAGGCCAAAATTCCTCTGCAGCGATGTAGGAAAATAGACTCATCGCCAGTTATCACAAACACTTGATTGCAGTTATTGCTGCCAAGTGTGGCACAACCAATTAGCAGGTTCAGGGTGTGATTACTTTTTCCCATTGGGTCATCTAGGTCTGGAGAGCTTTTTTTTCCCCTTGCTTCTTAAAATCATAATTAAAAATTGCTTTTTGTGTTTACTCAGGTTATCCTTGTCCAATCCTAAAATTTGTCAAATGGCCTGAGACATTTCAGTGTGACAAATATGGAAAAAAATAAGAAATCAGGAAGGAGGCAAATGCTTCTTCACAAACCGTAGATAGATTTATGGTTTGGACCTGGATACTGATGATCTGGACCTTCACTCTTAGATGAAAGTCGATATTGATGATCTGGACCTGTTTTCCTAAAGATTTTTAGTGCAAAGAGTTGCTCATAGTGGCCAAATTCTAAGAAAATTCTTAGAGTCTTGGTATTTTCTAATTTCTCCTAAAAATTAAGAGTAGCTCCTAATAAAGATAAAAGCTATTCCAAAAGAATCCTAACTCCTAAAAGTGCTCCTAAGGTGAGATCTATTAGGAGCAGGGAAGAGGACTTTTAAGCAGCTTAGGAGTTCCCTAAGCAGAGGACAAAATGGCGGAGGGAAGAGGCAGGAGAGATATATAGTGCTATAGTGTCCCAGGCTTGCTTCTTGGCCTGCACCGTGACACTTGGGGCTAAATTTACCCCTCAAAACACGTTTATGCTCATTGATCAATTGAGCCAAAAGCAAATACTGTTCCTCGGTCCAGTTGGGTTTTCTTGTTCTTTTTTTCTCCATTGTTGTTCACTAGTTTGTAGCAGATGTAAAAGCCAGACAAGCCTACTTCTTATCCACCTGTCAGCAATCAAGGACATTGATGAAAGCTGTGCTGTGTTACACTCGTTAATACCAAATTAAGTTGAGATGTTGATAGTTGAAAGTACAAAAGCATGCAATTAATAAAAGCAAATTAATATAACCATCACTATGTGAATATGTGGGCATTCAGTAGGATTATTTTATAGTACAGTTTACTATTCATTTAACATGTATTTTCTTTTATGTGATATGTGATTTACAATTACACAGTCTTCATAAGATTAGATTCCATTATTAAGTTTATCAATTATCACCAAAAGTAAGTTTTTTATCCAGCTTTTAGGATCAACCAATCACAGCTTTGGAAATGATGATTCATACCTAACAACGGGGTCAACCACACCTCCTCACTAAGATAGGAGTTTCTGTCCATTCCTTGCTCAGAGTTCTCTGAGAGTGTTCTGGAATCACTCGTAAGCTAAGACTCCTTGCTGGGAATTTTTAGGCTAAGTTAGGAGCTCTCTGAGAGGATTCTCAGAATCTTTAGGAATACGGGCCCTGGTCCTTGATGCTTTAGACTTGAACCTGGTCAAGCATGTCATGAATCAGAACACAGACGAGGTTAATCTTGGCAATAAGTATTTAGACATGGACACTGTTGTTTTGGAAGCTATAACACAAGCCTTGACACTCATTATCTGGACCTGGGGGCTCATTGATGATATACTGTGTTAGATTTTAATGGTCCTCTTACAGTCTGTTCTACACTGCTGTGCGTCAGGATGAATGAGTCATGTGTTGACCCGGGACACTACATTTATCAAAACAATGTTTGAGGTACAAATAATTATTGTATGCACTCTTTGTAGGTTTACATTGACAAATGTATTGTCACTCAAATGTATAGCTACATGAGTGCAATCTATTGCACAATTACATTTGGACACCAAAAAAAATTGCCTTTTAATTTCAGGGGTTTAGCAGAGTAGTAGGCAACCAGGCACAACCTCCATACATGCTTCTGCTGGCCCAGGTTCATATCTAGCCTGTGGCTTTCTCTATATTCTCTAAATTTCCTTTCCTTCTCTTCACAGCCTTACTACTGACTCTCTCAATCCTATCATTAAAGGGACAAAATGCTGCTTTTTTATTGACCTGTTTGTCCACAGTGTGGAAACCTGATGATTGATTGGTAATGTCAATAATGCTCTCCAAAATGGCTGAAGGATGGCTGCCATATTCCAGACCTAAGAACAGAATTTAACTGTATCACATCATACCCAAAGTGGGCTTAAGACAGAAAATCTAACATTATGTATTGTTAATCATATCAAACACATGCATGTGAGCTAATTCATGCTGGAAAGAGTCGGTTGCCAGAAACCCCAAAGTGGTCAGCACCTATATACTCACCGGGATGGCAGGTGGTTTTGTTTAACACTGGGACCAGTTCAGCTCATAGATCTTAGGGCACTGTTCTGTGATATCTTAATCATCAGGAATCTTCATGGTCCCTGAACAATCTTTCCATCCTGATCCTACATTTGTGTGACCTTTGCATCTCTGCACTGTTTATATGCTTACTCAACATAAGACTGATTGCTACACACCTTGTCACAACTAAGACTTATCTACTAGTGCTATCCACTGCTCCATATCAAATGAAATTGGTAGTATGTTAGTTTTTCCAATGGCTCACCAAAGGAACGGGTCTATGACACTGCAGACTCAAGTGTTTATGATTACACAAGTCTGTAAGTCTGATATGGAATGAAATTAAATGTATGAAATTAATCTAGCTTTAACTCACCACCTCACCATCTGCACTGCCAGTTTCCCCATATACAAAATGTTTGTGCACCAGGATCAAAATTGACGTGTTGGTGCACACATTCTTCTGCCAAAATCACATCCTTTCCGTGAGAAATGACTTACACCACTTTTAAGCCCTGTCTTTGTGCGTAGGTAACTTGATACATGAGGCCCCAGGACACTTAAGTAAAACCAAAATGCTCTTGATCAGGACTTGAATGCTAAAGTGATGGAGTAAGTTAAATCTATGAATTAATTATTTGGAGTCAATGTCTTGGTCCTGAACAATTAGATAAAACCTTAAGACTGTTCATGATCTGAGGCCTCATTTATAAAGCTTGCATATGCACAAAACGGGGCTTGAAAGTGGCGTAAGTGACTTCCCATTCAAAGGCTGTGATTTATAAAAATAAACTTGGCTAGAGAAAGTGTGTACCGGTATGTCAACTTTGATGCTTGTAGATGAACATTTGGAGATGTGGGAAACTAGTGACCCGGATGGTGAGGGGGTGAAGTGAATTCAGATTCATTTCAGACATTTCATGTCATCACATATCAGACTGTAGATCTGTGTAATCTTAAACACCCGAGTCTGCAGTGTTATAGACGTGTTCACTTACTACTGTATGCTATGTGTACAGATCATACTTCATCTTCAAACGCGCTAGGGCGGTGGACAGCACTTATTAATTAGTGTTAGTTGTTACAAGGTGAGTGAGTGACAGTGAGTGACACTTGTGCATAATGCAGCATAATGGATGGGCTTTCACTGCTTAAGATCAACACGGATTGTGGATGAGGATGGAGAGAGTTTTTAGGGACCACAAAAATTTCCTGGCCCATAACGATGACTGTCTAATAAGCTGATTTAAATTCCCCAGAATAGTTCTCTTGGATCTATGTACTGAACCAGTCCCAGTGTTAAACAAAACAACCTGACGGGACAGCGCCATCCCGGAGCGTATAGGTGCTGACAAACTCAGGGGTTTCTGGCTACTGGCTCATTCCAGAAGGAATATGCTTACAGGCATGTGTTTTATATTATCAATAATATACAAAGTTACACTTTCTGTCTAAAGTACCTTTTGAGTATTATATACAGCTAAATTCTGTCTTTAGGTCTGGGGTATCGCAGCTATCCCTCGGCATAATAATACTAGTCGTTTCAGATGACGTTATAAACATGACCAGTCAATTATCAGGGCTTCTTAACTGTAGATGAACAGGCAACATTAAAAGGCAATTTGCAGAAATATCCAGTTTCCCAAACGTAATAGGCACAATTGACAGTCTGCACTCATGTTGCTGTCAGAGTTCTGAGTGAAAATGAATAAATGAGCCTACAATCATTGTAGAAAGTATTTTTTCCTCAGACATGGTTTTGACAAAAGTGTCACTGTGTCCAAGGGTCAACATCTGACTCATTAATCCTGACACACAGTTTATTCATCTTCTTTGGTGTCGGCAGACTATATGCATCCGAGGCGTATTGTTGCTCTCTGACGCAGAGCGGTGTCTGGAAAAGACTGCAGGCTGGTGATGCATGAACATTCATGTGGTACTTTGCATTGATCATTCATGATAACGTGTGGATGTGTAAAGGGCGGAGTGTGAGGTAAATCCACCTGCACAACTTTCCAAATGGACTGTGACTTATAAAGGGAAAAGTGCTTGTATGCGCACACGGTTTTAAATATCAGATTTATTTTTGGCGAACGCCATTTTCAGCTTTTGGGCGCATGTCCACTTAGAGTATAGATCCTACACAATGTTTTATAAATGAGACCCATGGACATTGAATCAGAGGTCAATACAGGCAACAGTTACTTGGACTCATGCCTTGCGCCCGATCATGAGGTAAACCCAATTAATAATTGTTTGAATGCAAACACTGATGATCTGGACCAGGATGAGAACAGATTGTACCCAGAAACTGACATCCTATGTCAGCAGAGCCCACACTCTGTTGATATTGACATGGATCAAAACAAGCAAAATCAGGAAATAAATACCACTGTTGATCAGTATCGAAACACCGAAGAGCTTAGGCTTTTAAACCAACCATCTTACTTTAAGGAAGTGAACCCTGAAACTGCTTATCTGGAAATAAAAAGATGGTTTTGGACATTTTAAATGTGTCTTTTATTTGCTCTGACATGACCTCTTAAAGCTATGGTTGACGATCTGAAAACTAGTTTGACTGTTGAGACAGATTTGAAAAACGCAGCCTGCCCCCTCTTCATTCACCCCTCCCCTCAGTGTTCCAAGGTCCCGCCCCCAGCTCATGTCGCCTCATAACAACAGGCCCTATATAGAGCAACAAGCCGGCTGGCATAAAATATCAACAACAACCAAAAACAACTCAGCTCAACTGAAAGTAACAAACACGACAGTCATCCCCGTTGTAACACACAGCGGTAGCCATTTCAATTGGACCACCAGCGAAGCAGGTCTGGTGTGACCAGTGCAGAGCCGATTGTGGGCGAGGATTTATCTTTCTCTGCATTTCCTCACCAGCTAACAATGAGTGGCTAACAGGCTAAAATCGATTGACAGAGCCTACCCGCTCCGACCAACAACGTCCAGTCATTAGCCAGTATAGGCACAGACTAACCAGAGTTGTTCAGCAGACATCTCCCACTGTAGTATACAAGTTATTACCTGTTCAACCAGCAGCCAGCACTGAAGGTCGGACTGCAGCCGGTGCTGCAATCGGAGCTGCGGTCGTTCGCGAGCCTGTGCTGTGTCCGTCCGTCCGGTAGCCGGCACAGTGTTCAACAATCCCAAGTCATTCTGCTGATTTTTCCACCGTACGATTATCCAATGATAATTCTCCGTTGGGACCTGTATTGCTCATATTTGTTCCTTACTTCAGCCTTTTCCTCCAAACTTTTGTTTCCTTCTCTTCGATTTGGAGGGTAACTGAGGCAGCCTCCTGGCTCCATGATGCTTCAGTAGCTGTGCTGCTAGCTGCTCACTGTCCAGTATATGAGAGAGGTTGAGGGGAGGAGGCGGACCATGGGCGAGAAGATGTGTGGCAGGGGAGACAGGGGATTGGATGGACTCACGGACCAATCCGAACCGCCTTTCCTAGCAGTTTGGATTGGTCAACTACTATGCTGCTTTGCAGGGGATATACAGAATGGATTTTTTCATTCTTTTTTGCTTTTATATTGCCTCGATCGGACCATAGGACCATAACGGCCTTATAAACCGTGTTAAGATGTACAAAGCTTTCAAATCGTAGACCATAGCTTTAAGCTGTGGTTCTTGTAGTTTCATTCAAACTCCCTCTGAAACCAAACAGTCAGGCTTATCTCACATTAATTTTATTTTTTTTTTATTTAACCTTTATTTAACCAGGTAAAAAAGACCCATTGAGATCGAGATCTCTTTTACAAGGGGGACCTGGCCAAGAGGTCAACAGCACACGTCACAATAAGTAACAGACAGACAATAAACAATATGATAGAGCAGCCAAAAACTAAGGACAAAGGTTGACATATAAAGTGCAGCAGAGGAAGTCACAATAACAACTTTAAAGTACAATTTTAAAAACCCAAGCACTGTTCCAAGGTCTCGCAATGTCTGTCAGTCAAGATAGAGCGAAAGTTCTCCAATGGAATAAGCTCCGACATTTTTAAATCAGACTGGAGGGTATTCCATGCTGATGGGGCAGCAAAACTGAAAGCTTTTTTCCCCTGTTCAGTCCTGACACGGGGGACAATCAGGTGAATGATGTCACCGATGCGTAAGGCGTAGCGGCTTTTAGATCTTTGCAGAAGTGTACTCAAGTATGTTGGAACTAGGCCGAGTAAAGCTTTATAAATGAGAGTCAACCAGTGTAAGTACCGGCGGACACTCATCAATGGCCAACCAGACTTGGCATAGAGATCACAGTGATGGGTGAGTCTGCTACAGCCAGTGACAAATCTCAGAGCACAGTGATAGACAGTGTTCAAGGACTGAAGATATTTAGTTGAAGCTGTCATTACAGAACATCACCATAATCAAGCAAAGGTAAAAATGTTGCAGAAACGAGGTATTTGCGAGCTTGGAGAGAGAAGCAGGATTTGTTTCTGTAAAAGAAACCAATTTTAATCCTGAGCTTGGTGACCAAACTAACAATATGCGCTTTGAATGAAAGCTCATTATCAATAAGAACACCCAGGTACCTGTAATTTGAGACAAGTTCAATGGGAACACCTCGTGAGGTTAAGATGGAGGGGATGTTCCCTGGTGATTTACCAGATCTAGAGAACACCATCAATTTGTTTTTTTGTGCATTTAAAACTAATTTAAGATTTTGCAATCGGGATTGAACAACATTAAAAGCAGATTGTAAAAACTCAAAAGCCTGCATAATTGAGGTTGACCAACAATAAATGACAGTGTCATCTGCATAAAAATGGTAAGAGGCATTTGACAGGTTATCACAAATTTTGTTTATATAAATAGAAAAATAAAATAGGCCCCAAGACTGAACCTTGGGGCACACCTTTGGAGACCTCTGAAAGTGATGAGGTGGAACCAGCCAACTGTACACACTGGGTTCTATCAGACAAGTAATTGGCAAACCACAAGGCTGTATTTTTAGACAGGCCAATCTGATAAAGCATGTTTATCAGTAAACCGTGATCTACTGTGTCAAATGCCTTTGACAAGTCAATAAAAAGTGTGACACAGTGTTTCTTGGAGTCCAAGGCATAGTTAAAATCATTCAGAACCTTAAGAGTGGCTGTGATTGTGCTGTGTTGCTTTCTGAAACCGGATTGGAAGGTTGATAAAATTTTAACAGATTCACTCCTGATGCTCTGTGTGTTGTTCTCGTGTATAGCCCTTTATGATTTCCTGTGTCAGGTCAGAATGTGGTTGACTTCTAGATGAAACGCTGCTTGACTGAAAATATCATCACAAGATGAACACAACAGCGGTCTGCCTGATACTTGGTAAGATTTGATTTTTATTATGTGTTCTTCCTGCAGTTTGTGTGCTCTGTTCCTTCTCATTAATCCAAAAGAAGAATCAAACATCTGCATTTCTTGGTGATTGGAAACGCTTAACAAACTGAAGGAACAAAGCACTGACTTCCTGTTCTTCTCACCTTAAACTATGAGCAGAACAGCAGCTTGAGTCACTTTAAAACTTTGATATTCCATTTAAATTCTGATCATTTCTTTCTACTAAAAAGCACACAATCTCCTGGAGACACAACAAAACCTCTGAGGTCTTCTTTTGAAACTCCAACATCAGTTTAGGAATTTGTGTAGTACTTACTCTGATATAATCCTCTCTGTTAGGCACTACTTTTGAAGGGAAAATGACAAAAAAGGACAATTTGAGTTTTACTGTGAACTTTATTAGGCACACCTTCCTTCTTCATAGTTACAACTGCTTCAGTTCTTTTTGGCACAGCTTTGACGAAATGCTGGCGACATTTGGTCCATATTGGTCCACCAAAGATGTTCCAGTCCATCACATATCAGAAGTGCTCTATTGGATAGAGATTTTTTGAGGTGGCTTTAAACTATGCTCAGTTATGGGGTGTGCCAAGAAAATATCAACTGACACTATCACACCAGGGGCAGCCTGAACCACTGATCCAAGGCCGGATGGATTCATGTTTTTAGACATTTTTGAATGCGGAGCAGTAATCCAGACTCATCAGACCAGGAAACATGTTTAAAATCTTCTAATGTCTTATTTTGGCCGGCAAATGTGAATTCTAGCCTCAGTTCCCTGTTCGTATCTGACAGCAGTGTTACAGGAAGTGGTATTCTGCAGCTTTTGACCATCTGCTGCAAGTTTTGACGTCATGCATGCAGGAAAACATTTCTGAGTAAAGTATGTCTAAACTTGGAGCAGATGTAACAAGCGGTTATTGTTGAGAGCACTGCTGCCTTTCCATTATCTTGAACCACTCTGGCCACTCTCCTCTGAACTGTGGGCTCAGTGAGGTGTTTCCACCCAAAGAAGGTCAATCACTGGATATTTTCTCTTTTTGGGTTTTGGTTAAAAATTCTAGCAGAAAAGTGAGTCTGGCACCAACAACCAAACAACACATGCTGTGTTCAAGGTCTCTTAAATCACCTTGCTTCTCCATTGTGCAGCTTTTTTTGAAACACAGATTGTCTGGACCATTTCTACATGCATAAAAGCTTTAATTTACTGCCATGTGATTGTCTGACTTCCATCAATGGATGGGTGAACATAAAATCTAAAACACATATTTTAATTTTGTTTCATAATTATGAACAGGACCTTAGCTGGGTTAGAGATGTGATGAAGTAAAAGTCTAAAGTGTTACACCAACACCTGTTTGTTTTCATGTCTTGCTTCACTTTTTTTCCAACTTTATTTATAAAACATTATAAACAAGTCAGACAGTGTGGCACAATGAATGAGATATATAAATATAAACTAACATCAACAAACATCACAACTATAAGTCGAATGCCCCCATCCATTATTAGGCCTTTCAAATTAATTAATTAATAAAAAATGTAATTAAAAGTAAATAAATGATAACAATAATTATTAATGATTAAATTAGAAAAATAATAACAATACAATTGTGTGACATAAACTCTCAAGAGTAGGTAAACAACAAGTCAATCCTCCAGTTTGTGGCAGTGATAGCGAGTGGAGGAATACTAGCTTACACCAGAGGTTTTCAAGGACCAGACAACGCCACCCTGAGAATTTCACCCAGAGAGTCAATTTCTTTTGCTTTTCCCTCTTAAGGCACACACAGGTTCGTCATACTCATTAGGCTTGAGACATGGTTCACATTATAAAAATAGATTTTAGTAATTTTTAAACATTACTTTCTTTTAAAACTCCACAAACACACAAGAAGGGGGAGAGGGAAACCTAATCAGGTGCTGAGGCTTACCAGGTGGACAATGGGCTAGTGAAGGGGGAGGGATCCACCAAAACAAACCAAAAAGCACACACGCATATGTGACACACACTCAGGGTTGTGCAATAACCAAATCCCAGGGAAGCACCGCACACAGAAGGAGGGGATACCGCCACCCAGACCACCAGCACCACCACCGGTCCTCAGCAACTGAAAAGGGAATAAAACAATTAGTGGGGTCGAAAACAAAATAAAGCAATTAAACAGAAATAACAAAATTATACTAACTAATTTGAAGGTTAAACCATTAAACACACAAATTAAACAAGCAAAGCAAAATATGATAAACAAAAGAAATTACTCAAAGAAAACCCACCAAATACCCAAAACCAAATAAGACGACTAAATTAGAAGGTATAACTAAGTCAAAATGATGCTAAACCAAAAAGGTAAACCTAAAGAAATAATCTAAACAAAAGAAAAAGGAAAACTTATGCAATTGAAACTAAACAAAAAGGGATATAAAACCCCACCACTAAAACACACTTAAAATATAAGCTAAACTCCAAAATAAAGGAATTAGACGTAGCGTCTGTCTGTCAGGAGAGGTCGAGCAGCCTGGCAAATCAGTCAATCTAGCTAGTAGGCTGGTCACAACAGACAGGGCAGTCCAGAAGGCCGATAACTATAGAAGCTGCCAGCGCTAAGCTCCCAGCAATGTGAAGCCACAAGACGGGCAGTAGCAGAACAGGCCAGTAGCAAGCCGTAGCACAGCAGCAGAAGAGCAATCAGTCGAGGCAAGCAGTGAAAGTGCAGACAAAGCAGTGGAGGCAAAACACAGAGACAAAGCAGCAGCGTTCTCAGTCAGCTGGCGTGACGTCACATGCAGCGGCAGTGTTAGCTGGCATTCAGGCAGATTACACCTATCACCAGTGGTGTAGTCGAGGGTATACACTGGTATACAGAGTATACCCACTTATTTTTCAGTCAGCATTGCGTATACCCACTTCTTAAGCCCCCCACCATTCAGTAATATCTAACTGCCAGATTGCCCTTTTTTCCCTCAAGGAAAGTGAAGCCATGTCCCACCCTCCTCTGCCTCTAATTGGCTGGTACTCGCTGCCTTCACTGATTAAATTGGTTAAACATATACAAGAATGCATTGTCCACTTCAGATTTAAAGTATTTTATTTAAATAAATGTTCAAAAAATAACTGAAACACCATGTTTGCCTCATGATAAATACATTTTACACTCATTCATTCTGCTTGCGTGACCAGTAGTAACTACAAACTGCTTCTACTTAAGTCATGATAATTTCATAATAGTGAACAAGTAGAAATGGCCGATTTTTGGGTAAATACAGTTGTCTTACATGTCACCAGTTCTAAAACCGTCTTTTCTTCTGTACTACTTGAAAAAAAAGGTGAAAATTTAGAGTATACCCACTTCTCAAGGGACCACTACACCACTGCCTATCACAGATGTTAAAATTAGTGATATGGCTGACAATGTTGCGGTTACGACCTATATTAATAGCTCTACATACCTTCTAAGCAGCAGCAGACACACATGCACACGAGAGGAGGGAGGGAGAGATAGACCCAGGCAGCCACGGGTGTCTCACCTATGACCACACTAGCATTAACCAGCTACGAGCATGCACAGCAACGGAGAGAGAGGGAGAGATAACACTCACCACAATACGACGCAGAAAGACACGTATGCCCCAGCAGCACACCGATCACTCTGCGGCACAAAATAAGAGCAATGAGCACCACTACACAACCTAAAAGTCCACAACACAACACCATGCAGACCTACCTGTCTCAGTCAAACGCTCGACCCGGAAGTACACAGACGGAAGTGCAAAGAAAGAAGCAGGGGGAGGATCGCTGCTTAAATACTCTCCCCCTACACAATGATTGGCCAGCAGTGAGCTCCGTTTAAGTGAAACACACTGTATAGGGAGATATGGATAGACTCCTATGCTGCTACAAGTTCAAGGGAGAAATCAAGGGAAAGTGTAACGTTCAGTCAGGGATCCTATGTGACATAAAATGATTTTACAGAGCCTTTCTATTGTATGTAAACCTGAACTTCTCAGGCTTTAAATTGTAAGGCACCTTATGGACCCAAAGGGGATGTTAAGGTGGTCTGGAAAGTTACCAGTTAAGGAGAATCGGCTGATGAGCCAACAGCGTGGAAAATGTCGAGGCCTGCTTCACATTTTTAAGGACACCTTTAGAACTAGAAAGCACTCGGAGAGCACAGACCTCCGCCAGTCCTCCACAGTCCTCAGCCATATTGTCATTTCGACCATAAACATACTCCTACCTTTATTTCATCTAAATATTTAGATTCCTTGACCATGAAAACATACCATTAGCAACTGGCCTTATAATGATATCTATTTTAGTTCAGTAGTTATTCACAGAAATCACATTTTTTGCCATGGCGGCCAGACGCTGATCTGGATCAACACCAAAATCGAATCACTTCTTCTTTTTTACCATGCTGAACATTTCTTGAAAATTTCATCCAAATCCATCCATTACTTTTTGAGTTATTTTGTTCACAGTCGGACAGACAGACGGACGGACGGACGGACAGACAGATAGACAAACTCTCCCAAAAACATAACCTCCTTGGCGGAGGTAATAAGCAATGCCAAACTTGCAGATAGACTGTTCTGGGCAACAGCATAGCCTTACACCGTAGATAATGTTGAAATAATACTAGATAACCAAAATCATGGACCTGACAAAAGAAAAGAAATTGTGACATGGAAGACTATACTCTGTGATATGTGAAGGAGAAAAGACACTATACTTACATAGATCCTTGTTTAACTTAATACCCCTATTATGCCAGACCTAGAATGCTGAGTCAATTGTGGATGGTTCAAAAGTACAATTTGTGTTTTTGGAAGTCCGAAAGGATGGACCCAGGAGACCAAATCCTTCCAAAACTGAGACCAGATCAGACCAGAAGGGATTCCGATTCCACCCCATCCAAAACAGAACCTTTGGGACATTGGCTGCCCAACAATAATGTCCAAAATCAGGAAGGACAAAACCATCCCTGCTTGTTGGAGATTGCAGGACTGATTTGTGATTCCTTGCAGGTTCACTATACCATGAAAATGTTGAAATTTCTTGTTCAAATTGTCATAGAAAGATTGTATCAAAAAGCAGAGAGGTCCTGAAAATAGTTTAAAAATGCAGGGAGTACAAACGTCTTAATCAAAATTATCAGGCCAGCAAGGGACAGAGACAAAGTCAACCAACAGACGAAACTGCCTTCAGTCCTTTCAACCAGGGGAACTAGATTGTTATGACAAGATCCAAAATAGAGATGGGGATATGAATACCTAGATATCGCAGACCGCTACTTGAGCATCTAAAAGGGACTCTGGAAGCTAAGGGAGCTGCTAATCCAAGCCATTTATTGAAAAGAGCTCACTTTTATTATATTTATTTTATATCCAGAGACACAACTGTACTTGTCAAAAATAATAAATATAATGAGAAATAAATTAACAGGGTTTGACATATAGAGAAGGGGGTCATCCACGTATAAGGACACTTTAAGTACAGTATCTAAACAGACAATAGCTTGAAAACCAGCCTCTGAGTGTAACCAAGTAGTCAATGGTTTTAGAACTAGAGTAAACAAAAGTAGGTGAAAAGGAGATATCATTGGCTTGAACTGAGACTTTAGAGGAGACACATAGGATCTTAACCCAGCGAACAGCGGCCCGAACAAGCCCGAATCTGGTCAACACTTTGTACAAAAAAACTCCACTTTACTCAGCCAAAGGCCTTCTCCATGTTGAGAGAGGCCACTACGTCGGGAGACAAAGACCCAGGTGGAGTTATTAAATTCAATAGGTGCCTCATGTTGTGCAACGACATTTGACCTAGCATGAAACCAGTCTGGTCTCACCCAATGATGGGTGACAGAACAGTCTAAAGGCGTAAGGTAAGAATCTTAGCAAGCATATTGAAGTCCACATTTTCAAACAAAATTGGCCTGTACCTACCACAAAGGAGATGGTCCTCGTCCTACTGAAGTAGAAGAGAGGTGGTGGCCTCCGACAAGGTAGCGGGGAAGAAGCTGGAGATGAGTGCCTCACTTTGCATACACTATATTGCCAAAAGTATTTACTCACCAGGCTTGACTCACATATGAACTTAAGTGACATCCCATTCCTTATCCATAGGGGTCAATATGACGTTGGTAAACTCTTTGCAGCTGTAACAGCTTCAACTCTTCTGGGAAGGCTGTCCACAAGGTTTAGGAGTGTTTATGGGAATTTTTGACCATTCTTCCAAAAGAGCATTTGTGAGGTCACACACTGATGTTGGACGAGAAGGCCTGGCTCTCAGTCTCTGCTCTAATTCATCCCAAAGGTGTTCTGTCAGGTTGAAGTCAGGACTCTGTGCAGGCCAGTCAAGTTGATCCACACCAGACTCTGTCATCCATGTCTTTATGGACCTGCTTTGTGCTCTGGTGCACAGTCATGTTGGAGGAGGAAGGGGCCCGCTCCAAACTGTTCACATAAAGTTGGAGCATTGTCCAAAATGTCTTGGTGTGCTGAAGCATTCAGAGTTCCTTTGACTGGAACTGAGGGGCCAAGCCTAGCTCCTGAAAAACACCACCACACCATAATCCCCCCTCCACCAAACTTTACACTTGCTACAACAGAGTCTGACAAGTATTGATCTCCTTGGGACTGCCAAACCCAGACTGGTCCATCAGATTGCCAGATGGAGAAGCGTGATTTGTCACTCCAGAGAACATGTCTCCACTGTGGAGTCAAGTGGTGGCATGCTTTACACACTGCATTGATGGTTTGCATTGAACTTGGTGATGCAAGGCTTGGATGCAGCTGCTCGGCCATGGAAACCCATCCATGAAGCTTTCTGCACACTGTTATTGTAATCTGAAGGCCACATGAAGTTTGGAGGTCTGTAGCGATTGACTCTGCAGAAAGTTGGCGACCTCTTCTCACTATGTTCCTCAGCATCTGTTGGCCCCGCTCCATCAGTTTACACTTCCACTTTCTTATAATACAGCTGACAGTTGAATGTGGAATATTTAGAAAAAGGAAATTTCACGACTGGATTTGTTGCACAGGTGGCATCCTATCACAGTTCCACACTGGAATTCACTGAGCTCCTGAGAGGGACCCATTCTTTCACAAATGTTTGTAAAATCAGTCTGTATGCCTAGATTTGCTTGATTTCATACACCTCTGGCCGTGGAAGTGACTGGAACACCTGATTCTGATTATTTGGATGGGTGAGCAAATATTTTTTGCAATATACTGTATCTATTAAGTTAGGGCCCAGCAGGTTAGAAAAGTTCTTACAATATTCAGCAGTGAAGTGAGGTGACTTGTCACTCTTGAGTGACTGAATAGCCCCCAGGACCTCAGCAGTGGTGATAGAGACTTCTAGCATTTTGGCCTCATTCTCAACGATTTGGGGAAAATCCATTTTATCTAATATGCTATTTGGTGAATGGGGGGTATAAAATTCTGAAATACTATTATCGATTGTCTGAGGATGAGTAGATATTTGTCCTGTAGTTGATTTAACTGCTCGGATTAATCCTGAAGTTACCTCCACCCTCCCCTGCTGGGCAAGCAGCTCACCCTCTTTGTTCCCTGATTCATAAAAGTGCTGCCTAGCTTTTGGTAGTGAGGCATTGGTTTTGGTAGTGGAAATAAGATCAAACTTGGTCTTTGGTTCAAGGCGTTCTTTATACAGGCTTAGATTCTGGTTGATAAACTCCATTCTTTCAACTATGCGTGAAATAACAAAGAGAAAGGCAGAGCTCGCCCATTTCTTCCTTGTTACTGCAAGTATAGTCAAAAGAATAGAGTCCATCTGTTTGTCATGGACTCAGGAGTGAAGCAAGACATGAAAAGATAAAAATGTTATTGCGTATTGCGTAATGCGTATTGTTTTGAAGTAGCTCATCTGCTTTATCCACATTTTGGACTGAATGTGCAAGACGATTCTTTTTCTCAACTGGACATGAGTGTAACCTAAATGTGACCTTCATCCTCAGGAAACATTTGATCAATAATTCCACTGAAATAATGATGATGGGTGATTCTCTGCAGCCACTCTGAGGGTCACTCCTGACAGATCTCAGTTCTTTGAGAATAGAGGCTTCGTCATGAAGTGTGAGGTGTCAGAAGACTGCAGTGGCTGGAAGGTGAAAAGAAACACCTCCCGTCAAGTTTCACAGCCCTGTTCGAGGGGCTGGGGGACCCCGGGTAAGTCCTCCTGCTCCACTTCCTTCCCTGACAAATCTGATGTGGGGGTGTACTGGTGTGAATCTACAGATGGAAGGAAGAGCAACACCATCAACCTCACAATGGCAGGTGAGTCCACTGTGAGGGGCTTGTGTATGTGTTGGTTTTTCTGTTGACCTTTCATCTGGTTTTCTTTCTGTCCCAGTTGGTGGTGTGATCCTGAGCAGTCCAGCATTTCCTGTGACTGAAGGAGGACCAGTGACACTTCTCTGCCTAGATGAGGAACACCGAGATAGTCACTTGCCATCACATTTGAATGCATCTTTCTTCAAAAACGATGCTTTCATTGGCACTCAGCCTGCAGGGAAGATGATTCTCCCAGCAGTGTCCTTTTCTAATGAAGGTTTCTACAGCTGTGAGCACCCGACCAAAGGGAGGTCCAGGAAGAGCTGGCTGGCTGTGAGAGGTAACATGGAAATTACGTCTTTAGAAGCTTTCACACTTAGAGATTGATGGACTTTGTTCAGTCCAGTTTAAGAATCATTAGGTTGGTTTTCGTCGCGGTCAAGTACTACAAAATCCTACAGTCTGCAGGTCTGCATTCCTGCCATACAGCCCATTCTTGCACTATGATCCAAAAAACTAGCTTTGAGATGTAACCAAATGTTATCCTCTGGGGCAGAAACTGGAGGTAAGAAGTTCCAAAGCTGTAGTTCCTTCAGTGTCCACTTGAGGGTGGCTGCAGGAACCCCAGAGGGTATGACAGTGTGCAATTAAGGATGACTTTTCAGCTTAAGTAAACATCTTTACAGCCTGGTCCATAAAACCTTTTGGTCTTTATATTAAATATAATTAACATGTATTTTGAGAAAGAGATTTAAATAACCCAGCTACATATCAGGTAGCTTGCCATGCAGCTGGTTCAGCCTGATTTACTGTCCATTTCGTCACATGAAAATGACTTACATCATGTGGCTTCATCTAATTGGTTTTACCCGGAAGTACACTGTGCCAATAAACAAAGATCAAGCTGCCTTTAGGCTGTGTCAGGTGTGCTGGCATATTGGCCAAAGGACTGTAACACCATGTTCCACACATGCTTTTAGACGTTCACCTGTTAAGATAGGTAAGCACAGTCATAGAGCATCCCAACAACAGGGGCCATTTCATTTCAGCATCAATGCTTCTGGCTCCTGGTGATGTTGAACCATTCAGAGGTCAGCAGTGTTTATGCTCTCTAAGAATTAAGCTGAAAAGAACTTTGCCAGGAATTAAAGTGATGGAAAACCAAAACAACCGAGTGAAGTACAGCCAGGACAAGCAGATATCATGTAGTGGGAAAGCCTCGCAAACGCTACTCTGTACCAGACATCCCTCTGTCCAGCTCTGTTTCTGTTCCTCTGCCTATTACTCACATTCCTTCATGCTCAGTTTTCTCCCCTCTAAAGTCCATGACTAGAAAACACTGATGATGCTTCAGGGATGATCTCATGTTTTTTTCCCTAAACAGCTCGGCCCTCGGACATCTTCACTCCTCTTCCCAACATTCTTCCTCCTACTTCCCCCCCTCCTCCTCTCTTTCCTGTGCCCAAGCTGGTGTGCACCATCCTGCTGTTCGTCTTCTATACCATCATTCTCTTGTTGGGCATCTACACCTACAGGCAATGGGCTCGAGGTGAGAACACTGGTCACAGGGCTCCTATTGATCTATTTACTGCTGTTTTAAATTCTCTCGTGGCTGTCAAGTGACAAAAGAGACCACAGACAAGTGAGAAGGTTGGTGTCCCATGTTTGGCTTCTGGAACCTTTCAAACTTGCTCTGACAACAATTTCGTCATTTCTGCAGCCAGAGCATATTGTTACTCAGTTTTCTGAATAAAAAAAATTATAACACCTTGTCAAAACTGAACACAACTGGGAAAATCATCAGAATTCAGTGGATGAAGGCAATATTCTGGCTTAGATCTCATAATCCTGAGGGAAATAAAGTCAAAATGAAAAAAAAATCAATGTCAGAAGATTTTTAAGAATATTCAGGGAAAATCTAAATTAGAAGAATGAAGGCAGAATTCTGAGTTTTTGAAGCGCAATGGCTTACCTACCCTTCATATTGTTGCAAGAGGAACAAATCGAGTAAATGATGGTTTGACATTTTGTCTGAGTCTGACTCTCTATACCTCAGTTTCCTGGCCATAAGCAAAGTCTGTGGCTAACCAGTTGAGCTGGTTGTTGAAGCAGCAACACAGTTACATTTGCAGAAAAGAGGAAGTGAAGCCAAGAGACAAAAAAACTTCAACAAACCCTCCTTCAAAGCTGAAAACTGTCTCTTCTGTTTGTTTTTGTTTTTCTGCAGCTCGAGCAGAGGCTAAAATGAGAGAACTTTAACATCCTGGTAGGAGGTCAATGTGAAGATAAACTTCTGCAGACGTCACAACCAACCAGTGCAGAGAGAAGAAAAAACAAACTATCAATTCATTCTTGATTTCAAACCATCTATTTAATCATTATTCTGTTGTCTTTTCTGTAACATGCCAAGGAGTTACACTGATGCTACTTATTAGATGTTTGCTGATATCTGATATGCTAATATATTTTTGAACACAGACATTTAGTGATAAAGAGGGAAAGCATTATGATACATTCATACTTCAGATGATATTTTAACCAAAATAAAAAGAAAGCATAACCAATATGTATGGCTGATAATTATGCTGTAAATATCTACAGAAAACAGGTGCATGTGTATAATAACATATCTGTCTCAAAGCTTATATTTGTGTTTCTCTTATTAACAATAAACAATTACAAAAATAAAAAAAAATTGTGTATTTGTTCAACAGGAGTAAAATTCAGTCATTTTGACCATCTCAGAGTTAATATATTTGCATATTCTACATTTATTTCTGCCACATTACCAAAGGGCTTCAGTGTTTTGCAATTAGTAGTACACACAATCTCAAAAGGGCTGTTTGGTTTTTTAAAGTAGCTTTAAAGAGGCCCATGTCAGGAGTAAATATAGGTGCCTGGGCAGACGGTAGCCAGCACGCAGCAGCACATGGTGCCACCAAAAGCCCCAAAATAAGCCTTCTAAGATGCTAAAACAACAACAAAAACTAAGGTAGATTTACAAAATTTCTTTACAATGTTTAACTTTTCCTCCATAAAAGCTCCTGTGTTTATAAATTTAGTATGTTTGAACATCGGGGTTATGTTTCCCTCTACCATCAACTGGTCAGGTAATCAGAGGAATCAAAGATTAATTTCACTAAAACTGAGCTAAAAAAAAAAAATTAATCGTCTAACGACGTGCTGTTAGCTGTTGAAACACTGCTGATAACTGATCTGGCAGTTCTCTTATGTCTGTGATATAATATTACAATTAATTAATTAATTAATTAATTAATTGTGAGTGAGTTGTTGTTGAGAATGTTGAAGATGGTGTTTGTGCAGCAATTGACTCAATGCAATGGCCATGTGATTGGCTGGTGGCCAGTCCAAGGCTCTGACCCCTCAACCCTGAAAAGAAAAACAGTATTGATAATGGATGGATTGTATGAAATATGTTATTGATATAATTAATATTCTTCTCTCACGGTGAAGGGTGTACGTTCTATTTTTAAAATGAATAACTGTTTATAAAGTTTATGACAGTACAGCGTCATCACTTTGTTTTGACACCTTTTATTTGACAGTTTGTCTCCTTTACAATATCAGTGATTGGCCAGCAGAGGTCACCCCAAACTGTTTTAAAGTGTTATATTCACAACAGACTCCGCCTCAAAGAATGTGAACCATTTATGGGTCCAGATTGGAAGCTGTGGAGGGCCTGATGTGGCCCCAAGACTGCCTCAAGAAGCTTAAAAATGTCACAGGGGTGGATGAGGTAAAGAAAATGGATGAATGCAAGAAAACAGCCGAGGCACATTTGAATTAGATATTTAGATTTAATGAAAAAGTACACAAAAAAATACAAAAAGTTCACACAGTCCTACTCATCATTATTGGCACCCATGAAGTTTAAGTACACAATGTTACAGTACAGACAGTTTCTTTACAAACCTCTCTCACTTTGCTCTGCATCACTTTATCAGACTCAAACTTGGCAGAAGTAATGTTCACATATTAAGGTTTATAAATTATACTTCATTAGCTACTATGATCATGTAGTCATATTTAGAATAGGCAGTTTTAATTGCCACCTCTTGAAGCTTACAAGGAAAAGAACACCCTACCAACAATTAAACATGGTGGAGGCTCCATAATGGTTTGGGGCTGCTTTGCTGCATCGGGTACTGGAGGCCTTGACCTTATCACAGGGATCATGAAATCAGAGAATTATCAAGAAATTTTAGGGCAAAATGTCCTACACAGTGTAAGAACACTTGGTTTAGGTTGAAGATCATGGGCCCTCCAGCGAGACAAATACCCAAAGCACATATCCAAAAGCATGCAGGAATGGTTGAAAAGGGAAAAAATGTCCTGTTTTAAAATGTCCAGCAATGAGTCCTGATCTGAATCCGATTGAAAATCTTTGGTATGACTGAAATCTGCCATCGGGAAAAAGAAACCTGCAAATATTCAAGAGCTTGAACAATTTACAAAAGAAGAGTGGGAGAAAATACCAGTTGAGAAGAGCAAGAAGCTTATAGATGGCTACAAGAAACATTTGGAGGCTGTCATCAGTGCCAAAGGGTGTGCCACAAAATACTGAAGAGGGGTGCCATTATTGCTGCACATGTTTTTTTTTCAGTTCCCACTTTGAAATCACAATATGTTACTTGTAAAAAATTTTTTGTTTGTTAAAGTGTTTTGGGCTTCCAATTAAAAGATCCTGATGACATAAATTTGGTACATTTCAATTTATTTCTGGAGATATTATTAAAGTAATACAAATAATGAAGGGATGCCAGTAATATTGAGCAGGACTGTACTTACAATCCTGTCAAAAATTATACAAGTAATTTTTTATAACTTTAGCGTTAAATACACGCTTCAAGCACACTTTAAAATCTCAAAGTACAAAAGCATAAAAACATTTTTACAGTGCTAATAGTAAAAATTCAACAACCTTTATTTACACATAGTTTGATCTTAAAGATTCAGTGAAAAGCTTCACAGATCATTTTTTTAGTAAGGCTAAGTTTAACATGTTGCGATGGTAGTTGACAGGCGTGTTATCATTTTATTACAATTATGTTCTAAACAAATCTGACAATCTCCATCAAATCGTGTCATTTAAACAGCAGAATATTGGTAAAGTTTGTATCGAATGTGTGTTTTTCAAGTATCCCTATGAAAAGAGGTCGGCAAAGACAGCGACGATGTGATGACAGAGAGACACCCAAAAGTTTTACACTAGAAAAATTTCAGAGAGCACAAACCTCCTCCAAGGTAGCTCACATGTTGCTGTAACAAATATAAACAACAGTTCCATGATAAAGTTTCCATCATAATCTGATTCATGACCCTGAAAACCCACACCTAGAACTCTGTCATGTTGATATCATTGTTAGTCTTACAGTTACTGAGTAAAAACAATCTACACTAATGGCTGTCATATGGATCACCACCAAAATCTAATCATTTCAAAGTTGAGTCATTACCAACATCTCCTGGAAATTCAGAAAAATCCTTCCAGCAGTTTTCGTGTAATCTTGCTAACAAACAAACAAAAACAAATCATGTGTGACCCTCTGGTCTGCACACAAGTGTGAGCAAAGGAAAGAGAAGGGAAGAGAGGAACCAGAACCATCCGAACACTTCTGATTTACCTCAGTCATCTACTTCCTCTTCATTTAAATGAATTTATCAGCATGTATCTTTCAGGGTTTTTGTTGCTCCATTGGTTGTTCGTTCACATATCCTTCTTTTAGTCATCTCCATTATTAGCAGGGTCATTCATCATGGCTCAGTTCTCATCAGGTTCTTCTGAATCGTCACAAGCTCTAGGGCTTTCTCCTTATCCTCCTCCTCCTCCTCGTCTCAAGAATCTCACAACTGGAGCATGAACACCTTGACCTTCATTGTTATTGGGACCTTATGTGAAAGTTTAAGAGGAGAAAAGTAAAAAACTGTTAAACCTCTGAAAGAACAGTTTTATTTTTGTTTCTAATGAACTCAAGCACTAGATTGATTATTGTCTCTGATTTAATAAACTGATTTTCATTTCATTCAGTCTAACAGGATGATTTTAAATCATTGACTTCCTCGTCCTCCTGAGAGGGTTATATACTCTGTCTCATCATGAAGCTGTGAGGAACATTTTAGACCCATCTGTGGATGAGGTGACACTTCTTCTCTGGAGGCTGATCCCACAGCTTTGGTCCAAAACTGGGTTAATAAATTATAAATATTCATGTCTTCTCTATGTAGATATGAGCTGTGTAACCTGAAAATTACAGATTTGTCTTTAGAGAAACCTTAGAGGAGGAAAAAATAAGGCCAAAGAATAAGACTGTTCTTTACTGAGTGGGGCTCCCTGGTGGGTTCTGGAGGAACTGCAGGTCAAACCTGAGCGGTAAAGTGTTGTGATGTACAGTACATGTCATGTTTTTACACCTAAACTAGCAAAGCACAATCGTGTCTGATTTTAATTGTGATCTAAGTCAGAAATATCAGGGACAGGTCAAAAACCTGAAATCCAACTCAGATAGCTAGAATATAAAAAAACACAAACCTGGTATTTTAGTCCTTACTGTTAAAAAGAGGCCAGATTCTCAATATTTCAATAAAGGAACACAACATTTAGGTCATATTTCAAAAACATGAGTCAAAAATCTGAGATTTAAAGGAAAAGTTCGGTTCCTGCAGCTTTTACATTGTTTATAGAATGAAGAACAACAATATACTCACCCAGAAGGCTTTCCTGATGCAAACGGTGCTTCGGGAGATATTTAGATCCAAAATCGAGCAGCGGACATCCGTATAAAGGTAGCACACGGGGCATGTTAGCGCCGCTCCTAAAACTGCATTAATCGTCCAAAAACTCCTGTTTTTCACCAATATTCCATCATGATTTGCTCCTAATGGACCGCCAATGCAGCCTGTGTCTCTCCACACAGCGCTGTGTGGCTGAACTAACCTCTGAACTGACGAGCTGTTTACATGCCCTTTGCGCATGCGCAGTGCGGCTCATTGTTTCAGGGGAAGACCGGCAGCTACAAATCAACTTTCTTCTTCCAGTTTTGTGCAAAATGGACGAATATCTATGGGATGGAGATGTTGTGGAGGAGGACTTTGAATATGATGGACGTCCTTACAGTTTGGAGCCACATATACAGATAAGGAGCTCATAGAAATGAGGAAGCGATCGCAACGCTCCAGAGAGTACTGCGCATGCGCGAAGGGACGTAAACAGACTCGTCAGTTCAGAGGTTAGTTCAGCCACACAGCGCTGTGTGGAGAGACACAGGCTGCAATGGCGGTCCATTAGGAGCAAATCATGATGGAATATTGGTGAAAAACATGAGTTTTTGGACGATTAATGCAGTTTTAGGAGCGGCGCTAACAAGCCCCGTGTGCTACCTTTATACGGATCTCCGCTGCTCGATTTTGGATCTAAATATCTCCCGAAGCACTGTTTGCATCAGGAAAGCCTTCTGGGTGAGTATATTGTTCTTCATTCTATAAACAATGTAAAAGCTGCAGGAACCGAACTTTTCCTTTAAGTCAGATTTCAATCTGAGAAATTAAGGATTAAAATCATCTCACTGACATTAGTTCCGCCTAGACGGAACTCATCCACCCTGTAATCCGGATGATTAACTGTCTGTCTAGGGTACCGTCACACGTACACACAGCAGATTAGCTTATGCTGCACAGCCACACACGACATCGCCTGAATAGATCAACTTTTTTTACTTTGACATTGCGAGACGAGTGAAGTGATCGTCTTGTACGCAGATGTCGCATCACAGGAGGGTTAGCCCCGCCCAGTCGCGGCTGTACATTGACTTTGAATGGAGGGTGATCGCAGAGGTAGTACAAGTCGCGTCTAATGTGAACGCACCTTAAGAGAAAAAAGTAATCAGAATTATGCGAAATTAGACAGAGTCTCCTGAAGAAAGACAACAATTTTAAAGCTCAGGATTTTTCAAAATGTGGCAGAAAACTAAAATCTAAATCGGAAACCAAAAGTTGAATTTATAAATTTATTGTTAGAAGGGTCAGAAACTGAGAGGTTAGTCAAAATCTTGACAATTGAGCAAGTATCCTCTGATGCAAATCATAATTATTTGATCAAATTCGTCCTGAAAATAAAATCAAAATAAGAAGTTTAAGGTCAGATTTCAAAGAAAAAAATCCAAAGGCAGAATATGAAGAATTTAGGGGGAATATATAGATGAGATATAAATTCCCCCTAAATGTCAGAACCCTGGGGTTTTAGTCAAATAAACAAGAGTTTGAGATCAGAAATCAAAATCAGTACTCTAAAATCAGTGCTTAGAATCCTGTAATCCTGTTTCTCAGAAATCTGAAAATAAATAGAAATCATGTTGAAATGTACTGTCTGAGAACGAATCCATCCTGAAATAAAATCAGAATCTTTAAATCAGGATTCTTAGATTAAGGTTCAATTATTGAGTAAAATCAGCCTTGGGGAAGAGGAAAAGGTCACGTTTCTAAGGCAAAGGTCAGAAAACTTGGGATGAAGTTGGATCAAAGAAATTTAAATCCAGTTGGTGATAAATGTTCGATTTGGACCTTAAAATTGAATTATGATGATAAAGTCAGCATCATGATCATTTTTATGAGATTCTCAGATTTTAGTCAAAATCCTGAGATTAAAACCAAAGACAAGAAACTGAAGCACAAGTCGAACTCTGGAACAAAATATACAAAATATTATACAAGGATAAAATCAGAACTCAAAATTTGAGTCAGAATCATGAAATCAAAACGGAATTCTGATATCAAATTTCTAAGATAGAAGTGAACTTTCTGTGAACTTGATCACAGTTCTGAGGTTTTAATCCCAATTCTAAGATTTTTTTTATAATTTTTAAATCTGTTTCATGTCTCTTAAAGGTCCAGTGTGTAGTTTTTAGCGGCATCTAAAGGTGAGGTTTGAGATTGCAGCACTCCGGGGCCCCCCACCCTGTCGGAGAACCTCCGGAGCTACGGTGGCCTTCCAAGGACAAAAGTGTTTTTTCAATATGGCGTGGTCAACAAACAAATTCCACCCGGTGATTTTACTGATTAGGTTGAAAAAAAATTGGTTATGGTTACTTTTGTTGGACTATAACGTCACCCCCCCCTCTCCCCCAATGTGTACATGTGCTACTAAATGACAAATTAGGAGCAAACAATAAAATTAAGGAGTACGGTAAAAATCTTTATCTTTGTCTCATCAACAGCGCTATGTAGCTTAGTTATCAGCCTATGTTTTGTCTTACTGCCACAGAAAATGAATAAATCGTGGAGTTTAAGCACAACATTGTCTCCATATTGTCTTTCAGTCTTGCTAACGCTCACACCGGTCGTTTGAAAGACACAATCATTTCAAAATTGCTTGTGGCCGTGAAATAAGCCTCTCATAGCAGATACATTCTCTGCGTCTTCCTCCGACTTCTCCCGAAAGTAAACAAATTCGGCTCCATATACAATTCGGCACTTAGTCTTACCTGTCCAGCAAAAAACAGGCAACTTCTGCGTCTGTCTGCAAACTTATCCTTCAGGGACTTCCATCTGGGAAAGGCAGCGCCTTATGTTGACCCTGTTTTTTTGTCGTAGCCTGTCCCGATTGCGTTTGGCTTCATTGCAATTTCGTTTCTTTGACAATGATTCATGCTCCACTGTAAAACATGTAAACATCTTAAGCAACTTACCGCATTTTTTGTAAAGAAAAACAGCAAGGATAAGAGCAGCAAGACCAACTCCGACTACAATTCCAACCTTTTCACCTTGTGGAAAACAAACAGTGAGAAAAGTCAGGGTTATTCTTCACATTCAGATTGTTCAATAAAACTTTTTTTTAAGGATCTCTTCATAATTTTCCTCTTGATCAATCTGTCTCCAGTCTGGACTGGTCCACAGTGGACTTTTAGAGGGGGGTGTAGATGCAGTCTACTTTTCTTGGCTCTTTGTTTCTGGTCCAGGTGAACTGAACTCTCTGCTGTTTCTGATTTTTATGAAACATTTGAATTCTTTAATGAGGAACATGTTGTTGATGGGAGTTTGAATGGCCTCAGTAGTTTGTTGATCATATCCTAGCTGCTGAATTTTGGTTTGTTTGAAGAGTTTTCACATGTTTGAACCACGTGCCCTCTTTTAAACCTGAACCAGGACCCTGAGGTTCTGCCACATGAAGGCGGGTCCTTATTTGAAACGGCCCCGTCCACACCAGTGAAGCTTTGTTAGTGTGCAGTGATAAATGCTGCTGAATATCAGCAGTGATGTCTGTGACATGGAACATTCCAGTATTTCAGTGCAGAAGCTGCTCCATTCTAACCCGACAAGCCAGATGGACAGCTCCATATATCTGCCACAGAAATATTCAGGATTTCAGGAACTGAATCAGACAGGCCCATCTGCTATGCAAGGTCAGCTCCATTCTCCTTTATGTGTTAAATACAGACTCCCTGGTGTTACGCTTTCACTTGTGACTGTGTAAGCTGGTGTCAGCAGACATTCTCCAGTTAGTGTTTCTTGGTTTCGACCTCAGTCTGAGGCGTTTCCTTTGAGTTCAGTCAGATCATGTTGTTTAAAACCATTCATAACTCCAACATCTGACCTCAGCAGCCACAGACAGCTGAGGGTCACAGATCAACACAAAGAGATTTCAGCAGACTTTGTATCATCAGAGTTTAATCTGAAGCAGCATTGCAGTCTCAGAGAACAGAAAGTGTTTGGACCATGTGTGTAGTTTTGTTGGTCTAAATCAGAGCAGGCCTGGACGTGTTCAGAGAGAAACTAAAACCTGCAGCTCAGCAGCATTTCAGTCCCTGAGAGGCAAAGAGCTCAGATTGTGGTCAGTAACTGGAGTGAAGAGAGCAGTCAGACACTTCAGTCCAGCAGAAAACTTTGAGTTACTGATCTGATGATGTTCAGACGTCCTCAGCTGATGTTGTAAAAACACTTGGAGCTGAGAGGTCAAGATTATACAGTGGCTTAGAGGTGCAAAGCATTTATACAAAGTATGAAAGACTTTTACAAGTCACAAAACAAATTAACCCTCTATTGCATGAATTATTACTTAAAAATGGTAAAAAATGTTTTGAATGTTTTTATTACTTAAAATGGCCTAAATAACAGATAAATAATAAAAAAAAAAAGTTTAAAGAGGGGTCATTGATCAACTGTTGCCATATGGCAACAATATGCAATCGTGGAAAGTACCATAAATCAACATTTTTGACCAAAAAGGCATTTTGTTTAAAACAAGACTAAACATATCCATGTCATACTCATCCAAAATGAAAAAATAAACATTTATACCGTAAAAACATTTTAGAATTTCAACAGTTATCTTAAATATCTGCTAATAAAAACCCGAAACCTTGACCCTGGCTCAATAAAGTACAATCTATCATTCTTTATTTAAATTTCATTAAGTTTTTTTTTCTGTTTCAGTTCATTTGATTTCAACTCATTTCAACTGATTTAATCTGATTTCATTAATTTGATCTGATTTCATTTCATGTCTTGTGAAAGTCAACACAGCAGTTCCTCTCAACGTCTGCCAATAGAAACAAAGAACCTTGAACCTTTTTCAATTAAGTTCAATCTATCATTCTTATTTTTTTCATTTCATTCAGTTGTTTTTTCTGTTTTATTTCATTTGATTCATTTGATTTCAACTCATTTCAGTTTATTTTGATCTGATTCCTCCTCTAGTTTTACAGTAGTTTCTACCCTGCTCTCTTTCCCTCCCCTGTAGAAGTAGCTGGGATACATCTTTTATGGAGGAAATTGGATACTTTGTTAAAGGTAGCCAACAACATACCTTAAACTACAAAATATTGAAAATATATAATGTTATTACTTTTAAAACATAAGTAAAAGATGTAAACAGTCTCAGGACAGTTTCATGCTATGTAAATTAATGGAGCTCCATTAGGTTGTATACACTAGGAATTTTCCATATTTGCATATTGTTGCCATATGGCAACAAATCTGTTTTGGCATATTACAAAATAATTATAAAAACAAAATTTAATTAAATGTAAAAAAAATAAAGTTTACTTACTCCAAATAGTGATTATAATTTTTATTTGGTGAAAATACCTCAAAAATTCTAAATAAAAGACAATCTTGGAGAGCCCCAGACAGTTTTGTTTGGATGTCAAATGTCCATTCGCAATAAGGACTGTCAAACAAGATCTCCTGGTCATGCGGCCTCATAAATTCTATTTCCTTCAAACTAAAAGCCCCCTTTTCACACCTAAATGTAAAAAAAATCCATTTTATTTCACAGCTTTTTAGAAAAATGAAGATAAAGTAATTGTTGCCATATGGCAACACTATGCAATAGAGGGTTAACGTTGAAAAAATGAAATTACATTGACAAACACTGTTACATTTCAGAAAACATTTTTAAATTTAATTGGATTTCAACGGTCGTTGGAACTTTAAAAACAGCACAGACAGATTGCTGCCATGAAATGCAACGTTCCAACAACCGTCCACTGGAAAAGTAAAATTGTGTGATTCCCCTGAGGTCGTGTTCCATAAAACATACAAAACAGAAATAAACATTTGAAATACAAATACAAACTTCTCACTCTAATCGACTGCTCACCACTCATTCCCAGAAAACAAAAGTGAAGAAGTGTTTCACCGTTTGTAAATGTGTTTTGTCTTTGTTTAAAACAGTTTCCATAACGTAAATTTGTCTTTGTCTAAATGTAAAAATATTTTGTGAAATGTAGTTTTGCTTTGTCCTTCGTAGAAGTGCTTTGCACCTTCCGGCTCCTGGAGGTTTATAACAGCAGCTGGTGTCTTTTCCCTGATGAACATGAAGTTTTCCCTCTTTGTCTTTCTTCTAGTTTTTATCTTCAGGAAACTTCTGTATATACTATATCAGCAAATCTTTCCTAATGCCTAAGTCACACATTCCCGTTTCTCATAGTGTCTGTGCACGACTGAGGAGGCTAGTGTGATCGCTATGATACGGGATTAAATTACTGTCTCACCCCTGGACACACCCCGTAAATACACCGTCAGTAGCGCAGCTACAGCGCTTTGGGGGGCGTTTGTCTCGCTCCAATTAGGTTAATACAGCGATATGAGGAGGGTTCCATCCCGCTGACAGGACGTCAGCCCCGCTCGAGCTCAGTTCGCATCACATAAGCCCTGACTGAGCCCCGTCGCTTGCGCCGTCTTAAATGGGACACAGTCGGGGCTCAAGCGGATACATCCTTGTCAGTCGTCCTCATAAAGCTTCCAGGATTGAGCCACGATTGGGCCACGATCAACTCGACTAAGCTCCGTACATGCCCCGCTAATACCGCTCGCCTTAGGACTGCATTAGGCTTCCATCCCGCTACACCGAAAGCGGCGATTCTCCATGGCAGTTTTGAACAGTTCAAAACTGTCGTGGAGCTTCCACGTTCCCCGCCGTTCATCCACGACTATACAACGCTGATCCAGACCAAGTAGCGCATGCACCACGACCAAAGCACGCTTTATCAGGATTATGACAATTGTGCACAATCGCCATGAAAAACGGGAATGTGTGACTGGGGCTTAAACTAAATCATCAGTGTCGTTGATGATGAAGCCCTGAGGACATTAGATCATGTTTTCATGTCAATGTCAAGAAGCTGATCGTAACAGCAGGTTTGACAATAACTATTCTAAAGAAAAGTTAACTCTAAAGATCTGAACACAAATATAGCCACACAAAGCAAAGCTGCACATCATGGTGTATCTTTAACCCCTGACGCTCTGACTCCATTTTCCATCGACTGTTTTCACTTTTTGAGGAAGGGACGGTTTTCTGCAGAAAAGTCAGAAAAAACATCACGAGTGTTCAAATTCTGACCTCTGGAAGAATTTTACACTTAAATCTTAAAAATCAAATGTTTACACAGACCCTTCACCTTTCTCCGTCACACCTGTTCAGACATAGTGTGTGATCAAACAGGTGTTAATGTGTTTTTAAGAGCAGAGAGATTTGAGAACATCACAGTGACGGGATGATCAAACTGGTTTGCTGTACTTACACAGAGAAACAATGTCGGTCTCCTTCATACTGGAGTCTGTGCTGAAAACCTCATAGGTGTAATTTCCTTCATCTTTTTGTTACGCTGGTGATCTTCAGTGAAGCGTTGCCGTTCATAAACTTTTCCTCAAAGAGAGATGTTCTGCCCTTAAAGAGTTCATCCTGATTTCCATCATAGTCTTTATTGTCGCGATACTGATGAACAACTATCTCCTTACCCTCAATCCAATACTTAATGATGATGTTTAACACCTTTGAATCTTGAGACAAGTCAATTTTCACAGGCAGGATGACAGTTTCTCCTTCTTCTGCTGTGACTGAACAACCTAAAGAAAACAGATCAGATTAAGATTCAGCTGCTTTATTAAACACTTAGACAGAAGAGGCTGAAGTTCAGCCATAAGGTTTCCTTCAAAATGACATTAAATAAAACAGAATAAGAGACAGAAACTGAATTAAAACAAATACATCATCTGTGTTTACGGTTTGTTTTATGATACCTGACAAACTAAGGTCATAAATAAAGCACCAACACCTTCAGCAGGATTTATCATGAATTTGAATTTACATAAATTTATGATATCGTTTTATTTGAGAGTTGAGGAAAATTCATGTAGAAAGGCTTAAACAGCACAAACAACAGGGAGGTTTACACAGACCTGTCTCTGTGATTTTATATTTATTAGTTAACAGATCACTCAATGCGGACCATGTGGTGCTCATATCAGGAATTTTTAGGAGAGATCATCAGCTGAGTTGTGTGGTCTTCTTGATTGTTAGCTCTGTTTTCTCTGAAGCTGCTCTGCAGGAAATCCTCCAGTGGTTTTAGCAGCAGTTTGACTATAGACAACTTCCTGTGGTGTCGCTTTAATTCAAACTTCACCACAAACACAGACTCCAGCTGGAGGTTCAATAATCTTTATTCAGTTTTTGTTGGTCAGGACAGGACCGGCCCTTGGACTTTGGTCTTAGGGTCTGACCAGCACAGCTGAAAACTGTTCACACAGAGCTGCAGGATCACAGCTGGCAGTGCCACTGTAAGAGGGTCTTTCAGAGGGTCTGTCCAAGTCCTGCTTTCACTGTGGTCCTCAGATTTCACTGCATACAGAGAACAAGTTTACACAACTGAAAAACGCTGAGTCAGGTTTATATGTCCTCGAACTGTGTAGGAAGACCTTCTGGTTTTATCCCTCCACTCTTTAAAGCCATGAAGAAGTTTCCTGTGGAGCTGATGTCCCAAAATGGATCCTGAACAGTCTCATCCTTCCTTTATTTCATTTGTGTGTGGTTTTCAAAAAATGCCCTATCTTAAGCACTGGCTGCTTTGACTTGTGCCTCTTCGTAATTGCCGTTTGATTCGTGGGGCTGTTCCTGGGCCCCGTGGCTTTGGGGGCTGTGTGGTTGGTCTTGGGTGTCCTGGTGGCCCTGGTCGCCCGGGGCCATGGTCTCCCTGGGCATGGGCAACTACTTGGGTATTTGGTGACCACCTCACATGCATGTGCGTACAGATACTCAAGCTCCTGTCAAGACTAACTGAGAGAAATGATTGATCCCGTCAGAATATGCTGAGTTAGGCACTCGTACACATTTTCTCACGTCCTGTGATGCATGCTCCTCCATATCTTATCCAAGTGTAGCCACCCCCCTACTACCAAGACCCCACATCTCTAGTGTCCCTGGTTTCTTACAGCCTTCACTTCCTGTATGAGCTTAAATCAGCACAGCACTTGAACTGCTATCTCAAATCAATATCAGTACCTGTTTGTCCTCCCTTCCATTTGTCTTCTTTGTCTTGTCATTTGTCCTGTCTGTCACTATTTCCCCTTCATTTGCACTGTGGTGTGGCACGGCCCTCCCCTTCAGCTCACATCAGGCGTTGAATAAAGTTTGATTTGATTGAGTAGCCTACAGGGAGGGCTGGTGATGGTCACTTGTAGCATTGAATCATATTCACATATCTCTGACTGCTAGAAAAAAAATGCATTGGTCTTTCCAACGCTGTCAGCAGACACATTGCTCAGCTCATGCAGACGAGGGGGGAAAAAACAAACATATTTTGTATTTTTCAAACTCAGTATAGTAGAATTTAAATTATTTTTGATTGCATTTTATTTACAGACCTGTCTAAATTTTCTAATTGATTTTTATCCAAAATATTTGTGTATTTTTATGTCATCACAATCAACTGTTAGCTTTTTCAACCTTTAAATCTCGCACCAAGAAAATATCTGGTTTTCGGTTCAGTTTTTTAGTTTCCTCTGTTAGCTGAGGTGTTAATGGAATTAAACAATTATTTGATTTGTTCTGCTTTAAAACTTTTAATATCCCTGATTTTATTGATGATCCCTGCCAAACAGTTGAGCTGGTAGTCAAAGGGTTAACAGAGTTCAGTAATAAGGTAAAACAGCCTCACCTTGAATTGGAGGATCATCAGCAGTAGACAGGGTGAATGATAGCAGAATCACAAGTATCCACTTCAGTGTAGTTAAGCAGCTGATTATCACGAACTATTTAAAGTCCTACAATGTTAAGATTCAAAAGAGAGAAAGTTGATCAAATTCAGCAGAGTTGTTCAAGGCAGACGCTCCCCACTGTCACCTTGAAAGACCTTTCAGTTCTCACTGAGACATTCTCGAGCTTATCAGACACTTCCCATCTGAGCAAATTGGGCAGGGGGAGTGGAAACAGTATTTCCTCCTGGAAATGCCAGTGACTGATTCCCTTGACAATCACACATGCTGCTCTTCTTTAACAGACCATAGTCCACCCAAAACACACAAGAGGACAGACAGTCATCAGGATATTGATGATATGGACCTGAACAATAATGATCTGAATCCTGAAACATGTCCAGATCCAAATCTGGGAGCTAAAATTATAAAACTGTTGATCTGGGCCTGGACACTAAAATAAAACCTGGACCCTGGTGAACTGAAGCTAAGTGTGTGAAAGGCTCGGTCTTCTTCACAAATGCAAATCTAGATAAAAACTATTTGGACCTGGGCCCAGCCTGTGTGGTCCAACAGACGGGCTACTGAGCCACGGTGTTAAATTCTCAATAAATGATACAGGGGTGGATGGGAGCAGGGAAATGGATGAATGCAAGAAAACATCTGAGATTTCATTAAAAAGTACAAAAGAACAATACAAAATGTTCGTACTTACAACCCTACTTACAATAACTTTAGCATTAAACACACTTTATGTACACTTTAATATCTCAAAGTACAAAAACTTACAAGACATTTTAACAGTATTAACTTTAAAAAATTTAGTAATCTTTATTGACACATATTTGATCTCAAAGATTCAGTGCAAAGCTTCACAGATAGATTTTTAGTTAGGCAATGTTTGTTGCAGAAATTTAAAAAAAAATATATGGACACAAACATCAAACATCAGTATCAGTGAACAGTGATGTAGAAGATTCTGATCTGCAGGATCTCAGTAGGACCTGAGGACCATGTCTTTGCAGATTTAGGCTGTTTCCACATGAAGGATGAAGGATGAACATGAAAGAAAAACTAGCAAAACTAGAACCATGCATAGCAAAATCACATCCACATATAACACGAAAACAGATAAGAGTAGTTAAACTGTTTATTCCCATATAAGGACTTCCTGGATATGAAACTTCCTTCATTTTGTCTTTGCCAAAGCTGATTGTTTCATATCTGGTGTTATGGTTTAACTTGTGGCTGTGTGGCTTGATAGAAGGTGTATTAAGCAAATATTCCTTCATCAGTCTGAGACATTTCTCATAATCTTGACCAATGACTGCTTGTTTCTGTGGTTGCCATAGTTACAAGCTAATAAATCAGCAACAGCATTATGCAGAAAAATTGATGTCTTTGCCTTTTTTTTGGTCTCCAATTCTAAATTTCCCTGATTTGTTTGTTATTTGAATTGTTAAATAAAAATCACTGGTTAACCCTTTAAATCTCAGCTCAACTGTTTGGCAGAGGTAATTAAATTCAGGGATATTTAATGTGTTAAATGAACATAAAAGTTCATCATTTTTCTGTCATTGTTTCATGGTACAGAAAAAACTACAAACAAACCAAAATCAATCGAACTTTATTTGTAATACAAAGTACTTTACATTGGGTACAAGACAAAATGAAATAACAATAATTGAAATAAAAGCAGAAAATTGCATAATTGCAGAACATGAAAACATAAGACTCCCGCAAATAAAACACCAAGATTTTTGACCTGCTAACATGGATTAAAAGACAGTTTTTGGAGTTTGCTCTCCAGTCTCTCTCTCTGGACCTGTACCAATGACTCAAACCTGAGTTTTGTCCTGGCTGAACTGAAGAAAGTTGTCTGCCATCCAAGATCTGACGTCTAAAGTACAGTTAAAAAGGGCATCAATGGGCCCTGTGTCATCAGGAGACACGGCAATGTAAAGCTGCGTGTCATCAGCATAGCTGTTAAAGTTGATGCCGTGTCTCCTGATGACATCTCCTAAAGGTAACATATAAATATCAAAAAGTGTTGGACCTAAAATTGAACCCTGGGGGATGCCACAGTTAACACTGCAGAGTCCTGACTGGCACTCCCCCATGTTCACGTAAAACTAAGAAAGCATAAGAAGAAGTATGTTGTTTGTGGAATTTAAAGGTTTAAAAAGCTAAAAGGTACCATTATTATTACCATCATTGTTATTTTAAATACTTAACCATTTGCTGATATGATGATGGATATTTACATATTAAGTCTGTTATCAATCAATAACTTTTTTTGTTTGTCAAACTCCATATTTTCTTTTTTAAGTTATTTTTGCAGATTTCGCAGACATTTCTGCCTTTTCTAATTGATTTTGTCCCAAATATTTGAATATTTGTGCATTTTTGTGTCATCACAAAATCAGCCTTTAAAACCTTTCAATCCCACACCAAGAGAATAACTGTTTTTTGTTTGTTTATGGTTTTCTCTGTCCCATGAAGAGTCAATGGAACCAAACAATGACTTGATTTGTTGATCTTTTTCTACCACCATGTCCAACTGCTGTTACAGTTTTATTTGTTGCTGTGATAGCTGATGACAGCAGGAGTGTTGATTCCATATCTGAAATTCTCCATCAGATCATATTGTTAAAAAACTGAGTGCTCTTAATAGTTTCAACATCTTGTCCAAAATGTCGTTAACATTTGTATCAGCACAGTATTTTTAAGGCAGCATCACAGGGAGGAAGCAAAAGAAATTCTGTGATCATGCAAACAGTCAGAAAACCGTTGTAACAACATTGGCTACAGCACACATAAACATCAGAGAGGCATCGCTCCGAGAGGTCGACGCAGATAGCAACTTGATGAGCCCACACAAATACACCCAAAACAGTCCTACTCTAGAAAGAAACCCTCTCAAAGGGAGCTCACACATCTGTTTTTTTCCATTAGTTACAGCACATAAGCAGTGGCTATTCATCCTGGGGTAAACATGTTACACCTTCAACAAAAAATATTCTTTTGAGCATGACTTATATATACACTGCACTCATAACATTCATACAGTCTTCTCATACAGTAGCTCTATTTCTCACCTCTTGATTGCAAAAATCAAAATTATACACAAAAAAATGAAAAAATGAAAAAAGGAGAGACAAACCACAGAATTCTCCTTACCTCTTGGAACCCCAAAAAAGAATCAATAATTAGGGAGAAGAAATTCACATTATTATCTTTCAGGTAAGCCATATGTAAACAAATACATCTTTAATTTCTTGTTGAAGAAACTTCTGTTACTGTCTGAGATGAAAAACCTTGGTAATAAATTCCATGCCACCATTGCTCTGTAGTGAACGGTATCTTTATCACATTTGTCCTGTACAGAGGCAGCCTAAATCTCCCTTCTAATGCCTGCCTAGTACAGTACTGCTGTGCATCAGTGAAGGATGTTAATTTATTCTGGGATCTTATTTATAAAAATGTTTTTCTAAAAAGGATACAAGTAAATAATATCATTTACACTCATGTTTCCCCCGGGTTTCATCTATAAGTAATAGCTCCATGATAAAGTTCCCATCATAATCTGATTCATGACCATGAAATGCCACACTTAGCACTCAGAATCATCTTAATATTATTATTATTCAGACAGTTATTGAGTAAAAACCATCTAAACTAATGGAAATTAACTGGATCACCACCAAAAGCTTATCTTTTTAAGTTGTATCATTACCAACATTTCTGGAAAATTTCAGCAAAATCCATCTCGTAGTTTTTGTGTAATCTTGCCACAAAAACACAGAAAAAGCCCTCTGTGTCCCTCTGACAAGTCTGAGCGAAGGAAAGGGAAGGTAGACCATCTGGACACTTCTGATTTACCTCAATCATATATTTGCTCTTCAATTAAATGAATTTATTTGTATGTTTATTCTATTTTTCAGGGTCCTTTGTAGCTCCATTGGCTGTCTGTTCATGGATCCTTCATTTAGTTGTCTTCATGAACATCAGGGTCCACTCCGGGGCCTCCGTCTCTGCATCATCTCATGTCTTTCCTCTTGATCGCCTTGAACTTCATTGTTATTGGGTCCTTATGTGAGAGTTTGGAAGGAGAAAAGTTTCAAACTGTTAAAACCTCTGATAAACACGTTTTTTCTTTCGGAAATGCTCAAATACATAAGCTTTTATACTCTCTGATTTAATCAATGATTTCATTTCATTCAGTCCAACAGGATGATTTTAAATCAGAGATTTCCTCGTCCTCCTGTGAGGATTATATTCACAGTCAGGATTGTCTGTCTCATCATGAAGCTGTGAGGAACGTTTTTAGACCCGTCTGTGGATGAGGAGACACCTCTTCTCTGGAGGCTGATCCCACAGCTTTATAAATAGTAAAATAATTATAGTGTCATCTTGACCTCTTTTGTTAGACATGAACTGTATCCCCTGAAAATTATAGGTTTTTCTTTGAAGAAACATGAGAAGAGAAAAACAATGCAATTAGACTGTTTTTTTAATGTGTGGGGCTCCCTGGTGGGCCCTGGAGGTACTGCAGAGATATTACATTTTTAAAAAGGGCAAAAGTGGAATCACACTTTTGGTTATGATATTTTTTAAAATCATCGGTCAATGTTTTCAAAGAAAAGCAAAATCATGTCTGATTTTCACTGTGATCTAAGTCAGAAATGTCAGGGACAGGTCAAAAACCTGAAATCAAAGTCAGGTGGCTGGAAAATAAAAAACACAAACCTGGTCTTCTATTGACATGATTTCTTCCCGGAGCTTGTTGATCTGTGAGAGTTTAAGAGGAGAAAAGTTAAAATCTGTTAAACCTCTGATAGAACAGTTTTATTTTTGTTTCTGACAAGCTCAAACACTCAAGTTTTTATTGTCTCTGATTTAATAGTATGTGACCTACTGTATATTTTGCAGAGAAGAAAAACTGCAACACTGATGAGAACAGCAGCAAGAAGACTGACAACAACAGCGATATAGATGACAACACCACGGAGACTTCTGACAGCACCCTCAAGTTGTCTGACAGCTTCATCAAGATGGCTCACAGTTTTATCAGTGTCACCCTGTAGAAAACAGATGGTGACAAAAAAAAAAGTCAGGGTTGTTTTTCACAGTCAGATTGTTCAATAAAACTTTTTAATGATCTCTTAATCATCTTAATCTTGATCAAACTGTCTCCAGTCTGGACTGGTCCACAGTGGACTTTTGGAGGGGGGTGAAGATGCAGTCTACTTTTCTTGGCTCTTTGTTTCTGGTCCAGGTGAACTGAACTCTCTGCTGTTTCTGATTTTTATGAAACATTTGAATTCTTTAATGAGGAACATGTTGTTGATGTAGTTTGAATGGCCTCAGTAGTTTCTTGATCATATCCTAGCTGCTGAATGTTGGTTCGTTTGAAGAGTTTTTACATGTTTGAAGAAATGGGACGCTGCCATGAAAAGTTATGTTCAAACAAGAGTCCAAAAATGATTAAGGACAAAACGGACAAAAGACTGTACAATACAAACACAAACTTCTCACTCTCACAGACTGCTCACTCCTCATTCCACCAAAACCAACAAATCAACCCTGACAAAATCACCTCCAGGTGACTTCACAAATGTGGACGTTACCTTTTCCCCTCAAGTCTGACTTTGTAATAGTGTTTCAAACTTTGCAAATTTGTTTTGTCCTTTGAAAAAGTGTTTCCATAAAGTAAATTTGTTTTGTCTAAATGTAAAAATGTTTTCAGAAGTGCAAATTTTTGTCCTTTGCTGAAATGCTTCCATGATGTAAATTTGTTCTTGTCAAAAAGTAACAGTATTTCCTGACATGTAAATTTGTTTTGTATTTTGTAAAAGTGTAACTATAATGCAATTTTGTTCAAATGTAAAAATGTTTGCTGAAATGTAAATTTGTTTTGTACTTTTTAAGTGATTCCAAAAATTAAATTGGTTTTCGTCTAAATATAAAAATAATATCTGAAATGTACATTTGTTTTGTCCTTTGTTAAAGTGTTTCCATATTGTACATTTGTTTTTGTCTGAATGTTTTCGTTTTTTTTTTTTAAATGTACATTTGTTCTGTACTTTTTTAAAGTGTCTCCATAAAGCAAATGGTTTGTTGTCTAAATATAAACATGTTTTTCTGAAATATAATTTTTTTTGTAGTAAGTGAAAGTGTTGCCATGATGAAAATTTCTCTTTGTATATATGTAAAAAATCTTTCTGAAATGTAAATTTGTTTTGTAACAGTGTCTCCATAAATGCAAATGTGTTGTTATTTCTATTTTGTCTGAGATTTAAATATGTTTTGTCCCTGTAAAAGTGTTACCACAATGACATTTTGTTCAAATGTAAAAATGTTTCCTGAAATGTAAATTTGTTTTGTACTTTGTTGAAGTGTTTCCATAATGTAGATTAGTTTTTGTCTAAATGTTTACATGTTTTTCTGAAATGTAAATTTGTTTTGTCCTTAGTAAAAGTGTTTCCAAAATGAAAATTACTTTGTCGATATGTAAAAGAATCTTTCTGAAATGTAAATTTGTTTGGCACTTTGTAACAGCATTTCCATAATGGAAATGTGTTGTTGTCTAAATGATTACATTTTTTTTTTGAGAAGTAAATTTGTTTTGTCACTTGTAAAAGTGTTACCATAATGAAATGTTGTTCATATGTGAAAATGAATATGAAATGTACATTTGTTTTGTCCTTTTTAAAAGTGTTTCCACAGTGTATTTTTTTGTCTGAATGTTTACATGTTTTTTTTAAATGTACATTTGTTCTGTACTTTTTTAAAGTGTCTCCGTAAAGTAAATGGTTTGTTGTCTAAATGTAAACATGTTTTTCTGAATATATTTTTTGTAGTAAGTGAAAGTGTTACCATAATGTAAATTTGTTCAAATGTAAACATGTTGTTCTGAAATGTAAATTTTGTTTGTCCTTTGAAAAAGTGTTTTCATAATGAAAATTTCTTTGTCTATATGTAAAAGAATCTTTCTGAAATGTAAATTTGCTTTGTACTTTGTAAAAGTGTTTTCATAATGTAAATGTGTTGTTGTCTAAATCTTTCAATTTTTCTGAGATATAAATTTGTTATGTCCTTTGTAAAAGTGTTACCATAATGAAAATTTGTTCAAATGTAAAAATGTTTTCTGAAATGTTAATTTGTTTTGTACTTTTTAAAACTGTTTTTTGATAAATTAAATTTGTTTTTGTCCAAATGTAAAAATCTTATCTGAAATGTAAATTTGGTTTGTCCTTTGCTAATGTGTTTCCATAATGTAAATTTGTCTTTGTCTAAATTTAAAAATGTTTTCTGAAATTTAAATTTGTTTTGTACTTTGTAAAAGTGCTTTGCACCTCCCAGCTCCTGGAGGTTTATAACAGCAGCTGGTGTCTTTACCCTGATGACCATGAACTTTTCCATCTTTGTCCTTCTTCTAGTTTTTATCTTCAAGAAACTTCTTTATAAACAATTTCAGCAAATCTTTCCTGAACTAAATCATCAGTGTCTTTGATGATGAGGACTTTAGATCATGTTTTCATGTCAATGTCAAGAAGCTGATCGTGACAGCAGGTTTGACAATAACTATTCTAAAGAAAAGTTAACTCCAAAGATCTGAACACAAATTGGTCCACACAAAGCAAAGCTGCACCTCATGGTGTATCTTTAACCCCTGATGCTCTGACTCCATTTTCCATCGACTGTTTTCACTTACCAAGGACAAGCCGGTTTTCTGCAGAAAAGTCAGAAAAATGTCATCAGTGTTTGAATCTTGATCTCTGCAAGACTTTTAGAATTTCATGATTAAAATCAGATGTTTACTCACAGAGCCTCCACCTTTCTCCTTTACACCTGTGCAGACATTGTGTGTGATCATACAGGTGTAAACGTGTTTTTAAGAGCAGAGAAACTTGAGAACATCACAGTGATGGGATGATCAAACTGGTTTGCTGTACTTACACAGAGAAACAATGCCTTTCCTCTCTATTTTAGGGTTTTCATGATGAACCTCATAGGTGTAATTTCCTGCATCACTATTGTTTACGTTGCTGATCTTCAGTGAAAAGTTGCCGTTATCAAACTCCTCCTTAAAGAGAGATGTTCTGCCCTTATAACGTTCGTCCTGGTTTCCATGATAGTCTTTATTGTCGCGATACTGGTGAACATATACATCCTCACCCTCAGTCTTATACCTTATGGTAAGGTGTGATAGCTTTGATTGTTGGTGTAAATCCATTTTCACAGGCAGGATGGCAGTTTCTCCAACTTCTGCTGTGACTGAACAACCTAAAGGAAACAGATCAGATTATGATTCAGCTGTTTTATTAAACACTTTCATTAAACACACAGGCTGAAGTTCAGCCATCCGGTTTCCTTCAAGATGATATTTAATAAAACAGAATAAGAGACAAAAACTGAACTAAAAATCATGGATAATCCATCTTTACAGTCTGTTTTATGATAAAGTGAAGTCATTAATAAAGGCCTTTAACACATTTATACTTAATGGAGATAAATATGGTAGGGATGCACTTGTGGTCTGGGCATCCATAAGTCTGTCACCACCATAAATTCTTATTTTCAGTAAGAATATCATTAATTATACTTCTATAAAATGATCACCACAACCATTCAGACATGAGGACCCTCCTGAAAATGAGATGTGGAACAGCCTGCCAGAGGACCTCAGGGCTGCAGAGAATGTTCATATTTTTAAAAGTAGGCTCAAGACCCACCTTTTTAATTTAGCTTTTAACTAATCCCATATTTTTATCTGTTATTTTTATCTATACTTTTATTTTATTTATTTATATAATTTCGCCTTTTTACTTGTTATTCTTATTCTATTACTATTTATTTCATTTACTAGTGTTTTATTTATCTATTTTATTCATTTTATGATTCTTAGCCTGTGTAGTTTTATGTTTTTACTCCATATCTCCAGTGTTTCCTCAGCAGGGGGCTGCCTGCACTGGGGGCTGCTGTTGGCTCTGGCTGGGATGTCTCTGTCTTTGGTGGGCGTCGTCTTGGACAGGTGGGGGGTCTGCAGCACTGCTTTGCTGCAGTGGGCCCCTCGCTGGTCTTTTAGCGAGGCATACCCGGGTGGAGGCGTCCCGGCTTTGGACCGTGGGCGCAGCCCAGTGCTGTCGGCCTCCTGGCGTTTCCTGGCCTGGCTCCTCTGTACTCAGCCACATGATTTTAAATCACACATTTTAAATCATGTTATGTGTGTGCGTGTGTATGTGTGTGAGTGTGTGGGCCGGGGGGGGGGGGGGATATTTTTTAACATGTATAGCACTTTGTGCTGCATTTTTAATGTATGAAAAGTGCTTTATAAATAAAGTTTGATTTGATTTGATTTGATTTGATGTAGCATCTCAAGAGGCTAACCTCTAATAAATTAGACGACAGGTCTATGGTTCATGGATCTGTTCCCAACTTTAGTTCTTACTTTAGTCCACTTGTCTCCTCTTACCTCCCTTCCTTTGCCCTCACACCCGACACAGCATCGTGTGGATTTGCTGTTCATCATGAGACTGGGATCCACATTCAAGATTTCCTGCTGCTTAACAGAAGGTTTTTTCTTGCCGCCATGATGGAGGGATCCATGATTGGCTATATGGATTCATGTTGGGTGTTGGATGTACATATTTGTATATATATATGTGTATTTTATGTATATATGTATCTATGCATAGATGTGTATCCACAAAATAAAGAGCTTTATGCTCTATTGTAAAGTGTCTTGAGATAACACTTGTTATGAATTGGCGCTATATTTTATTGTATCTTTTCCTTATGTAAAGCACTTTGTATTACAAAGTCCTGTATGAAAAGTGCTATACAAATAAAGTTTGATTGATTGATTGATTGATTGATTGATTGATTGATAGATAAAGCACCAACACCTTCAGTGGGATTTATCATCAATTAAAATTTACAGAAATTCATATCATTTTATTTAATCATTGAGGAAAATTCATGCTGAAAGGCTTAAACAACAGAAACAACAGGCTGTGATTTTATAATCATCAGCTAACAGATCACTTTCGGTCCACTGCTGACCATTTGGTGCTCTTATCAGCTGAGTTGTGTGGTTTTCGTGATTGTTTGCTCTGTTTTCTCTGAAGCTGCTCTGCAGTAAATCCTCCAATGGCTTTATCAGCAGTTTGACTGGAGACAACATCCAAATCTTCCTGAAGTTTCCAGCAGAGATCATCATCAAAATGGATCCTGAACAGTCACACCCTTCCTTTATTTCATGCATTGTTTAAAAAATGCCCAGCCCTAAGCTCTGACTGCATTGACTTGTTCCTCTTTGTAAAGGCAGATAGAAGATTAAGGATATTACAATATCATGGCTGACACACAATCATCAACAATGGAAAATCCCCAAATAACATTTTATTCACACGACATGAACCAGAGTAAGATGGAGACAGAACTGGATTTAAAGCACATGAGGAAACAAAAGTGATGCTAAGAGTGTTTGACTTTAGGCACAGATAAAAATGATCAGAGTTTGTAAAAAGAAAACAGTAAAATTAAAGTTATAAAAAAGATTAACAGAGTCAAACACAGTTTGATGACTGAAGTCAAATGTATTTTGGTTCTAAACTGATTTTTTTCTTAAAAATTCAAACCATTAAATGTCTTAGAATAAGTGAAAAACTTTCTCTGTTCAGTGAGAAGACAAAACAGCCTCACCTGAAGTTGAAGGACCATCGACAATATTAATGGTTGATAGCAGAATCAGGAGTGTGAAATCCATTGTGGCTCAACAGCTGATCTTCAGGACTAACATGAAGTCTAAACCGTTTAGTAAAGATTCAAAATTGAGAGAGAAAGTTGGTCAGATACAGCTGAGCAGTTCGAGGCAGACTCTCCCCACTGTAGCTTTAAAAACACTTTTGGTTTCGTTGAGAAACGGGCTTCATTGGCTCGGGCTTATCCAACAGTACACATTTATAAACAGGAAGCGGGGGAAGTATTCCTCGTATTTCATCCTGTAAGTGCTAATGACAGCTCACCTTTAGACTTCAGACATGCTGCCTTCACCCAACACACAGCAGTGGATAGATAAATGGATGGATAGATGGATGGATGGATGGATGGATGGATGGATGGATGGATGGATGGATGGATAGATAGATAGATAGATAGATAGATAGATAGATAGATAGATAGATAGATAGATAGATAGATAGATAGATAGATAGATAGATAGATAGATAGATAGATAGATAGATATTTTAGCCCTTCTTCGCCATATGCAGCCACAATGAATCTCGGAGTTCTGTCTCCTCTTTTTAAATCACAGGTAAAAAACCTGGGGGTAACTTTTGACTGTAGCCTAAAATTTGACAAACAGATCACCTCTGTGGTGAAAACTAGCTTTTTCGGCTGCGCCTCTTGGCCAAGGTGAAGCCCTTCCTCAGTCGGCAGGATCTTGAAAAAGCCATTCATGCCTTTATCAGTTCCCGCCTGGACTACTGTAATGCCGTTTATTTCGGCCTCAGCCAGTCTTCCCTCTCTCGCCTTCAGCTCGTTCAAAATGCTGCGGCGAGATTTCTAACTGACACGCCAAGACGTGAGCACATCACCCCTGTGCTGTCGTCTCTCCACTGGCTTCCAGTTCATTTTAGAATTGATTTTAAACTTTTGTTGTTTGTTTTTAATGCCATTCACGGCCTGGCTCCTCCATATTTATTGGAGATTTTACCTTTACGCAGCCATACGAGGGCCCTGAGTTCTTCTGGCCAGTTTGTTCTGGATGTTCCAAGGTCGAGATGTAAACAGTGGGGGGACCGTTCTTTTGCTGTTGCTGCACCTACGTTGTGGAACAAGCTGCCCCCAGACATCCGCACCACAACTGACTTTGGTCTTTTAAATCTAAACTAAAAACTCACTTTTTTAGAATGGCTTTTAACCCTGACTAAGGCTTCTAAGTTTTAGGCTCATGTCAGTTAGTTTTATTTTGTTTTATCTTTCCGAATGGCTTTTATGCACCTTGCTGCTGTCACACCTCCCGTTGAATTCTTATGTATCTTTTGCTTTTATGTATTGTTCTTACGGCATTGTTTTATGTTGTTTTTATCCATAGTGTTCTTATTTATTTTCTGACACTACAGTAAAGCACTTTGGGGGCCTTTTGGGTTACTGTAAAGGGCTTTAGAAGGATAGATAGATAGATAGATAGATAGATAGATAGATAGATAGATAGATAGATAGATAGATAGATAGATAGATAGATAGATAGATAGATAGATAGATAGATAGATAGAGTGTCTCACAAAAGTGAGTACACCCGAGTCATGAACCCAAAACACACCTCCAAGACCACCACTGCCCTGTTAAAGAAGCTGATGGTAAAGGTTATGGACTGGCCAAGCATGTCTCCAGACCTGAACCCTGCTGAGCATCTGTGTGAAGTCCTCAAAAAGAAGGTGGAGGAGTGCAAGGTCTCTAACATCCACCAGCTCCAAATAATGGTGGCCGCACAAAATATTGACACTTTGGGGCCAATCTGGACACTTTGACTTAGGGGTGTACTCACTTTTGTTGCCAGCAGTTTAGACATTAATGGCTGTGTGTTGAGTTGTTTTGAGGGGACAGTGAATTTAAACTGTTTAACAAGCTGACCACTCACTGCTGTACACTGTGTCAATGTGTCATTACCTCACTGCTGTCCCATGAAAAGATGTCACAAAATATTTGGAAATATGTGAGGGGTGTACTCACTTTTGTGAGACACTGTAGATGATAGATTTGTGATCCTCAACACTTGGATTAAACCTAGATCCTGGTAAACTGAAGCTGTGTGTGAGAAAGTGAGGTGTTCTACATAAATGTGGAGTAGGTTATTGATAAGATTCACTTTGAAACTTAAAAAAATTGACCTGCATGGTAATACATTATGATGCCCCTACATCCAAACACTGATGATCCTGGATACTGCAAAGACAGACCTTGACTATGATGACATGAGTTTTACGGACATTCTTCAATTTCCGGAAGATGAACTGGAAAAACACATTCCAAACTTGGAGGACCTAATGACAGTTTATCCACAAAGTAAGTCATAAAAATCTGTCAGAGACAAAAAGAAAAATCAGAGTAGAGGAGGCTGTTTACCACATCATTACAGGCTACGTGTTTGTGCCTCTACTGTGTATTAGTATTGCCCGTCTAGCAGAGGAATACATGACATAAGTTGGTTAGATCCAGATAAACTTTATATTTCTGAAAATTTAATGCACTTAAAAACATACATATGTAGGGTAATCTTAAACTGTGGTATTTTCTTTTTGATGCTGCTGATCAAGACCTTCACTCTTAGATAAAAATTAGACTCTGGTGATCTGGACCTTGATGCCTCAGAGATGGTCCTGGACAAGCATTGCTATAAACCAGAACACAGATATACTAATCTTAGCAATAACTAGAAAAGAACTCGTAGAGCACAGACCTCCACCAGCACCACAGTCCTCACCCATTTTGTGATTTTTGCCATAAATATTGATCCTACCATTATTTTAACTAAATATTTTGATTCCTTGACCATGAAAATATACCATTAGCAATTGGATTCATAATGATATCTATTTTAGTTCAGTAGTTATTCACGAAAATCTCATTTTCCTCATGGCAGTTTTCTTCTGGATCTAGCTCAAAAGTTTTTGAAGATACAACAAACCCAATTGAACACTCCAGATTCTACAGTATCTTGGCTATGTTTTAGCATTTGTTGCAAGTCTATGTCTTTATTTGTTCCCTTGCTATGAAGAAAATTCCAAAAATATCTAAATTTTTCTTGTTCTGGATCAGAGAATCCAGAATTTTGCTGGGATCCAGATCAGTCTTTGATATCTTATAGAACATGTTGGAAACTTGTCCTGTATTTTTTTTTCCAAATGCCCTGACTATTGCTGGTGAAGTAATTTGCACAAGTGCTGAAAATGGTCCTATCTTGCAATGTTAAAGAATCCTTTAAAAAAATCTTGGATCCACAAGGTGATCAGGATCACTCCCAAAATCTAATCATTTGTTCCTTTTTCCAATCTGTACATTTCCTGAAAATGTCATTGAAATCTGTCCATAACTTTTGGAATTATGTTGCTAACAGAGAATCAAACAAACAAACAAACAGATGCCAGCCATAACATAACCTCCTGGGCAAAAGTTATTATTTGGGACTGGAAACTGGTGATCTGGACCAGGATGCTGAAAATACAAACATCGGCACAAACATTGTGCCTAGAAAAGTCCAGACACTGATGATCTGGACCTGGGTGCCTAAGACAGACTGATCATGTCCTGGACCTGAACACAGAGGAACTACATTTTGGCAATAATAATTTGGATGTGGACACTGGTGTTATGGACTTGGAAGCTAAAAATTGCAAACCTTGACAGTGATGATCTGGACCTAACATGCCAGATGGACAGTTCCATCTATTATTCATGCAAATATTTCACTAATCCATCAGGGAAAGAGCCATCTAAATGTTTTTGGTGGGTAAACCTTCAAAAACAACTTTGGATTGGATGATCATTCTGCTCGCTCATAACTATCAATCCATGTCAAGCTACATTGCTACATATGACATGGCTACTACTGTATGTAGTAGGTAACTGTTGTTAGCTTAAATAACTTTAGACTATTGCTTCACATTAAATTATACCACACATACGTATGTATCATTTAACACTTTTATGTGACATGCCCCTTGTCAAAGACAATCTCTACAAGTTTCCCCGAGAAACTTCTGAGGAGAGCGGATTTCACCAAGTATCACTGAGTAACCTTCTGACCACAGACTAATGGCATGTCTGTTCCTTATCTCTTTCAGTTTCCCAGCAGTGATCCCGGGTCAGCAGAAGAGCAAAAACATGATTTCTCAAAAGACAAGCTTCAAGTAACGTTCTTTCCTCCTCTTTTTAAGAAAAAAATCTAGTCCATTTCAGATATCGAAAACGCTTCAGAAGCCGCCATTGTTTTCAAATGAACCGTTACCTCCTGGTGGCGTCACAGGGGAATTGTTGGACCATGGAGGCTGGCAAGACAGATTTGCTGGATTTCAGAATCAGGCAGGTCCATCTGCTCTGCAAGTGTACTGGTGTCTTGGACCAGGACAATTAGATGAAGTGTAAACACAAATCATGATCTGGATATTGAAGCAGACAAGATCAATCCAGGCAATGGTTACTTGGACCTGGATACTGGATGCTTCAAAGATTGACCTTGGAACTCATGTCCTGCATCTGATCATGAGGTAAACCCAATTAATAATTGTTCAAACGAAAACACCAATGATCTGGACTTGGATGTGGACAAGATATACACAGAAACTGACTTTGTAGGTGAACAGAGCCCACACACTGTCGATCTGGACACGGACCAAAACAGGCAAATCAGAAAACAAATATTACTGCTGATCTGGATCCAGTCCCCGAAGAGCTTAGGCTTTTAAAACTATCATCTCACTCTGAGGAGGTGAACCCTGAAACTCATGATCTGGACCTAAACAGATGGATTTGGATGTATCTTGAATGTGTCTTTTATTTTCTCCAACATGACCTCTTTAGTTGTGGCTTTTATTCAAACTTCTTCTGAAATCAAACAGGGAGGTTTTCTCACATTGATAGTTTCGCTCCTGTATTAGTTTCTTGTCTATAACTCTTTATGATTTCCTGTGGTAGAATCACAATGTGGTTGACTTCTGCATGAAATGCTGCTTGACTGAAAATATCAAACAAGATGGACATCACAGCGGTCTGCCTGATACTTGGTAATATTCAATTTTTTATATATTCTACCTGCTGTTTCTGCGCTCTGTTCCTTTTAATTAATCCAAAAGAAGAATCAAACATCTGCGTTTCTTTGTGATTTGAAAATGTTCAACGGACTTCCTGTTCTTCTCACTTAAACAATGAGTAGAACAGCAGTTTTAGTCCCTTTATAACTTTAATATTCTAGTTAAATTTAGATTTTCTGTCTTCTAAAGAGCACACAGTCTCCTACAGGGACAGCAAAACCTTAGAGGTCTCCATCTGGCACCATTTTTGAAAGAAGTACCAAAAACAGGACAATTGGAGTTTTACTGATAACTTTATTAGGCGCACCTTCCTTCTTCATAGTTAAAACTGCTTCAGTTCTTTTTGGCACAGCTTTTAAAAGATGCTGGAGACATTTGGTTCATATTGGTCCAACTGAGATCTTTCAGTCCATCACGTATCAAAAGTGCTCTATTGGATTGAAATCTGTTGAGATGGACTTAAACTGTGTTCAGTTATGGGGTGTGCCAAGGAAACACCCCCCACACCAGCGGCAGCTTGAACTGCTGATCCAAGGCAGGATGGATCCATGTTTTATGAGATTTTTGATGTGGAGAAGAAAACCAGACTCATCACAACAGGATTTTTTTTTCAAATCTTCTTATGTCTAATTTTGGCAGGTAAGTCAACTGTGGTCGGGTTTCCTGTTTTTATCTGACAAGAGTGGTACAGGAAGTGGTCTTCTGCAGCTATAGACTATCTAATTTGATGTCATGCATGCAGAAAAACATTTCTGAGTCATGTCATGCCTTTCCTCCATCTTGAACCACTCCGGCCACTCTCCTCTGAACTGTAGGGTCCATGAGGGGCTTCCTGCCAAAGAACGGCTACTCACTGAATATCTTCTCTTTTTGTTTTTTGTATAAAAATCCCTGTCAGTGAGTCCGGCACCAGCAACTGTGCTGCATCAAAAGTCTCTTAAATCACTTTGCTTTTCCATTCTGTTGCTAAGTTTGAACCACAGGTTGTCTGGACCATATCTACATTCCTAAATGCCTTGAATTGCTTCTGTGTGATTGAACATAAAATCTAAAAGACATATTTTATTTTGTTTCTCATTCATGAACAGGACTGTAGCTGATAAAAGGTCCAATGAAGTAAAAGTCTGAAAGCGTTTTGGTATTTTGCCTCACTCCATTACAAGCTGATAGATACCATGTGTTTGACTGTGCGTGCAGTAAGAAGGAAGAGACAGGCAAAGCTCACCCACTATTTAGCTTAGCTCAAACACAGGGATTCAGTGGGTAGCTTTAGCCTGTCTTTGACCACAGTCATCAAATAAAGTCTTCAGCAACTCTAAAAAATCCTGTGTGCTTGTGGGGACTCTCTTTTACCTCTTTGTGTAATTTTAGAAAGTAATAAATACGAAAATAAACCACAGAGCACTTGCAAAAAAACACCACAGAGTTGCGTGTAGGTAGATCAGCAAAACAAAGACCTAGTTTATGAGTAGAAGAGGACTGGTACGAAGGAGTATTTGCTTTATTTTATAAGAGAGGACGCAGGTGATTTCTTTGGGGTAAATCCTGTATGCATCCTGTATCCTTTTGAAAATTACATTGAAAGTTCCTACATCCAAAGATACCCCAAAGTTCCCATAAAGTGTGGATACACACTGAGCCTCCTATCCATGCTTTGTGTTTATTCCATCTGTATTTATGCATGTTTTCATAAAGCTTATGGACCATACAGAGCAGTACCACTGGAGACTGTTGGGAAGGGTTGCTCTTACTACCCATTACGTAGCTCGAATGAGACACAAAGAAGAAATAAAAATGGTAGGCCTATGTATGTAGGCAGTGACGGTAATGTTGTTAAGGACATACACATTTTCATACAGTAATGTCATTTGAGGATGTAAACATTTTATTACAAAAAGAGAGTGAAGATGGGGCTTAACACTACCCTTTGACTCCCAGGGCTCTAATTTCTTGGCGCTGTGCAGGGTGGTGCAGGGTGGCAAAGCCTGACGCTCCTTGCGCAATGGAAATTTTGTCCAGCGCACCACCTCACACAGTCAATTTGAAAATTTGAGAGATCAGCTGTGATGAGACCAGGTGTGACAGTGCACCAGGGATAGGTGCTGACAGATTCAGGTTGGCACAGTGGCAGTTTCATGCCAAAAAACTGTGCGGAAGGTGTGCTGAAAGCACTCCAGCTCCAACCTGGTCTATTCCTGACACAGGAGTAGCGAACCCAGTGCAGTTGTAGTTTGGCTGACAGGCACATAGTACGCACACGTCACCAAAACCTCAGAGGCAGGTATCTAGGGTGTTCTGCATTCTTTGTCCCATGTTGCTTGCCAACATAGCCTTACGCCATGGATGCCACTTAACCTCACGGAGGAGACATTACAGGACATAAGACAGAGAGAGGCCAAACTACTTGTGCCATATCAAGGAGGAGAACAGCAAAGCACACAGGAGAGAAGAGATCACTTGGCTGCACAGCTCAGTCCCTAAAATGTTCTTATATGCCTACTATTTATGCAAATGTTTTAGACCACAATTTATCCAGTCACATTAAAGATACACCAAATAGTTCATGAGAAAAATACATTTCATTTAAACGAGTCTCCTTTCTCTTCCTCCTCACATGCTTTTGACTGCTGGTTGGAGAAGGAAGGAGGGAGCCTGAGGAGAGCCGTCCTCTTCTGGTCTGGGGATTCAGACCAGGGGAGGACAGCTGCATCCATCAGCCTACCAAGGCTGGAATCATAGGAGGACAGATTGAAATTGTCACTGTGCCTCACCAGCAGCACAAGACAAGGAGAGGCGTTCATTGATTGGTGAAGATGACACTCGGTTAACACTGTGTTAAACCCACTCACACCCTCTCTCCTCCCTTGTGCCAGTGGGGTGATGAAGACTTGAGATGCGTTTGACTGTGCCACATTGCGCCTTCCAGTAAAATTGTGCCTGGTCTACTAAATTACTGCCCCCAGTGTTTGAGCTAAGCTAACTAGCAGTAGGTGAACTCTGCCTGTCTCTTCCCTCTTACTGAACCCACAGTCTAAACATTGGAGTCTGTCTGTTTGTGAACTCAGGAGTAAGGCAAGACACAAAAAGATTAAAATGTTGACTCATCACTTTGAAGTAACTTATCTGTTTAATCCATGTTTGTGACTAAATGTGCTGAATATGACCCTCACCCTCAGGAAACATTTGATCAATAGTTTCACTGAATGATGATTGATGATTCTCTGCAGCCACTCTGAGGGTCACTCCTGACAGATCTCAGTTCTTTGAGAATGAAGGCTTCATCCTGAAGTGTGAAGCATCAGATGGCTGCGGTGACTGGAAGGTAAGAAGAAACACCTCCCTTCAAGTTTCAGAGCCCTGTGCAAGGGGCTGGGGGACCCTGGGTCATTCCTCCTGCTTCACGGACTTCCCTGACATATACGACGAGAGGGTGTACTGGTGTGAGTCTACAGGTGGGAGGAAGAGCAACATCATCAACATCACAGTTACAGGTGAGTCCACTGTGACGGGCTTGTATTTGTGTTGGTTTTTCCTGTCATCTGATTTTATTTCTTTTCCAGTTGGTGATGTGATCCTGAGCAGTCCAGCGTTTCCTGTGACTGAAGGAGAAGCAGTGACCCTTCTTTGTCTCGACAAGGAACACCGAGATGGTCACTTGCCGTCACACTTGGAAGCATCTTTCTTCAAAAACGATGCTTTCATTGGCACTCAGCCTGAAGGGAAGATGGTTCTTCCAGCAGTGTCCTTTTCTGATGAAGGTTTCTACAGCTGTGAGCTGCCGACCAAAGGGAGGTCCAGGAAGAGCTGGCTGTCTGTGAGAGGTAACATGGAAATCACTTCTTCAAACACTTTCACACTTATAGATTGGCAGACTTTGTTCAGTTCTGTTCTGGGGTGAAGTTGGATCTTTGTTTCTAACATGTATAACACTTTGTGCTTCATTTTTTTTTTCAATTATATTTTTATTTGGTTTTAACATTTTCCAAATATACAAAACTCATCAGAAACATAAAAGGGGCAGAGTAAAAATAGGAGACAGAGACATAAATATCAAATTAAACACAAATGTAAAACAAGATTTAAAGAAAAAAATGATTCAAGGTTAATCAGACCATAGTCACATGTCATACAGTATAGCTATTGTATACAGGATTCAGGTGCGGCATACATGGTGAATGTCAGAGGTCCATAAGTGGTTCCCATATCTTTTTGAAGTTGTCGCCTTTATTTTTTAGAACATAAGTATGTTGTTCCAGTCTTAGAGTGTCATTCAGAATCTGTTTAAACAAATCAAATGATGGTGGTCTTCACTGTTTCCAGTTGAGTAGAATACACTTCTTCGCTACAAAGGATATTATGCAAATCCTTTTGGTACATGTGGAGTCCAGTATTTTGTCCAATTCTGTGCCAAGGAGGTAGTGTGAAGGTGAACTTTCCATTGGGGTTCCCACCACCTTAATTGTGCTTTACAAATAAAGTTTTGATTTGATTGATTGATATTTATTTAGTTTATTTTTCTTTACCCCTTCTCTTTGCCAGGTAGTGTAAAACCTGCACTGAGCAGCAGCACTGAGCAGGAACAGGTTTTTTTGTTTTTTTCCTCACTTTTTTGGATTTATTTCTATCAACCTTTGCGTATGTTTATTGTGGTTGATATGGACTGATGTCACATTATCTGAAGCAGTGGATGGACAGCTTGAATGGTGATTTTTGATGGATTTGAATCAGGCCTGTAGAGCAGCCAAGCTGTGATCCAGCAACCAGGCCAGGCCTTGTACCTGAAGGAGGCCTCCTCTTCCAGCAAGCTGGGCAAAGCCCCTGCAGCAGCCTTTCCATCTATCCATCCAACAGACCAGGCTCAGATCCTGCAGCATATATCCATCAAAACAGGCCCAGGCCCTGCAACAGCCACATCAGGCCCAGGTACTGTAGCAGTTTATTCATCCATCAGGCAAGGCCTAGGCCCAGTTGCTGCCCTACCAACCAGGCCAGCCCAGGCCAAATCCTAAGATCTGTTGCAGACCATTCAATCAACAATACAGTAAGAATGCCAAGTGGAAGAAATAGCACAAGGGGTAAAGAAATGACAACTGGAGATGACCTGGAAGAGATTAAAAGATCTCTGAATTTCATGTCGGGTGAGCTGACAAAGTTAACATCACAACAGGAACATCTAGTTGGGTTGATGGAGGAAGTAAAAATGTTGAAAACTATGCTTATAGAGAAGGACAGAAAACTACTTATGCTGGAGCAAAGGGTGGACGAACTGGAACAACACATGAGAAGAGACAATGTGGTATTAACAGGATTGGAAACTCGACACCGCACCTATGCTCAAGCTACAGCAAACTTGGACATGACAGAAGATGCCCCACAGGAAGAGTTGCTGACCTTGGAGCAACAAGTGGTGGGCTTTCTACATAGTAAGAACATTAACATTCAAAGTGATGCTATTTCTGTTTGTCACACTTTACCAAGGAAGACTGACAAGACAAAACCAGCCATCATCATAACATTTATTGGTCGAAAGCAGAGAAATGATGTGTTGATGCAAGCAAAGAAACTGAAAGGTACCAATGTATACTTAAATGAACACTTAACAAAAAGAAATGGGTACATCGCACGAGAGGCAAGGATGTTAAGAAAGCAGAAAAAAATCATAGCAACATGGACCCGAAATGGCAATGTATGGATTAGAGAGCAAGAAGGGTCTCAGGCCAAGATAATAAGAGATCTCAAAGAACTAGATAAATTTAAAAGAGGATAATGAAGTATAGTAATGAAGGCTGTTGTAACAAAAGTAACTGATACGAGAGTCTGATAATGGGTTGAAGAGTGGAAACAATAGATTTTTATACACAAACATGGATGCACATATAAAGCACATTATAGATTCAGAGAGTGATAAAATATATGATGTAGACAAGGGTATAAGCCAAAATATAACTTCTATTAACACCAACTGTGAATATTACACTGAAGAGCAATTCAATGATAAAGTAATGTTGAATGGAACTTTGTCCATCATTCATTTCAATAGTAGAAGTATAAACTGTAATTTATCCAAAATTAAAGATTACTTACATCAGTTTAAAAATAGTTTCAGTGTAATTGCTGTGTCAGAGACATGGTTAAAGGATGGGGATGTGGATGGTTTTCAGATAGAAGGATATGAACTGTACTATGTAAATAGAAGAAATAAAAAAGGTGGTGGGGTAGCTTTGTATATAAATTCAAATCTGAAATGTAAGATTGTTGGTGATATGACAACTGTTGTTGACAATAATATGGAAATTATTACAGTAGAAATTATAAATGAAAAAGAAACAAATGTTATAATAAGTTGTGTTTATAGATCACCAGGTTCCTGCATGGAGACATTTACAGACAAAATAATGGAGTTATTTGATAAGAGTTCTAATAAGAGTGTGTTTATGTGTGGAGACTTTAATATTGATCTTGAAAATCCAAGTTCACTGAATACAACAAGTGAATTCATAAATTCTATTAATAGTTTGAGTTTATCTCCATTGATATCTAAACCAACAAGAATTACATCACAAAGTGCTACTATTATTGACAACATTTTTACGAATGCAGCAGATGGAAAAGTAGTGAGTGGGATCTTGATAAGTGATGTAAGTGATCATTTACCTGTATTTGCTGTTTACAAAAACAATCAATATAATAAAATAAAAATCATCCCAGAAACAAAAATAAGAAACAGATCAAAAGAAGCCTTGGAAGCCCTGAAGGAAGACCTTAAAAAACAGAACTGGGATGGTGTATATGTAAACGATGTAAATGTAGCTTATGATTCATTCATGACGGTATTGATAGGGTTATATGAAAAAAACTGTCCATTCAGGAGGCTTGCCAAGAATGATGTTATTGGAAAACCTTGGATGACTAAAGGACTTCAAAATGCCTGCAAGAAGAAAAATTATCTATATAGATGTTTTCTAAAATTAAGGTCAAAAGAAGCAGAGGATAGGTATAAAAAATATAAGAATAAATTAGTATGGATAATAAGAAGACATAAAAAGGATTACTATGGTAATTTGCTGAATAAAAATAAAAACAATATAAAGGCTACATGGGGAATAATAAATAGGGTAATAGAAAAAGATCAGATAAAACCAGCATCTCAAAATTATTTTGTGAAAGCAAATTGTGACATTTATGATAAAACTGAAATTGTAAATGAGTTTAATAATTTTTTTGTAAATGTAGGTCCGAGTCTTGCAGCAAACATACCAATAATAAAAGATAATGCATATGAAAGCATGGTAAAGGACAACGTGAATAGTATTTTTCTTGGTAGAGTAAAAAAAGAAGAAATATTCAGTATTGTTAAAAGTTGTGCAAGCAAAAGATCCACTGACTGTGTAGGTATGGACATGATGTTAGTTAAGAACATAATTGAATTGATTATTGAACCATTTACATATATATGTAATTTATCATTTTCAACAGGGGTTTTTCCAGAAAATATGAAAATAGCAAAAGTAATTCCACTTTACAAAAATGGAGAAAAACATGTTTTCTCCAACTACAGGCCAGTATCCTTGCTTCCACAATTTTCAAAAATATTAGAGAAATTATTTGTAAGTAGGTTAGACAATTTTATTAACAGATATAATATTTTAAGTAATAGTCAGTATGGGTTCCGGACTAGTCATTCAACATCAATGGCACTTATGGAACTAACTGAGGAAATATCTTCTGCAATTGACAAAAAACACTATTTAGTTAGTATTTTTGTTGATCTCAAAAAGGCCTTTGATACCATCAATCACACCATACTTCTTCAAAAACTCAGTAAATATGGGATTAGAGGGTGGCACATCAGTGGGTTTCAAGTTATTTAGAAAATAGAAAGCAGTTTGTGCAGATGAATGATGTAAAATCAGAATTATATGATATCAAGTGTGGAGTACCTCAAGGGTCGGTCCTTGGGCCCAAAATGTTTATTTTGTACATTAATGATTTTGTTCATGTATCCAAACTGCTTAAATGTATTTTGTTCGCAGATGATACAACCTTATTTTACTCTGGGGAAGATCTGACACAGGTGTTGAATGTGGTTAAAAAAGAATTTAGAAGACTGAAAATATGGTTTGATGTAAACAAATTGTCACTTAATCTGGAAAAAACAAATTGTATGATATTTAGTAAAAGAGGTAAAGACACTGAGGCTTCAATTAGTATAGATGGTACTGAGCTTAAGAGAGTGAAGGAAACTAAGTTTCTAGGTGTTTTGTTGGATGAGAATTTGAGTTGGAAATCACATATAAATTATACAAAGGCAAAAATATCAAAAGTAATTGCAATGTTACACAAGATAAAGGATTCATTGGATGATAAAGCATTGTATACTTTATACAGTTCTATGATTGTTCCATATCTGACCTACTGTGTTGAAGTTTGGGGAAATGCCTGCAAAACATATACAAAGTCTATTTTTATTTTACAAAAAAGAGTTATTCGATTAATTACCAGAAAACAATATAGAGATCCGACCAACTCATTATTTCTAAAGTTAAAAGTGTTGAAATTTCATGATTTAGTAGATTATTGTATCTTGCAATTTATGTTTAAAGCACATAAAAGATTGTTACCTATTAATCTTCAGAAAAGATTTGAAAAAAGAGAAAGTGATTATAATTTAAGAGGAATAGAGATTTTTAAAAAAACAAAATTTCGGACAAAAAAGATGGGTTGTTGTGTTTCTGTTAAAGGGGTTAATTTATGGAATAATCTAACCAAAGACATGAAACAATCCATATCAACATTTACATTTAAAAGAACATTAAAGGGCAGTATGTTAAGAAAGTACCATTACCATTTTTGTAATTGATGAAATCTCTCAAACATTATAGTTATTAGTATTATTTTGATGGTTGTTGCTTGTTGTTGTCATTAAGAATCAAAAAGAATTTGAGACCAGCAGTGTTGATGACAGCTGTTTTATTTTATTATTATATTGTCGTGAATTATGTTGATCATTGTGTTGTTGTTTTGTTGTTTTTTTTGAATTTTTTTTAAGTGTCTAAAAGGGGCAGATAATATAAGATTTTTCTTCTTTCTGTTCCTTTTCATTCAATTATATGCTTATATGTTTGTATGAAAATGGTTTATTTCAGATGTATGAATGAAATAAATAATAATAATAAAAAAAAAAAAAAAATAAAACTGTCAAATGTGAACCTTCATTGGCTTGAACAAAAAAAGTAATAACTTGTTTTCCTGATACTCATCTCTAAAACGAAAACAAAAACACTGATGACTATTTTTCCGATTTCTTTTTTTGTGCTCAAATAAGAAATGGGGAAAATCGATTATAAAAGTTTTATCTGATTACGATGTTTTCATCTGGCGAAAGTTGCAGAAGTGAACTTTATCCAGACCTTTATCCAGGTAGATGCAGAAGTGCTAAAGCTGTAGTTCCTGAAGTGTCCACTTGAGGCTGGCTGCAGAAACCTGAAGGTGTTGAGCTAATGTTTGGTTGGTTGTGATGGCACATGCAGCATGGTAGCGTCCATTTCATTGCATTAACAATGTTCCACTGGCCAATTTGATTATCAAACAGCTGACATCACATGGCTTCATCCAGTTTGTTGTACTCTAAAATATTCTGTGCCAGAAAACAAAGATGAGGCTGCCTCCAGGCTGCGTCAGGTGTGTAGACATACTGGCCAAAATGATGTGAAACCATGTTCCACAAAGACTATTAAATGATAACCTGTTGACACCGTAGATATGTAGGTACAGTCATTCGGCATCCCGAAGTTGACAGCATTGCAGCATCAATACTCCTGGCGATGCCCTCACCATTCAGAGGTCAGCAGTGTCTCCACATCATGGCTCAGCTATCTTAGAACTAAGCTGGAAAGAACTTTGCCAGGAATTAAAGTGATGGAAAACCATAACAACCAAGTGAAATCCAGCCAGGTCAAGCAGATATCACATTGTGAGAAAGTCTCACAAATTCTTAGCTGTACCAGACATCCTTCTGTCCACATTGTTTCTGTTCCTGTGTCTCATGCTTAATGTCCTCGAGTCTCAGTTTTGTCCAGTCTAAAGTCCATGACTAAAAAACTGATGATGGTGTTTCAGAGATGATCTCATGGTTGTTTTCTCCTAACAGCTCGACCATCGGACATCTCCACTCCTCTTCCTCCATCCCCTCTTCCTCCATCCCCACCTCCTGCTCTCCTTCCTTTTCCCACGTTGGTGTTCCTCAGCATGCTGTTGGTCCCCCACATCATCATTCGCTCACTGCGCATCTACATCTACATCTACATCAGACTGAGGGCTCGAGGTGAGAACACTGGTCACAGGGCTCCTATTCGTCTGTTTACTGCTGTTTTAAATTCTCTCAAGTGACACAACTGTCAAGTGACAAGAGAGACCATACAGTCATGGAAAAAATTATTAGACCACCCTTGTTTTCTTCAATTTCTTGTTAATTTTAATGCCTGGCTCAACTAAAGGTACATTTGTTTGGACAATTATAATGATAACAACAAAAATAGCTCATGAGAGTTTAATTTAAGAACTAAGAACTATTCATTTTCCATGGTTTTCTTGATAATAACCAAAATTACTTAAATTCTTACATCAATAGCTATGGCATTGTACATAAAAAACACTACTTTTAAGCATTCCATGTTTCTTTTCTGTTTGCTTTAAACACATGATACACACAAGAGTTAATACTTGATTGCATAACCATTGTTTTTGATGACTGCAGCCATGCGTCTTGGCATGCTCTCCACCAGCTTCTGACATTGTTCTGCTGTCACAGCAGCCCATTCCTGTTGGACAAATTCAAACAAATTTTCTTTGTTCTTGGGCTTGTGGTTCTCCATTTTGAGTTTGATGATTTTCCACAGGTTTTCAATTGGATTAAGATCTGGTGATTGAGCAGGCCAAGGCATGGTGCGAATGTTGTGGTTCTCCATCCAGGCTTTAACTGACCTTGCCGTGTGGCAAGGGGCATTGTCTTGTTGGAAAATCCAGTCATTCGAGGCAGGAAAGAGTTTTCCAGCTGATGGAAGAAGACTGTTTTCAAGGGTAGTCCTGTACATGACCTGGTTCATTCGGCCTTCACACAATTGCATTTGCCCTGTTCCTCAGACTGAAACAACCCCAGATCATGACTGATCCACCCCCATGTTTTACTGTAGGGCAAGACAGTCTGGGTTGTAAGCTTCTCCAGGCTTCCTCCTAACCAGTAAGTTGGCTGGAGTGGGCATCAATTCAAAATTGGATTCATCACTGAAGAGAACCTTAGCCCAATCATCAACAGTCCAATCCTTGTGGTCTCGAGCAAAGAGTAACCGGGCCTTCCTCTGCCTTTCATTGATGAAGGGCTTCTCGCGTGCTCTGTGTGACTTCAAAACAGCTTCAACAAGTCAGTTTGAACTGTCCTTGCTGAACAAGTCACATTTCTCGACAGTGCCCACTCATTTTAAGGTCCCTGGAGGTCTGGACGACGATTCCTGACACAGGAGCGGATGAGTGCACGCAGTCATCTCGTGGGGTAGAAAAGGCGTTTCTTGCCACGGCCAGGTAGCAATTTGGTAGTGCCATGTTCAGCTTGTTTTTTTTGTTGTAATGAACGGCTGTCTTGGAGGTCTTCAGTTTTTTCGCTACCTGTCTCTCACTCATGCCAATTTTCAGCAGTGCCAAGATGGCTGCCTTTGTGGCTTCACATAATTCTTTTGTTTTAGGCATTATGTGAGAGCTGACAACTTCTGAGTTGTGCTACAGCTTGAATGTAAGCAGGAAACCACTCTAGGCCTTTGCATGTGCAGTGCTGCTTGTGACATGAAATGGCCTCTTATATACCCTGGGAATCAATTAAGCTTAAGAATGTCAAATAGGACATAAAGTATTATGTGACCAGCTGCATTTTTTGTTGTGTTCATTGTATTATACGTTTAGTGGTACCAGATATTAGAATGAACAAGAAATTGAAGAAAACAAGGGTGGTCTAATGATTTTTTCCATGACTGTAGACCAGTGAGAAGGTTGGTACCCCCACGTTTGCTTTCCAGAACCTTTCAAACTCAATACCCTTACCTGGGAAATTTTGTTTTTCCAGCGATTGTTTGTTTGTTTGTTTGTTTGTTTGTTTGTTTGTTAGCAAAATTACACAAAAAAACACTGGACAGATTTGGCTGAAATTTCCAGAGATGTTGGTCATGGCCGAACTTAAAAATGGTTGAATTTTGGTGATGATACATATACAGACGTGCAAAACTGTTGTTACCCTTCTGTTAAAGCAATAAAAACCCACAATGGTCACTGAAATAACTTGAAACTGAAAAGAGTAATAACAAATAAAAAATTACAGAAAACCAACCAATAAAAATCAAACATCCCTTTCAAATTGCAGTTCAACAGAAAAATGACAGTACACAAAAATGACAGTACCCTTAGCTTAATATTTTGTTGCACAGCCTGAGTTAGTTTAACATGTCCCTGTGGTTTAAATCATTTTCAATCTTTTTGGGTGCACTGTTATTTCCTATCAGGCCAGTTTCATTCATTTGTTTCTTAAAATAATTCTTTTGAACCACAATTAAAAGAGATTTCTAATTTCATTAGTTGATTCTCAGTAACTTTTTATTTATTATTACATTATTCAGTTTCAACTTATAACAGTGACCATTGTTTGTTTTCTTTATTTAACATAAAGGTACCAACAACTTTGCACATGTCTGTTTTTGTCAGGATGCAAAAGGATTCTCTGAATTTTTAAAAATTCCATAGGTTAATGAGTATAATTTTGTATTTTTTAAAATGGATTTATTCCAGTTTTACTGGATAATATGGGGTCCATGTCTCTACCATCAAGGTAAATTCCATCTGGAGCTAATCCAGACTGATGTCACAAAAATATACTGAACTTTATAATGAGAAATCTCATTGACAACATTCAATAATTCAGATAAAATAAAAATATTAAGACATGTTCCCAAATTTGTTATGTTCATACAGGATAACAACTTCCTTATATGTGCTGAGTTTGGTAAGGGTAATGGCTCAATTCTGAATCTGGTGGTTCAAAATATTTTTTTAATGTATTTTTTGCCTTTTTTGATAGGAGACAGACAGTGGATAGGCTTGTGAAAGGGTGTGAGAGAGTAGGGGAAGACACTCTGCAAACTGGCCACAGGCTGGATTTGAACCCGGACCGGTGGAAGCATATACATGGGACATACATGGTTGCAAACCACTCAGCCAAACCAGCAACCTAAAATGGTGTTTTTTTACAGGGGTTGTGAAAAAGCCACTGCCGTAACTGAGCTGCTTGGCGAAGGTCTGTGCTCACCAATGCTTTTCTATTTTTGATGATATTTTTTAATGCCATGTTGTTCTTCTTCATCTCAGTTGTATTTATACTCAGTTTTCTGAGTATTGAAAAATACCTTGTGAATACCGAAGTGAACACAACTGCAGATGCCGCGTTGCATCGCTCAGCGTCGTGTGCCTGCTATTCACATGGCATCAGTTAAAAATGTGTTTCCATGCCTCGTGGCTCTTCCTATAAACAGAGCATCGAGTGCTTTAACTGAACAGCTGGAGAGACAGATGTGTGGTGCCTTGTTTGACAGAAAGTGGACTCATGGGCTCAGCTCACAGTGAGCTGTAAGCTAGTTTTCTATCAGGGCTATAAGTTAAAGTTAATAAATTCACTTACAGAACTTGTCTTGACTCTCTCTGCCTGAGTTTCTTGGGCCCGTATTCACAAAGAATCCTAAGGCTTAAGGTCGCTCTTAGTGCCTCAGTCTGGTAGTCCTGCTGTTGATGCTCCGCAGCCTCCTGCCTGAGGGGAGAGGGACAAACAGAGCATGTGCGGGATGGGTGGGTGGGGTCCTTCATGATGCATCTGGAGGAGTATATGTCCATGGTGGTGAAAGGCTGCATCCCACAGTCCTCTGTGCAGCCTTCACCACCCTCTGCAGAGCCTTCTTCTCTGCCACAGAGCAGCTGCTGTGCCACACAGTGATGCAGGAACACAAGATGCTCTCCACCGTGCACCGTAGAACGACGTCAGGACTGAGCTCCCCAGTCCGGCACGCCTCAGCCTCCTGAGAAAGTAGAGGCGCTGGTGTGCCTTCTTGACCAGACAAACAAGTAAAGACACAAGGCACAGTTTCGATTTATCAACTACTTTTCAGGTGCTCAACTTTGAGTCTGTAGTACTCCTCCTGAAGAAGGAGAACTTTTTTGATGCTGCAGCACATCCATCTCTGTCTCAAACTTTTTTTCTAGCAGGGATTGGGTTGGCGAGGGAGCAGGAGCCATCTCAGGCTGAATGTGGGCCCTCGATGGTGAAGACCATGGCTCGTCTGTTGGCTCAGGGCTGCAGAAAGGAGAAATGATAACTCGCTGATTCTACCTGAATCACTGAGCTATCAACGCCCTCCTCCAGGCTGGTGATACTGGTGTCAGACTTTAACAAAACGCTAAATACAGTGTCTGCCACCTGCGACAGCTGTTCTGCTGGCGACCCACCCCCTAAACAGTCAAATAAAAGAGCAAATGAAATTCTATGGCAGTCGTACAATTATTAATGTCATGTAAGAGATGTCAGCAGCCACTCACCAGTTTGAAAATAACTTCTTTTGTGTGTTGCAATCCCCGCTCTTGCTTGAGATTGCAACACGTACCAGCGCTTCTCACACTCTCACTTGTGCGCACGACAGGGAATGAAGCATTGATTTGTTAGGCAATGCGCTCCCACGTTTGTTGCTTCCCCTGTGCCGTGATCCTGTGTCCAAATTTTCCTCTTAACACTCCCTTATTGGCACTGCTCCTGTGTTCAGTTCGGCTTTCTCTTCCTTTTTTTATCCATTTTGTATTTTTGTTATTCTGCCAAATCAACCCGCTTTTTATAAGGACGCCAATTACAGTAAGTTCTGACAGCTCAAGACAGCGTCATACCTAGCAACAGGGTCAACCACACCTCCTCACTAAGATAAAAGTTTCTGTCTCCACCACGCTCAGAGTTGCTCTTGGAAACTTCCTGAATCACTCCTAAGCTAAGACTTTTAGGAACTTTTAGGCTAAGTTAGGAGCTCTCTGAGGACTCTAAGAATCTTTGTGAATACTGGCCCAGGTCACAGTCGAAGTCTGTGGCTACCCAGGTGAGCTGGTTGTTGCAGCAGCAACACAGTTATACTGGCAGTAAACAGGAAGTGAAGCTGAGAGACAAAGAAGCTTCAACAAGACCTCCTTCAAAGTTGATAACTGTCTCTTCTGTTTGTTTTCATGCAGCTTAAGCAGAGGCTAAAATGAGCCCCTGAACGTCCTGTTTGGAGGTGAATGTGAAGATGAACATCTGCAGACATCACAATGGAGAGAAGAAAAAACTGACTATTGATTCATTCTTGATTTCAAAGCATGTATTTAATCATTACTCTGTCTTTGCTGTAACATGTTCAAAAGATTAAGTGATGCACTGTATTAGACTTTTGCCGATATCTGATATAACAATGTATTTTATAACACAGAGATTCAGTGATAATGAGGGAAAGCTTCATGATACAATCATACATTTTAACCAAAATGATTAAAAGGCATAACTACTTGAGCTGCAAATGTGCAGAAAACTGGTGCATACATGTAAAAACATACGTCTTGAAGCATAAATTTGTTTCCTTCATTAAGTGCAAAAATGAAATCTGGAGGAACCAAAACATAATTCAATCATTTTATTTTCAGAGTTTGTACTTTTGCATATTCTACATTTATGTTGTCATGTTTAAATTAAAGGAGACAAATATTCTGTCACAACAAATATAACATTCACATTAAAACTCGTTTTACTTCATTTAAAGAGCTTAACATAGAATCCAAGAATGTTTAAGTTACTTTTTAATGCAGCTAACAGAGCATTAGATATTAGCGCAAAATTTTACTGAATTTAGTGATTAAAAAAGCATTTATGATAACTGGTCTGATATTCTCCTTATTTCTGTGTTTTTAATATTGTGATCAATATTGTGAGTGGGTTGTTGGCTGTGAACATTGGATCTAGTATCACAGAAACCCAATGTGTTACGTGTTTATGCATGAATGGTCTCCATATGTCAGCCATGTGATTGGCTGTGACCTGACAGGGGTGACAGGGTAGGCTCCAGCCCCCACTGACTCTGAAAGGGATCCTCAGTATTGATAATCAATGGATTATTTAAAATATCTTACTAATGTGATTAATATGCTTCTCTCATATGAAGTATGTTAGTTATATTTTTCATATGAAGATTTGAATTATTGTTTATTAAACATTATGACAGAACAGCATCACTTTATCTTGTCTTCTTTTAGTTGACAGTTTCCTTCTTTAGGATGTCGGTGTTTGGCCAGCAGAGGTCACCCTTGACTGTTATAACCTGTCCAACCCCCTTTTTACGCCTTCTGCTCGAAAGCCACAGACTCGTGAAGAAAGGAGTGTATCTCTGCAACCACAAAGTCTATTTGAATAACTTAGGTGTCATGATAAAAGTAAAATTTGAGAGATTTGTCCAGATGTGAATTATCAGTATTTATAGATAGAAGTCAGAATCATTTGAACATGTCATCCTCACCTAAAAACAAGTTTTTATTGTGAATATCTGTTTGAATGATGCAGCTGCAGCTTCAGAACTCTATGAATGAATGTGAAAATATGTGAACATTACTTCTGCCAAGTTTGAGTCTGATAAAGTGATGCAGAGCAAAGTTAAAGAGGTTTTACTACAGAGTGGTCAGGCCAGTCTTGGCACAGTTTGGCTCCATTAGTCCCATTTGACATTGAGTAACTTTTATGTCACCTTTGGTGTTCATTACTCCCAATTACAACAGGTTTTTATCTTCTTCTGCTTATCTGTGGCGTTTTTGGGGTTTTTTTTGACAGTTTTAGAAAAAAATATTAAGTTATACACATAAATGAATATATTTTTTAGCTTCTTTTTGGAAAAAAACAAACAGAACTCTCAACATTTTCCTATTTAAAGGAGACATATCATGCTTGTTTCTCCTTTTCACTATGCCAGACTAGGATGCCTGTAAAGCATTTCTGCCCTCAGCACAAGTCATTTAGTTCCTTCATTGCCCCACAATAGCGTTCTCAAAATCCTCATTTTAGGCCATTGTCAAGCTCTCGTTGAAACATGAGGATCTCAGGATAACCTACAATTACCTCACAACGTCACAGCCCTTTATGGTCTGATTGGTCAGTTCTATCGGGGGTAGAGCCAGCCTGTCCTTCTTCTACTGTATTTTCCAGCAGGCTCAAAGCAGCAACCGCATATTGAGTCCCCCTACAGGCCAGAGCTGGTAATGAGGGTCTGTGAGCTCGGGAGCTATAAACTGCTGCTGGTGGATGTGTTCCTCGATGACGGTTTTTGTGGCTAACGGACATCACAGAGGAGGAGCTGTTTTATCAGATTACTCCAATAAAAAGAAAGGTATCTCGAGATTTCCTCGTCCTCCAGTGAGGATTATATTCACAGTCAGGATCGTCTGTCTCATCATGAAGCTGTGAGGAACGTTTTTAGAGCCGTCTGTGGATGAGGAGACACCTCTTCTCAGGAGGCTGATCCCACAGCTTTATAAATAGTAAAATAATTATAGTGTCATCTTGACCTCTATTGTTAGACATGAACTGTATTCCCTGAAAATTATAGGTTTTTCTTTGAAGAAACATGAGAAGAGTAAAACAATGCAATTAGACTGCCTGGAGGTACTGCAGAGGTATTTCATTTTTAAAAAGGGCAAAAGTGGAATCACACTTTTGGTGATGATATTTTTTTAAATCATCGGTCAATGTTTTCAAAGAAAAGCAAAATCATGTCTGATTTTCACTGTGATTTAAGTCAGAAATGTCATGGACAGGTCAAAAACCTTCAATCAAAGTCAGATGGCTGAAATATTAAAAACACAAACCTGGTCTTCTATTGACATTATTTCTTCCTGGAGCTTGTTGATCTGTGAGAGTTTAAGAGGAGAAAAGTTAAAAACTGTTAAACCTCTGATAAAACTGTTTTATTTTGTTTCTGACAAGCTCAAACACTGAAGTTTTTATTGTCTCTGATTTAATAGTATGTGACTTACTGCATATTTTCCAGAGAAGAAAAACTGCAACACCGATGAGTAAAACAGCAAGAACATTGACAACCAAATTGATGTAGATAACAACACCATGAGGACTTCTGACAGCACCCTCAAGATGTCTGACAGCATCCTCAAGACGGCTGACAACTTTATCAATGTCACACTGTAGAAAACAGAAGGTGAAAAAAAAGTCAGGGTTATTCTTATTATTCTCCAAGAGCAATGATCCAGCAATTCTTCTGTTTTGTGATCAGCATGTGGATTATTGTTAAGAAGTGCAACCAAGCTTTGTTTCAGAGAAGGCTGTGTGCCACGAGAGTTATCTTCACAAAGATGAGTGGAGATTTAAACATGGCGAGGTTATGTGTTGTATCGCTGTCACATGGGAAGTGTCGTTTCCTTCGACCAATCAACAGACTGCAGTGTGTCTAGCTCCACCTTCTGGGGTCGGATCGGTATGCTTGGCATCCCAACAGAAGGGTCCCAAAAAGTTGGATGGTACGGTTCGCTTTTAAGGGGTCCTGTTCTGGTTTAAGGCTATGCAAAAGCCACAGAAAGAGAGCCATACCGAGACGTACCAAACTGAACCCTCTGGTGGAAACGGGGCTTTTGTTTCTGGTCAAGGTGAACCGAGTTTTTATGAAACATTTGAATTCTTTCATGACAAACATGTTGTTGATGGTAGTCTGAATGGCCTCAGTAGTTTCTTGATCATATCCTAGCTGCTGAATTTTGGTTTGTCTGAAGATTCTTTGTATATTTGAAGAAATAGGAGGAATGAGCAGTGGGCAGGCTGAGGGAAGTTTGGGTTTGGATTTCAAAAGTGGAACTTTTAAATGCCATGGACGGGATGCTACCATGAAATGTTATGCTCAAACAACAGTTCAAAAACGATTAACGACAAAACGGATAAAACATTATAAATACTAATACAAACTTTTCACTCTCACAGACTGCTCACCGATCATTATATCAAAACAGACAAATCAACCCTGACAAAAACACTTCTGGGGGTCCTTATGTGGAGATTAGCTTTTCCCCACAAGTCCGACTTTGTAAAAGTGTTTCAAACTTTGCAAATTTGTTATGTCTTTTGAAAAAGTGTTTCCATCAGGTAAACTTGTTTTTGTCTAAATGTCTAAATATTTTCTGAAATGCAATTTTTGTCCTTTGCCGAAGTGCTTCCATAATGTAAATTTGTTCTTGTCTAAAAGTAAAAGTATTTCCTGAAATATAAATTTGTTTTGTATTTAGTGAAAATGTTACCATAATGAAAATTTTTTCCAATGAATACACTTTTTTCTGAAGTATAAATTTGGTTTGTCCTTTGTAAAAGTGTTTTGATAATGAAAATTTATTTGTCTATATGTAAAAGAATCTTCCTGAAATGTAAATTTGTCTTGCACTTTGTAATAGCGTGTACATAATGTGAATGTGTTGTTGTCTAAATATTTCAATTTTTCTGAGATGTAAATTTGTTTAAATGTGAGAATGTTTTCTTAAATGTAGTTTTTTTTGCTACTTTTTAAAAGTGTTTCAATAAATTTAATTTGTTTTTATCTAAATGACAAAATTTTATCCAAAATGTACTTTATTTTTGTCCATTGTAAATTTTTTTCCATAATGTAAATTTGTTTTTGTCTAAATGTTTCCATGTTTTTCTGAAATATGTACTTCGTGAAAGTGTTACCATAATGTAAATTTGTTTAAATGCATACATGCTGTTCCAAAATGTAAATTTGGTTTGTCCTTTGTAAAATCAATCAATCAATCAATCTTTATTTGTATAGCGCCAATTCATAACAAGTGTTATCTCAAGACACTTTACAATAGAGCATAAAGCTCTCCATTTTATTGATACACATATATGCATAGATACATATATACATATAAATACACATATACATATATATACAAATATATACATCCAACACCCAACATGAATCTATATAGCCAATCATGAATTCCTCCATCATGGCGGCAAGAAAAAACCTTCTGTTAAGCAGCAGGAAATCTTGAATGTGGATCCCAGTCTCATGATGAACAGCAAATCCACACCATGCTGTGATGGGTGTGAGGGCAAAGGAAGGGAAGTAAGAGGAGACAAGTGGACTAAAGTAAGTAAGTAAAAGTGTTTCCATAATGAAAGTTTGTTGTTGGCTAAAATGTATACATATTTTTCTGAAATGTAAATTTGATTTGTACTTTGTAAAAGTATTTCCATAATGTTAATTTGTCTCTGTCCACATGTTAAGATGTTTTCTAGGATGTAAATTTGTTTTGTCCTTTGTTAAAGTGCTTTGCACCTCCCAGCACCTGGAGGTTTACAACAGCATCTGGTGTCTTTTCCCTGACAACCAACTTTTCCATTTTTGTCTTTCTTCTTGTTTCTATTCTTAAAGAAACTCCTGTATAAACAATTTCAGCAAATCTTTCCTAAACTAAATCATCAGTGTCTTTGATGATGAAGCCCTGAGGACATCAGATCATGTTTCCAAGTCAGTGTCAAGGAGCCAATTCAGACAGCAGGTTTGAAAATAACTATTCTAAAGAAAAGTTATCTCTAAAGATCTGAACACAAATATAGCCACACAAAGCAAAGCTGCACAACATGGTGTGTCTTTAACCCCCGATGCTCTGACTCCATTTTCCATCAACTGTTTTCACTTACTGAGGAAGAGCCAGTTTTCTGCAGAATAATCAGAAAAAAAACATCATGAGTGTTAAAATTCTGACCTCTGGAAGAATTTTACACTTAAACCGTGAAAATCAAATGTTTACTCACAGAGCCTCCACGCTCACTTATCTCTGTCACACCTGTTCAGACATAGTGTGTGATCATACAGGTGTAAACGTGTTTTTGAGAGCAGAGAGATTTGAGAACATCACAGTGACGGGATGATCAAACTGGTTTGCTGCACTTACACAGAGAAACATTGTCGGTCTTCATACTGGAGTCTGTGCTGAAAACCTCATAGGTGTAATTACCTTCATCTCTTTTCGTCACGTTGGTGATCTTCAGTGAAAAATTGCCTTTAACAAATTCCCCCTTAAAGAGAGACGTTCTGCCCTTAAAGCGTTCATCCTGGTTTCCATGATAGTCTTTATTGTTGCGATACTGATGAACAACTATCTCATCCTCAGTCCAATACTTAATGGTGAGGTTTAACAGCTTTAAATCTTGAGGTAAGTCAATTTTGACAGGCAGAATGGCATTTTTTTCTTCTTCTTCTTCAGTGACTGAACAACCTAAAGGAAACAGATCAGATTAAGATTAACACTCAGACAGAAGAGGCTGAAGTTCAGCCATCAGGTTTCCTTCAAAATGACATTTAATAAAACAGAAAAAGAGACAAAAACTGAATTAAAAAACATGAATAAACCACTTTTACAGTTTGTTTAATGATACCTTAAAACTGAGTTCATTAATAAAGCACCAATACCTTCAGGGGGATTTATCATCCATTGAAATTTACAGAAATTCATGTTACTATCATTTTATTTAATCACTGAGGAAAATTTATGCTGGAAGGCTTAAACAGCACAAACAACAAGGTGGTGATTTTATATCTAATAGCTTAAAGATCACCTTCGATCTATAGCTGACCATCTCGTGCTCATATCATGCTTTGCAGAGATGGTCAGCTGAGTTGTGTGGTCTTCTTGATTGATAGCCTTGTTTTCTCTGACGCTGCTCAGTAGTAAATCCTCCGTTGGTTTTAGCAGCAGTTTGACTGGAGACAACATCCAAGTCTTGCTGAAATTTCCTGCAGAGTTATCATCAAAATGGATCCTGAACAGTCACACCCTTCCTTTATTGCATGCATTGCATTGTTTTAAAAATGCCCAGCCCTAAGCTCTGACTGCTTTGACTTGTTCCTCTTATTAAAGACTGATAGAAGAACAAGGATATTACAATATCATGGCAGACATACAATCATTAACAATGGAAAATCCCCAATTAACATTTTATTCAAATGACACAAACCAGAGCATGATGGAGACAGGACTGGATTTAAAGCACATGAAGAAACAAAAGTGATGCTAAGAGTGTGAGACTTCAGGCACGGATGGAAAATAATCCAAGTTTATCAAAAGAAAACAGTAAAATTAAAGTTATAAAAAAGATTAGCTGAGTCAAGCACAGTTTGATGAATGAAGTCAAATCTCTTTTGGTTACAAACTGATTTTTTCTTAAAAATGCAAACTATAAAACTTCTTAGAAAAACCGAAAGACTTTCTTCTGTTCAGTGATAAGATAAAACAGCCTCACCTGAATGTGGAGGACCATCGCCAGTACAAAGGCTTGATAGCAGAATCATGAATGTGATCTTCATTGTAGCTCAACAGTTGATCTTCAGGACTAATATGAAGTCTTAAACGTTCAATTCAGATACAAAAGAGAGAAAAAGTTGATGAAATACAGCTGAGCTGCCTGAGGCAGACTTACCCACTGTCACCTTTAAAACCCTTTCACTTTCATTGACACACACTCTAAATGGTACAAGCTAAACAGACGCAACACATTTAAACAGGGAAATTAGAGAAGTGGTAAACGTATTTCCTCCTGTAAGTGCTAAGGACTGCTCACCTTTACACTACAGACATGCTGCTCTGCCATCTATCTATCTATCTATCTATCTATCTATCTATCTATCTATCTATCTATCTATCTATCTATAGATAGATAGATACATATTAATCTTAGCCAGAAAAGCACTCAGAGAGCACAGACCTCCACCAGCACCACTGTCCTCACCTATATTGTGATTTTCGCCATAAATATTAATCCTACCATTATTTCAACTAAATATTTTGATTCCTTGACCATGAAAACATACCATTAGCAACTGGATTCATAATGATGTCTATTATCTTCTTCTGGCCTACAAAACATTGACAAAAATGGCTCCTGCCTACCTGGACTCCCTCATCCAGGTCTACACTCCCTCTCGCCCACTTCGCTCAGCCTATGAAAGACGCCTGGTGCTCCCAGCCCAACATGGCTCTAAATCTCTACCCAGACTCTTCTTTTCTGTTGTTCCCAAATGGTGGAACGAGTTACCTAACTCCATACGATCCGCAGAGTCCCTTTCTCCTTTTAAGAGATGTCTGAAGATTCATCTGTTCAGGGAACACTTTGGCACTTAATCTGATCTTCTCCTCTTTGGTCTCAGAGGTAGAATGAATCAGAAGGTCTCAGACCAGCTCTTAATGAATATTTAGCACTGATTTTTGAATGCTTGGAATTTTGATCGATATTGCTGACTTGAATTTTCGTTGCAGACTTGAAATACTCGTTGTGATATGATCTATTTGTTGTGATAACCTGCACTTAAAAAAAAAAAAAAAGGCACTTCTTCTTCACTAGATGGCAGCACCTGTGGCCAATTGACTTGAAGCACTTTGACAAAAGCGTCTGCTAAATGAAATTGTAGAATTATAGAATTATAGTTCAGTAATTATTCACAAAAATCACATTTTTCGTCATGTCGGTTTTCTTCTGGATCTACTTCTAACGTTCTTGAAGATACAACAAATCAGATTGAACACCCAGATTCCACAGTACCTTGGCTATATTTTAGCCTTTGTTGCAAGTCTATGCCTTTATTTATTCCATTTCCATGTAAAAAAAAAAAAAAAAAAAAAATTCTTGTTCTGGATCAGAGAATTCAGAATTTTGCTGGGATCCAGATCAGTCTTTGATATCCTGTAGAACCTGTTGGAAACTTGTCCTGTATTTTTTTTTTTAAATGCCCTGACTATTTTTGGTGGAGTAATATGCACAAATGGCAAAAATGGTCCTATCATGCAATGTTAAAGAATCCTTGAAAAAAATCTTGGATCAACAAGGTGATCAGGATCATTCCCAAAATCTAATCATTTGTTCTTTGGTCCAATCCGGACATTTCCTGAAAATTTCATTGAAATCTGTCCATAACTTTTTGAATTATGTTGCTAACAGAGAAACAAAAAAACAAACAAACAAACAAACAGATGCCAGCCATAACATAACCTCCTGGGCAAAAGTTATTATTTGGGACTGGAAACTGGTGATCTGGACCAGGATGCTGATAATACAAACATCGGCACAAACATTGTGCCTAGAAAAGTCCAGACACTGATGATCTGGACCTGGGTGCCTAAGGGTGCTTTCACACTAGGTCCACTTGTTTCGAACCGTGCTGCAGCGCGGTTCTCCCCCCTCCCCCTCGCCCCCACTGGCTTGCATTCACACTTGCAACATCGAACCGTGTCCGGGCCCACTTGTGTATTTACTCAGTTTGAAACAGCAGGGGGCGATATGCATGCAACTGGTTACCAAACCTGCTACGGAGGAGAACGAAGAAGAGGCTACCATGGTAACCATTTCCCGAACTAAACAACCAATGTTTACGTCTCGCTCTCCTCTACTTTTTTTCCTTCTAATGTGTTTTTTGTATCGTGTTTGAGACAGCATCAACGACCCTGTTTGAGCACTGGAAATGGAGTCTTTCATGCTTTTATGAGTGTTTCTACATTGTTTGACGCAAGCAGCAACTTTCCTCCCACTCCCACATTTATTGTGCAGCTCGGAGGATAAAATGGGCCCGTTCTGCACGGATGAGATGCTTTCTGAAGAGGCAGGAGACGTTGAAATTTGCCTTATATCGCTTTTTCTACACGTCAACTCGCAGTCTTCTGTCAGGTGAGTGATAACAGACCACTCGTTGACTAGAGTCTAACAATTACCAAAAGGCATTTCAAAAAAGTGCAGACAGGCTGTAGTTAGAATTTACAGTGACCGTGACCACAGTACAGGCAGAGCTCAGGGAGTTGTTCATCTGTGACGTCACACAGCAGTGGTTCCGTATCCTGGCGCGCTTGCATTCACATCCGAACCGAACCGTGACCGAGTCCTCTGCAATCGCGCTGGAGACCATCTCCCCAAGTGGGCCCGGGCCTGGTGCCCGGCCGCGGTTTGTTTGCATTCACACTACCAAAACAAACCAGAATTTGGGCTCAATCGCACCCGGATCCGGGACAGGGCCCCTAGTGGGAAAGCACCCTAAGACAGACTGATCATGTCCTGGACCTGAACACAGAGGAACTACATTTTGGCAATAATAATTTGGATGTGGACACTGGTGCTTTGGACTTGGAAGCTAAAAATTGCAAACCTTGACAGTGATGATCTGGACCTGAATGCAAGATGGACAGTTCCATGTATCATTCATGCAAATATTTCACTACTCCATCAGGAAAAGAGCCATCTAAATGTTTTTGGTGGGTAAACCTTCAAAAACAACTTGAGATTGGATGATCATTCTGCTCGCTCATAACTATCAATCCATGTCAAGCTACATTGCTACATATGACATGGCTTCTGCTGTATGTAGTAGCTAACTGTTGTTAGCTTAAATAACTTTAGACTATTGCTTCACATTAAATTATACCACACATACGTATGTATCATTTAACACTTTTATGTGACATGCACCTTGTCAAAGACAATCTCTACAAGTTTCCCCAATAAACTTCTGAGGAGAGCGGATTTCGCCAAGTATCACTGAGTAACCTTCTGACCACAGACTAACAGGCATGTCTGTTCCTTATCTCTCTCAGTTTCCCAGCAGTGATCCCGGGTCAGCAGAAGAGCAAAAACATGATTTCTCAAAAGACAAGCTTCAAGTAACATTCTTTCCTCCTCTTTTTAAGAAAAAATGTAGTTCATTTCAGATATCGAAAACGCTTCAGAAGCCGCCATTATTTTCAAATGAACTGTTACCTCCTGGTGTCGTCACATCTGAAGCTCCCGCCTCTCCTCCCTGATTGGGCCATTCAGCATTTAGCCGAGGAAAGTTGTTGGACCATGTCCTTGCACCAGGACAATTAGATGAAGTGTAAACACAAATCATGATCTGGATATTGAAGCAGACAAGATCAATCCAGGCAATGGTTACTTGGACCTGGATACTGGATGCTTCAAAGATTGACCTTGGAACTTGTGTCCTGCATCTGATCATGAGGTAAACTCAATTAATAATTGTTCGAACGAAAACACCAACGATCTGGACTTGGATGTGGACAAGATGTACACAGAAACTGACTTCATGGGTGAACAGAGCCCACACACTGTTGATCTGGACATGGACCAAAACAGGCAAATCAGAAAACAAATATTACTGCTGATCTGGATCCAGTCCCTGAAGAGCTAAGGCTTTTAAAACAAACATCTCACTCTGAGGAGGTGAACCCTGAAACTCATGATCTGGACCTAAACAGATGGATTTGGATGTATCTTGAATGTGTCTTTTATTTTCTCCAACATGACCTCTTTAGTTGTGGCTTTTATTCAAACTTCTTCTGAAATCAAACAGGGAGGTTTTCTCACATTGATAGTTTCACTCCTGTATTAGTTTCTTGTCTATAACTCTTTATGATTTCCTGTGTTAGAATCACAATGTGGTTGACTTCTGCATGAAATGCTGCTTGACTGAAAATATCAAACAAGATGGACATCACAGCGGTCTGCCTGATGCTTGGTACGATTCAATTTTTTATATATTCTACCTGCTGTTTCTGCGCTCTGTTCCTTTTAATTAATCCAAAAGAAGAATCAAACATCTGCGTTTCTTTGTGATTTGAAAATGTTCAACGGACTTCCTGTTCTTCTCACTTAAACAATGAGTAGAACAGCAGTTTAAGTTCCTTTATAACTTTAATATTCTAGTTAAATTCAGATTTCCTGTCTTCTAAAGAGCACACAGTCTCCTACAGGGACAGCAAAACCTTAGAGGTCTCCATCTGGCACCATTTTTGAAAGAAGTACCAAAAAAGGACAATTGGAGTTTCACTGAGTGCTTTATAAGACACATCTTCCTTCTTCATAGTTACAACTGCTTCAGTTCTTTTTGGCACAGCTTTTAAAAGATGCTGCAGACGTTTGGTCCATACTGGTCCACCTGAGATCTTCCAGTCCATCACATATCAAAAGTGCTCTATTGGATTGAAATCTGTTGAGATGGACTTAAACTGTGTTCAGTTATGGGGTGTGCCAAGGAAACACCCCCCACACCATCACACCAGCAGCAGCCTGAACTGCTGATCCAAGGCAGGATAGATCCATGTTTTATGAGATTTTTGATGTGGAGAAGAAAACCAGACTCATCACAACAGGATTTTTTTTCAAATCTTCTTATGTCTAATTTTGGAAGGTATGTCAACTGTGGTCGGGTTTCCTGTTTTTATCTGACAAGAGTGGTACAGGAAGTGGTCTTCTGCAGCTATAGACTATCTAATTTGATGTCATGCATGCAGAAAAACATTTCTGAGTCATGTCATGCCTTTCCTCCATCTTGAACCACTCCGGCCACTCTCCTCTGAACTGTAGGGTCCATGAGGGGCTTCCTGCCAAAGAACGGCTACTCACTGAATATCTTCTCTTTTCGTTTTTTGGATAAAAATCCCTGTCAGTGAGTCTGGCACCAACAACCATGCTGCATCAAAAGTCTCTTAAATCACTTTGCTTTTCCATTCTGTTGCTAAGTTTGAACCACAGGTTGTCTGGACCATATCTACATTCCTAAATGCCTTGAATTGCTTCTGTGTGATTGAACATAAAATCTAAAAGACATATTTTTTTTTGTTTCTCATTCATGAACAGGACTGTAGCTGATAAAAGGTCTGATGAAGTAAAAGTCTGAAAGCGTTTTGGTATTTTGCCTCACTCCTGAGTCCATTACAAGCTGATAGATACCATGTGTTTGACTGTGCGTGCAGTAAGAAAAGACAGGCAAAGCTCACCCACTATTTAGCTTAGCTCAAACACAGGGATTCAGTGGGTAGCTTTAGCCTGCCCTTGACCACAGTCATCAAATAAAGTCCTCAGCAACTCTAAAAAAAACCTGTGAGCTTGTTGTGACTCGTTTTTTTTACCACATTATTTTACATTTTCTATTTTATACTAAAATTATCTCTTTGTGTAATTTTCGAAATAAATAAATACGAAACTAAACCACAGAGCACTCGCAAAAAAGCACTGCAGAGGTGGTTGTTGGTAGATCATCAAAACAAAGCCCTAGTTTATGAGTAGAAGAGGACTGGTATGAAGGATTATGGCCAATTTTATAAGAGAGGACACAGGTGATTTCTTTGGGGTTAGTTCTGTATGCATCCTGTATTCTTTCAAAAATGACATAAAGTTCCTACGTCCAAAGATACCCCAGAGTTCCCATAAAGTGTGGATACAGACTGAGCCTCCTATCCATGCTTTGTGTTTATTTCATCTGTATTTATGCATGTTTTCATAAAGCTTATGGACCATACAGAGCAGTACCACTGGAAACTGTTGGGAAGGGTTGCTCTTACTACCCATTACGTAGCTCTAATGAGACACAAAGAAGAAATAAAAATGGTAGGCCTATGTATGTAGGCAGTGACAGTAATGTTGTTGAGGACATAGACATTTTCATACGGTAATGTCATTTGAGGATGTAAACATTTTATTACAAAAAGGGAGTGAAGATGAGCCCTAACACTACCCTTTGACTCCCAGGGCTCTAATTTCCAGGCGCTGTGCAGGGTGGTGCAGTGTGGCAAAGCCTGACGCTCCTTGCGCAATGGAAATTTTGTCCAGCGCACCACCTCGCACAGTCAATTTGAAAATTTGAGAGATCAGCTGTGATGAGACCAGGTGTGACAGTGCACCAGGGATAGGTGTTGACAGATTCAGGTTGGCACAGTGGCAGTTTCATGCCAAAAAACTGTGCGGAAGGTGTGCTGAAAGCACTCCAGCTCCAACCTGGACTATTCCCGACACAGGAGAAGCGCACCCAGTGCAGTGGTAGTTTGACTGACAGGCACATAGTACGCACACGTCACCAAAACCTCAGAGGCAGGTATCTAGGGTGTTCGTGCATTCTTTGTCCCATGTTGCTTGCCAACATAGCCTTACGCCATGGATGCCACTTTAACCTCACGGAGGAGACATTACAGGACATAAGACGGAGAGAGGCCAAACTGCATGTGCCAAATCAAGGAGGAGAACAGCAAAGCACACAGGAGAGGAGAGATCACTTGGCTGCACAGCTCAGTCCCTAAAATGTTCTTATATGCCTACTATTTATGCAAATGTTTTAGACCACAATTTATCCAGTCACATTAAAGATACACCAAATAGTTCATGAGAAAAATACATTTCATTTAAACAAGTCTCCTTTCTCTACCTCCTCACATGCTTTTGACTGCTGGTTGGAGAAGGAAGGAGGGAGCCTGAGGAGAGCCGTCCTCTTCTGGTCTGGGGATTCAGACCAGGGAGGACAGCTGCATCCATCAGCCTACCAAGGCTGGAATCAAAGGAGGACAGATTGAAATTGTCACTGTGCCTCGCCAGCAGCACAAGACAAGGAGAGGCGTTCATTGATTGGTGAAGATGACACTCGGTTAACACTGTGTTAAACCCACTCACACACTCTCTCCTCCCTTGTGCCAGTGGGGGGACGAAGACTTGAGATGCGTTTGGCTGCGCCACATTGCGCCTTCCAGCAAAATTGACAAGATAAGATAAGATAAGATAAACCTTTATTAGTCCCACAGGGGGACATTTCAGATGCGCCTGGTCTACTAAATTAGTGCCCCCAGTGTTTGAGCTAAGCTAACTAGCAGTAGGTGAACTCTGCCTGTCTCTTCCTTCTTACTGAACCCACAGTCTAAACATTGGAGTCTGTCTGTTTGTGGACTCAGGAGTAAGGCAAGACACACAAAGATTGAAATGTTGACTCATCACTTTGAAGTAACTTATCTGCTTAATCCTTGTTTGTGATTGAATGTGCTAAATATGACCCTCACCCTCAGGAAACATTTGATCAATAGTTTCACTGAATAATGACTGATGATTCTCTGCAGCCACTCTGAGGGTCACTCCTGACAGATCTCAGTTCTTTGAGAATAAAGGCTTCACCCTGAAGTGTGAAGCATCAGATGGCTGCAGTGACTGGATGGTGAAAAGGAACACCTCTCTTCAAGTTTCAGAGCCCTGTGCAAGGGGCTGGGGGACCCTGAGTAATTCCTCCTGCTCCACAGACTTCCCTGACAAATATGACGAGGGGGTGTACTGGTGTGAGTCTTCAGACGGGAGGAAGAGCAACATCATCAACATCACATTTGCAGGTGAGTCCACTGTGACAGGCTTGTGTTTGTGTTGGTTTTTCCTCTTATCTGGTTTTATTTCTGTTCCAGTTGGTGGTGTGATCCTGAGCAGTCCAGCGTTTCCTGTGACTGAAGGAGAAGCAGTGACCCTTCTTTGTCTCGATAAGGAACACCGAGATAGTCACTTGCCATCACACTTGGAAGCATCTTTCTTCAAAAACGATGCTTTCATTGGCACTCAGCCTGCAGGGAAGATGATTCTCCCAGTAGTGTCCTTTTCTGATGAAGGTTTCTACAGCTGTGAGCTGCCAACCAAAGGGAGGTCCAGGAAGAGCTGGCTGGCTGTGAGAGGTAACATGGAAATCACTTCTTCAAACACTTTCACACTTATAGATTGGCAGACTTTGTTCAGTTCTGTTCTGGGGTGAAGTTGGGTCTTTGTTTCTAACATGTATAACACTTTGTGCTGCATTTTTTTTTCAATTATATTTTTATTTGGTTTAACATTTTCCAAATATACAAAACTCATCAGAAACATAAAAGGGGCAGAGTAAAAATAGGAGACAGAGACATAAATATCAAATTAAACACAAATGTAAAACAAGACCTAAAGAAAAAAAATGATCCAAGGTTAATCAGACCATAGTCACATGTCATACAGTATAGCTATTGTATACAGGATTCAGGTGCGGCATACATGGTGAATGTCAGAGGTCCATAAGTGGTTCCCATATCTTTTTGAAGTCGTCGCCTTTATTTTTTAGAACATAAGTACGTTGTTCCAGTCTTAGAGTGTCATTCAGAATCTGTTTAAACAAATCAAATGATGGTGGTCTTCACTGTTTCCAGTTGAGTAGAATACACTTTTTCGCTACAAAGGATATTATGCAAATCCTTTTCGTTCATGTGGAGTCCAGTATTTTGTCCAATTCTGTTCCAAGGAGGTAGTGTGAAGGTGAACTTTCCATTGGGGTTCCCACCACCTTAATTGTGCTGCATTTCTAATGTGTGAAAAGTGCTTTATAAATAAAGTTTTGATTTGATTGATTTATATTTATTTAGTTTAATTTTCTTTACCACTTCTCTTTGCCAGGTAGTGACAAGCTGTCAAATGTGAATCTTCATTGGCTTGAAAAAAAAAAGTAGTAACTTGTTTTCCTGATACTCATCTCTAAAACAAAAACAAAAACACTGATGACTATTTTTCCGATTTCTTTTTTTGTGCTCAAATAAGAAATGGGGAAAATCGATTATAAGAGTTTTATCTGATTACGATGTTTTCATCTGGCGAAAGTTGCAGAAGTTAACTTTATCCAGACCTTTATCCAGGCAGATGCAGAAGTGCTAAAGCTGTAGTTCCTTAAGTGTCCACTTGAGGCTGGCTGCAGAAACCTGAAGGTGTTGAGCTAATTGGTTGGTTGGTTGTGATGGCACATGCAGCATGGTAGCTTCCATTTCATTGCATTAACAATGTTCCACTTGCCAATTTGATTATCAAACAGCTGACATCACATGGCTTCATCCAGTTTGTTGTACTCTAAAATATTCTGTGCCAGAAAACAAAGATGAGGCTGCCTCCAGGCTGTGTTAGGTGTGTAGACATACTGGCCAAAATGATGTGAAACCATGTTCCACACAGACTATTAAATGATAACCTGTTGACACCCTAGATATGTCGGTACAGTCATTCGGCATCCCAAAGTTGACAGCATGGCAGCATCAATACTCCTGCCGATGCCCTCACCATTCAGAGGTCAGCAGATGTCCTCGAGTCTCAGTTTTGTCCAGTCTAAAGTCCATGACTAAAAAAACTGATGATGTTTCAGAGATGATCTCGTGGTTGTTTTCTCCAAACAGCTCGACCCTCGGACATCTCCACTCCTCTTCCTCCATCCCCTCTTCCTCCATCCCCTCTTCTTCCATCCCCATCTCCTGCTCTCCTTCCTTTTCCCAAGTTGGTGTTCCTCATCATGCTGTTGGTCCTCTACACCATCATTCTCTCACTGTGCATCTACACCTACAGGCTGAGGGCTCGAGGTGAGAACACTGGTCACAGGGCTCCTATTGGTCTGTTTACTGCTGTTATAAATTCTCTCAAGTGACACAACTGTCAAGTGACAAGAAAGACCATAGACCAGTGAGAAGGTTGGTACCCCCGTGTTTGCTTTCCAGAACCTTTCAAACTCATTACCCTTACCTGGGAGATTTTGTTTTACCAGCGAATGTTTGTGTGTTTGTTCGCAAAATTACACAAAAAAATGCTGGACAGATTTGGCTGAAATTTCCAGAGATGTTGGTCATGGCCAAACTTAAAAATGGTTGAATTTTGGTGATGATACATATACAGACATTTGCAAAACTGTTGTTACCCTTCTGTTAAAGCAATAAAAACCCACAATGGCAACTGAAATAACTTGAAACTGAAAAAAGTAATGACAAATAAAAAATTACTGAAAACCAACCAATAAAAATCAAACATCCCTTTCAAATTGCAGTTCAACAGAACAACAAACAAATGAATGAAACTGGCCTGATCAAAAATGACAGTGCCCTTAGGAGCGGAGGCTCTGCAGCAGAGCGGAGGCAGTTTTATGCCACGATGAGAACTAGAGCCTTATTTAGCTTGAGTTTTTGTGTGAAAAGTAACGCACTGAAAATTCTCTAAATAAAGCATGAATGCAGACCAATATCAGATTTTTTCGTTGGGAGTCCGTTTATCTGTGTTTTTGGTCAAGTAAAATATGGCCCCATCTGAGTGGAGAGGAATCGGCAGACGAGCAGGACCGGAGCAGGAAGGGGGGTTTGGTGTGAGCGCCCTGGGCTTCTGATGCACAGAAACACTGCTGTAGGGGTAATTTCTGCCTTGTGATAGGACCCAACTTGTTCAATCCCGGAATATCACTTTAAGAGAGCTCCTAAGGTGAGAAACTATTAGGAGGGTGGAGGACTTTTAAGAAGCCTAAGAGTGTCTTTAACATAAAAAGTGCTGATATACAGACAGAAAGGAGAGATATTCTCCGTACCCTGGGTGACAACGATTTAATTAGTCGATACCGGCTTGATCGTGCAGGGATTATGTTTGTGGTTGACCTCATCAGGGACCAACTTACTTCAGCACAGCAGTGATGCGGATGAAGATGTTCATCCTCAGCAGGAGGGGAATTTTGCTCTCACATACTTACAGAGCTCACTTTACACAATTGAACTTCAGGTAACTTACAGTCAGTGTAATGGTGGTTGTATATGTAAACATCAAACAAGGATTCAAGGATTCTAGTAGTTTTTTATTGTCATTCAACACATGTTACACATGGATAGAACAAAATTGGTTACCCTGGTCCCGGTGCAAGCCCAAATATAAGAAATAAGAATAAACAAATATATAAAAATATAAGAATAAAAAAAAGAGAATAAAAGAAGAACACAATCAACTAGCCTTTATAATAAATAGGAGTCTGTTCTGTGCAATATTGCAGTGTGCAGTTGTCAGGGGGAGGAGGGGGGAGGGCTATAGGGGACCACCAGAGTTCAGCAGTCTCACAGCTTTGGGGAAGAAGCTGTTCCTCAGTCTGGTAGTCCTGCTCTTGATGGTCCGCAGCCTCCTGCCTGAGGGGAGAGGGACAAACAGAGCATGTGCGGGATAGGTGTGGTCCTTTGTGATGCAGGAGGCCCGTTTCCTGCATCTGGAGGAGTAAATGTCCGTGGTGGTGGAAAGGCTGCATCCCACAGTCCTCTGTGCAGCCTTCACCACCCTCTGCAGAGCCTTCTTCTCTGCCACAGAGCAGCTGCCGTGCCACACAGTGATGCAGGAACACAAGATGCTCTCCACCGCACACCTGTAGAACGACGTCAGGATTGAGCTCCCCAGTCCGGCGCACCTCAGCCTCCTGAGGAAGTAGAGGCGCTGGTGTGCCTTCTTGACCAGACAAACAAGTAAAGACACAAGGCACAATTTCGATTTATTAACTACTTTTCAGGTGCTCAACTTTGAGTCTGTAGTACTCCTCCTGAAGAAGGAGAACTTTTTTTGATGCTGCAGCACATCCATCTCTGTCTCAAACTTTTTTTCTAGCAGGGATTGTGTTGGCGAGGGAGCAGGAGCCATCTCAGGCTGAATGTGGGCCCATGATGTTGAAGACCATGGCTCGTCTGTTGGCTCAGGGCTGCAGAAAGGAGAAATGATAACTCGTTGATTCTACCTGAATCACTGAGCTATCAACGCCCTCCTCCAGGCTGGTGATACTGGTGTCAGACTTTCACAAAACGCTAAATACAGTGTCTGCCACCTGTGACAGCTGTTCTGCTGGCGACCCACCTCCTAAACAGTCAAATAAAAGAGCAAATGAAATTCTATGGCATTCCTACAATAATTAATGTCATGTAAGAGATGTCAGCAGCCACTCACCTGTTTGAAAATAACTTCTTTTGTGTGTTGCAATCCCCGCTCTTGCTTGAGATTGCAACATGTACCAGCGCTTCTCACACTCTCACTTGTGCGCACGACAGGGAACGAAGCATTGATTTGTTAGGCAATGCGCTCCCACATTGCTTCCCCTGTGCCGTGATCCTGTGTCCAAATTTTCCTCTTAACACTCCCTTATTGGCACTGCTCCTGTGTTCAGTTCGGCTTTCTCTTCCTTTTTTTATCCATTTTGTATTTTTGTTATTCTGCCAAATCAACCCGCTTTTTATAAGGACGCCAATTACAGTCAGTTCTGACAGCTCAAGACAGCGTCATACCTAGCAACAGGGTCAACCACACCTCCTCACTAAGATAAAAGTTTCTGTCTCCTCCACGCTCAGAGTTGCTCTTGGAAACTTCCTGAATCACTCCTAAGCTAAGACTCCTTGCTAGAAACTTTTAGGCTAAGTTAGGAGCTCTCTGAGGACTCTAAGAATCTTTGTGAATACTAGCCCAGGTCACAGTCGAAGTCTGTGGCTACCCAGGTGAGCTGGTTGTCACGGCAGCAACACAGTTATACTGGCAGTAAACAGGAAGTGAAGCTGAGAGACAAAGAAGCTTCAACAAAACCTCCTTCAAAGTTGATAACTGTCTCTTCTGTTTGTTTTCCCGCAGCTTATGAGGCAGAGGCTAAAATGAGCCCCTGAACGTCCTGTTTGGAGGTGAATGTGAAGATGAACTTCCGCAGACATCACAATGGAGAGAAGAAAAAACTGACTATTGATTCATTCTTGATTTCAAAGCATGTATTTAATCATTACTCTGTCTTTCTGTAACATGTTCAAAAGATTTAGTGATGTACTGTATTAGACTTTTGCCGATATCTGATATAACAATGTATTTTATAACACAGAGATTCAGTGATAATGAGGGAAAGCTTCATGATACAATCATACATTTTAACCAAAATGATTAAAAGGCATGACTAATTGAGCTGTAAATATGTGTAGAAAACTGGTGCATGCATGTAAAAACATACATCTTGAAGCATAAATTTGTTTCCTTCGTTCAGTGCAAAAATGAAATCTGGAGGAACCAAAACATAATTCAATCACTTTATTTTCAGAGTTTGTACTTTTGCATATTCTACATTTATGTTGTCATGTTTTAATGGAAGGAGACAAATATTCTGTCACAACAAATATAACATCCACATTAAAACTCGAATGTACTTCATTTAATGAGCTTAACATAGAATCCAAGAAAGTTTAAGTTACTTTTTAATGCAACTTTACAGAGCATTAGATATTAGCGCAAAATGTTACTGAATTTAGTGATTAAAAAGCATTTATGATAACTGGTCTGATATTCTCCTTGTTTCTGTGTTTTTAATATTGTGATCAATATTGTGAGTGGGTTGTTGGCTGTGAACATTGGATTTAGTATCACAGAAACCCAATGTGTTATGTGTTTGTGCATGAATGGTCTCCATATGTCAGCCATGTGATTGGCTGTTAGGGTAGACTCCAGTCCCCCCCTCCCAGTCTGAAAGGGATACTCAGTATTGATATTGATATTGGCCAGCAGAGATCAGTCTTGGATTTTTTAACCTTTTCAGCCCTATTTTAAGCCTTCTGTTTGAAGATGACATCCTCATAAAAAAGAGAGTGAATCTCTGCAACCACAATGTCTGACTGAATAATTTGGTGTCATAATAAAGTAACACTTGAGAGATTTGTCCAGATGTGAATTATCAGTATTTGTGTTACTGGGACAGAGTAAATGAAGATAGACGTCAGAATCATTTGAACATGTCATCCTCACCTAAAAAAGACAAGTTTTAATAGTGAATATCTCTTTGGAATGATGCAGCTGCAGCTTCAGAACTCTATGAATGATTGTGAAAATATGTGAACATTACTTCTGCCAAGTTTGAGTCTGATAAAGTGATGCAGAGCAAAGTTAGAGAGGTTTTACTACAGAGTGGTCAGGCCCAATCTTGGCACAGTTTGGCTCCATTAGTCCCATTTGACATTTCTGATATACCAAACTTTAGATTTCACTTTTATGTCACCTTTGGTGTTCATTACTCCCAATTACAACAGGTTTTTATCTTCTTCTGCTTATCTGTGGCGGGGTTTTTTTTTTGACAGTTTTAGAAAAAAATATTAAGTTATACACATAAATGAAAATATTTTTTAGCTTCTTTTTGGAAAAAATCAAACATAACTCTCAACATTTTCCTATTTAAAGGAGACATTTCATGCTTGTTTCTCCTTTTCACTATGCCAGACTAGGATGCCTGTAAAGCATTTCTGCCCTCAATACAAGTCATTTAGTTCCTTCATTGCCCCACAATAGCGTTCTCAAAATCCTCATTTTAGGCCATTATCAAGCTCTTGTTGAAACGCTTCGTCTCAAGGATGACCTAAAGTTACCTCGCAATGTCACAGCCCTTTGTCCTCTGATTGGTCAGTTCTATCGGGGGCTGAGCCAGCCTGTCCTTCTTCTTCGACTGTATTTTCCGGCAGGCTCATGGTGCGTTCCAGTTGTACTCGGAGGTCAGAATTTCCCACTTCCGAGTAGGAAATTTTATCTGGAACGCCCCCCGAGGTCGGAATATCCTACTCGGAACTCGGGGAGACCTCGCCACCCCCAAGTTGACAAACAAAGATGGCAGCCCCCAGTGTGAATAGTTATTTAGCTCCTGTAATAATCCATTTATTTGCACTTCTGACTGGGGTGTGTCGCTCTAGATCAGCTGTATACATAGTATTGTTAGACTTATACTTACAAAAATGCTGCCATCGTGATAATCACATTCTTCATGTGAAATTTGTGAACAACAATGCAGGGTGTGCTAACAACGGCTAACAATAGCCTGGTCGATCGGCTTGTTTTTTTTCCGACTTCAACTGGAATGCAGATAAGTCGGAGATGACGTCGCGCCCATTTCCCAGTTCCCAGTTCCGAGGTTAATGGAACGCAGCATCGAAGCAGCGACCGCATATTGAGTCCCCCCTACAGGCCAGAGCTGGTAGTATGAGTGAGTGTGAGCTAGGGAGCTATATACCCCTGCTGGTGGATGTGTTCCTCGGTGACGGTTTTTGTGGGTAACGGACATCACAGAGGAGGAGCTGTTTTATCAGATTACTCCAATAAAAAGAAATGTATCTCAAGTCGTCACGACGATTTAAATCTTGCCGACATCTCGCAATGGCCTATTTTCAGAGACATCAAATCTCGTTCTAGGATATCAGAAAAAATACAATATCTCATTTTTTGAAAATTAAGGGGGTGTAAGGTCTTGTTTTCAAATTTATTATATTATATGTAAGTATTAAATCATGCATCAGCATGATATGTCTCCTTTAAAGAAAAAGTGAAACAGATTTGGATATTTTATTATTCATTTGCTTGGTGTTGATGTTGTGGTTGGTGTGTGTAAAAATGAGTTATTTGGTTGTGTAGCTGAAAATGTCCTGTTTAATTTGATGTGCAACATGACTATATGTCTACACTCTTAAGCCACTTCACTATTAATTAGCTATCTATTGTCTATTAAAATGGAGCCTTATGCTGTTATTCAGTCTTATTAAATATAAACATGTTTCAGAGTCATCATGAAAAACACAGAAAAGTGCTGAACACAGAGATTTCCAGGAGGAAAAATAAAAGAAAAAACTCTGAAATTTGAAATATTTCTCTTCAAAATCCCTTTGCACACATGCAACCCTGATAATTTTGGGATAATATTCAGGTAAATAACAGACATGCTCATTCTCACCTGCTCCTCTCAGCAGGGAGTCTGTCCCACTGCACGGTGCACAAGTGGTGGAAGACAACACACAACATTAAACAAACTGGTGTAGAACATTCCACAGATTCAGAGAAATCTCTGTAAACCCATATCATTCTGTGAAGGATATTACCAGGATATAAACAACTGCCAGTTAACACAGTTCATCTCTACATTTACAAGGTCAAGGTCAAACTCTACCATCATCTGAGATGGACTGAGGCAAAGTGGAAAAGTCTGCTGTGGTCTGAGTCCACATGTCAGACTGTTTTTGGACATCATGGACGTGGCGTCCTCCAGGCTAAAGAGGAAAAGGACCATCCAGACTGTTATCAGAGCAAAGGTCAAAAGACAGCATCTGTGATGATATGGGGGAGTGTTAGTGTCCATGGCATGAGTAACTTGCACATCTGTGAAGGCTCCATTAGTGCTTGAAAGGTACATACAGGTTTAGGAGTAATGTACTACCATCCATCTTTTTCAGGTACGTCCTAATTATTTTAGAGACATGAAGACACATTCTGCTCAAGTTACAACAGCAGGTACTGGACTGACCTGCTGCAGTCCACGCCTGCCTCCACTGAACATGTATGGAGAATTATGAAGAACAAAATATGACAACAAACTCCAGGCTGTTGGGCAACTGAAGTTGAACATCAAGCAAGAATGTAAAAGAATTCAAAGCTTCAACAGTTAGTTTATTTTAGCTTATTTTATTTTGTTTTGTGTTTTTATTTACTTCAGTTTAGTTTAGTTTAGTTTAGACAACTTTATATATTCTAAAGGGCAATTCTGTTTTTGCAGGCCACCCAGACTATACATACATCTACAAACGGCAAACAGAGACAACAATAAATAAAATAGAAATAAAATGAAAGTCCGTACATGGCAGAGATGCTCATAGATACACATCAGCCCTCAACAGACCCTTCCAGTAACCAGGGTCAGACAGATTACAATACAATTAGTGGCAGTAATATCTATCTATCTATCTATCTATCTATCTATCTATCTATCTATCTATCTATCTATCTATCTATCTATCTATCTATCTATCTATCTATCTATCTATCTATCTATCTATCTATCTATCTATCTATCTATCCATATATATGTATATGTATGTGTATATATATATATATATATATATATATATGTATATATATATATATATATATATATATATATATATATATATATATGTATACTGAGAAACCTTTATAACTTAAAAATCTAGGTGTTTTTAAAAACAAAGATTTTTTAAGCCCTATTTTCCCTGATTCAGAATATTTATTTTATATTACTAATTATTAACATTCAATATTGTGCTTTTTTTTATCTTTTTTTTTTAATTTAAACTGATAATAATTGTATTTGATTGTATTGTTTCTCACTAAGATCATGAAGCATCATATTTTATTTCTACTTTATCTTAATTTTCTTTTACAAATATCTATTTAAGTCATTTAAGCTGATAGTTATTGAACTGTAATTTTTCTTATTGCCACCTTGTTTTATTTCTGTTTTCTCTGTTTTTATTTCACTGTTCTTTCTATATTGCTCTTGTTGTTGTAATTCAAGTAATATAAGATGATAATACTTTTATTTAGCTTTAATCATTACAAAGAACAATTTTGATTATTTTATTTAACTTCTATATTGTCTTTATTTTTTTTAATTAATAATAATTATTTAAATCGTTGATTCATACTTTGTTAGCTTGTTAATTTCAGAAAATTTCATCAGATTTTGTCTAAAAATATTCATAATGATAATAAGGAACAATTATTTCCGCTCTCATTTTGGCGGAAACCCTCTGACGCACCTACGTCACTTGACGCAGCAGAAAACGAAGGGGGCGTGTCCTGTTAGCAGTAGTTAGCCTGCGTGCTGCTAGTGAGCTGAAGTTGACTGATGTAGTTTCACTTTGAGCCCGTCAGGGAAACCCTCTGCAGGCTGAGCCAGGGTTCCTGGGAAACGAAAGCAGACTTTGGCGCTGTCTTCTTGGACCGTCTCCGGATCCTAAATGTAGAGTTCCGGACGGTCTCGTGTCGGTACCGCCAGCCCGGAGCCGTTAACGGATGACCGATACACCGAGGTTTCTCTAACACGCAGTTAGTTTACGGCTAGCTTTAGCAGCTAGCTCCCTGCTAGCATGGAGGGCATGCAGAGCAACGAGGAGAGGAGCGCAGAGAGGCAGATGGATGAATACCTGAAATCGATCGGCTTTCATCGGAAGAAGATCGCCAAGGACGGCTCGTGCTTGTTTAGAGCTGTGGCGGAGCAGGTATGAACACCTGTTTAGAAGCTTTTTTCAGGGTGTTAGCTAACAGAGGAGAGCACAGAAGCAAAGCTGGGTGTGTTTGTGGTGACTGTGAAAGTGTGTAGTGTGAGCCGAAATAAAGTTTAGCACACATACATGAGTTTAACAAGACTTTAAAGTTCACCAGAACGCTTTAAGGCAGTTTTTGAATAAAACTCTTAAATTAGACGCTTTTCAAGGGGACTTCCGTATGTGAAAGTGCAAAAAAGCTTAAAGAGGCAAATGGGATCAATAACAACAGTAAAGTTTTATTTTAATACCTTAATATTTAGTATGAAGTGTGAGCCGAAATAAAGTTTAGCACACAAACAAGAGTTTAACAAGACTTTAAAGTTCACCAGAACGCTTTAAGGCAGTTTTTGAATAAAACTCTTAAATTAGACGCTTTTCAAGGGGACTTCCGTATGTGAAAGTGCAAAAAAGCTTAAAGAGGCAAATGGGATCAATAACAACAGTAAAGTTTTATTTTAATACCTTAATATTTAGTATGAAGTGTAAGCCGAAACAAAGTTTAGCACAAATACAAGGGTTTAAGTAGACTTTGGAGTTTATCAAAACACTTTTAGACAGTTTATTTTAATAAACAAATTTAAATTAGAGGTTTTTCAAGGGGACTTCCGTATGGGAATGTGTAAAACAAGCTCTAACAGCCAGTATAAACAGATGTAATCAATAAGGCTGATGAGTAATGTTACATTTTTATACTTACTATTCGGGCTGAACAATTAATTGCAAATTACATTAAATCGCATTATGGCTTGTTACAATTTTCAAATCGCAGGCAGTGCAATATTTTTAACCCAAAATGTGCTGAACATCTTGGCATTGTGATGCAGTTTCTTGCAATTTCATGCCTATTTTAACCTTTTTTTACCCCAGTTTTTACGACTTTATGCCTTTCTTGCTCCCATTCATCTTTTTTTTGTCCACTGTCAGACCATGTTTGGAATTTTTACATGTTTTTTGAAATTTAATCCCAATTTGCTGCTATAATCAATTTTCCTTAGTCACTTTTGATTTTTTTTTTGTCTTTTTTTTTTTTTTTTTTGCAATTTCATACCTATTTTGCACCTATTAACTTTTTTCCGCTATTGTACCATTTTTACCCAGTTTTTACAATTTCATACCTATTTAGCTTCTGTTCTTCACTTTATCCACTTTTGCTCAAATCTTTTATCCTTAGATTGATTTAATGTCATATTCGTTTTACTATAAAGAGATCTACTGCTTATGTTTGTTTAAGAATACATAAGATGAGGAACATTAAAACAATCGCAGAGTATATTACAATTGCAATATTGGGGAAAAATATTGTAATTAGATTATTTTCTCAAATAGTTCAGCCCTACTTAGTATGAAGTTTTGTGGTCATTGTTGTCTGTCCTTGTTCAGGTGCTGCACTGCCAGAGTCTTCACACCAAAGTCAGAGCCAAATGTGTGGAGTTTCTGAAGCACAACAGAGAGAGCTATGAGGCTGTGAGTACAATAATGTTGTTTGCTCATGGGAGGTGATATTGAAATAAACTTGGCTCACTGGTTAATTTACTTTCATGCATGTAAATCAACATACCTTTGCTTTTTTCCCACATTAATCATATTCCCTTGGGAAAGTGAGAGTTAAACAACTGTTCAGATGGATAAAAATGTATTTGATGAGGCTCATTAAATATGTTCAGACATATTTGTCACAGCCAAAACAGTGTTTGGTAAATAAACAATTTAAATATACTCCTTTATATGTTAAGATGAGCAATAAAAGTAAATAATGTCATGTTTATGAAGGGTTTTAGAGACTTTTGGTACACCTTTATATTACAGTGTTTGGATGAAAAACTACGAACCATTACCAAGGCAATTCCAACAATGTCAAGTATGTTATATAACTTAAAGGAACACTACACCCAAACAATGATTTGGCCTCATTTTCTACTCACCCTCATGCTGAACAACACTGTGGAGTAGTTTTGGAACATCTAGGATGCAGCCGGAGATCTGTGGGGATCCTCGCTGTCCACTGACATTGATATCATGACTTAGATAAGAGCCCGAACGAACAGTGTTCTTAAAAGTCCACAAAAAGTTGGCAATATTCCTCCATAGTGCTCGTGCGCTGTAATCCAAGTGTCCTGAGCGGGTAACGTCTACCATTTACTCGAAACAACATAATTTAGCACATGTTTATAGCCTAAACAGTACTACTTGGCATTTCCATGATACGCTTACGGGCGCGCTACCTGCACTACGGAAGCCGTGGCTAACCAAACCAAACGAATGCGCGCTCTACAATAACTAAGAGCGTATAACAAGAAATCCCACATTCTGCTGTGAGTGACGGAGCAGTGGACAGACACAAGAGGGGTCGGCTAGTTTGGTTAGGTTTAGTTAGTTTGTTAGTTAGTTAGCTGGTTTGGTCAGCAGCGGCTTCCGTAGTGCAGGTAGCGCACCCGTAAGCGTATCATAGAAATGCCAAGTAGTACTGTTTAGGCTATAAACATGTGCTAAATGATGTCGTTTCGAGTAAATGGTGGACGTTACCCGCTCAGGACACTTGGATTACAGCGCACGAGCAGTATGGAGGAATATTGCCGACTTTTTGTGGACTTTTAAGGACACTGTTTGTTCGGGCTCTTATCTAAGTCATGATATCAATGTCAGTGGACAGCGAGGATCCCCACAGATCTCCGGCTGCATCCTAGATGTTCCAAATGTAGTCCACAGAGTTGGTCAGCATGAGGGTGAGTAGAAAATGAGGCCAAATCGTTGTTTGGGTGTAGTATTCCTTTAATATGAACATAAATATCAAGTTAAAGTTGATACAACAAAAGAAACAAAATATTCCTGGTGACAAAAGTTATGGTTTGCTAAAACTATTTTAAAGAATATTCAAAGTACTGTCAAGTTAAATTAAAAACTCTAGAGTATGCAAATTAATTAAACATAAAATAATTCAAAACAGACTGAAGTATTCTTAGTGAGAAGTGATATATAATGAACTAGAAAAGCACTCAGAGAGCGCAGACCTCCGCAAGCACCACAGTCCTGTCCCATATTGTGATTTTTAACATAAATATTAGTCCTACTTTTATTTCATCTTAATATTTAGATTCATTGACCATGAAAACATACCATTAGCAGTTGGTTTCATATCTATTTTAGTTCAGTAGTTATTCACGAAAATCACATTTTTCGTCATGGCAGATCTAGACGCTGATTCGGATCAACACCAAAATTGAATCAGTTCTTCCTTTTCCCATGCTGAACATTTCCTGAAAATTTCATCAAAATCCATCCTCAACTTTTTGAGTTATTTTGTTCATTTTGTTCACAGAGGGACAAACAGACTCTCCCGAAAACATAACCTCCTGGAAAAAAATTACAGAAATGGGATCAAAATACTAAAAGGAAAAGTAAATAAATAAATCACTGTTTAAAATGATTATATGGTAAAATGAGATAGCCAGTTACCATCTCATGACATACTCTTCTAATGAAGGAGTATGAAAAATAAGTCAATAAATAATAACATTCTGAACAATATAACTGAACTGACATGATATGGCCTAGAAATAAAATCTCAGACTTTTTTCCACAACACTCCATTTACCATTTTAATCGATTTTTTCCTCCCTGAAAGGAAACAAAACTCCCAGTGACATAAAACTGAAACAAATCAAGTTTTGCCTTTATGTTGTCTAAATGTTTCCTCTTAAAGTCAAAGTCTGGGTCATAAAAGGTTGATTATGTAGTATAAATGTAGGCGGGTTTGTCTACATAAACACTAACAGGCTGAGGTATTTTTACAGCATTAGCATGAAACTCTTTGATCGATATTTAATCTACTTAAATAACAAATACAAGCCTATAAAAGTGCTTGTGCAAAAACTACAAGGCCGATCATCATGAAAATTGTAACTTTATTTAAAAAATTGCAACTACTTACAATTGGACTAAGGCAAGAATAAACATCTCGATCTTTAATTTTTAAATCTTCTACAGAAAATAATTTGAATTAATTGATGTTTTGCCTAGCTCTAGTAAGAGGTTTAAAATACATAAATAAATAAGATTCAATAATAAAAATGATTAAAATCAGTTAAAAGCCTGACCTAATTGGGAGGTCTTGAATTTGCTTTTAAAAGTATTTAATTTCTACATTTTTTTGTATTTTACAGAACTGTTTATTTTTGAACAGTTCAGTGCCTAATCCTCTGATAAAGTGAAAAATATAGGGTTTTTTTTCAGCCTTTGCTCCAGGTTGAGTGAACTGAGAGGTAAATATGTCATTGCTGGTGAAGCTTCTTTTACTGTTTGTCTGAATTCGTTTGTCATCAGTAACTGAAAGAGAAAGTGTAAAAGCTTTTAGATAAAATAAAGCCACACCTCACTTTACGACCAGACATTCCTCCTACATGCCCCAGAATGCTGATCAGTCAAAGATTAGGACTCAGAAATAAACTTTAAATGTAACTTTTCGAAAACTTTATTTAAAAATAAAATAGAATTTAACAGTTGTCCCAACATTCATGTTTTTTCCTCCTCTTTTTTGTCCTTTACACAACACCATCCATTAAATTTTTCAGAGTATTGGCTGGATTTTTGGCCACTAAATCACTTTTCACAAAGAGAAATATGTGATAATAATTTATACAGCTCTACCAAGCACTAGTTTTTTTTTGTCTAATTTTTTAACATTTTCTGGACTGAAAAGGCAGTTCGGGAAACTTGGCGAAAATCAAAACAGATCAAATAATAACTTGAAAAAAACTGTCAAAATTAAGTTTTATGATAAATTTACATCAAACCTAATTTATGTTACAGGGATTCTACTTTAATTATGAGTAATAGGGAGAAAATTCAATCCAGGCATTTGGAGAGAGAGTCGTAACAGCTGGTTAAAATATATTGATGAATAAATCCTAAAAACAGACTCACATGTGATGTGTATTTTTCCTGGTATAGTCTGTAGGCATCATCGTTGTTCATCTTTTTCTCTGGTGTTAAAAAAGCTAAAGATTGCATAAATCGTAAGGATGGGCATTTTATCCGATGCGCCATCAGTGCATCGATGCAAGGGTCTATGGTAAATTGCATCGGTTGGAGTGGTGTGCATCGGATTAGAAACTGGGCTGAAACCACAATGCATCGCCTTGTAAAAGCTTTGCATCGGTAAAATCTGATGTCATGTTATTATATATATTTTTTTAATTTTAATTTATTATTTTCAGTGTGTTGAAAGTGCTGTTTTTTTCAAAGTGCTGTTTATATGTTTAGTCTAAATTGTTAATGACAGCTTTGGAGGCTGAGCTCCACTACTGTTAGGCCTCTTTGTGAAATAGGCCTACTTTTTTATGTTGACAAACACACCTCCTGACTGCTTAAGTAGCCTACTGTAAGTGGTCTGAAGTGCTCTTGAAGGAACAATAAAGTTGCGTTGAATTTGCACAGATTCAGGGTTCCCGCAGGTCCTAAAAAGTCTCAAAATGTCTTAAATTGAAATCCAGGTATTTAAGGTCTTAAATTGTCTTAAATTTACCATAAATTTGCTGTAGGTATTAAATTTTCAGACGGTGCTTTTAATGCTGATGGGAAAGCACTGTGGTCCGCCGAAAAACATCTAATAGTTTGAATTTGTTTCATTGTTTCAATAAAGCGCAGTAAATATGAGATTGAGCGGTGGCCCGCCATAAAACCTCTTCTGAGCGTTTAATAGGTGTTTTACAGTACGTGTCATACAGTGTTGGACTGCGGGACGTGTCGCCATACATGGGTGTTGAGGTTAGCGGAAAGATGCTCGGATGGGGAAGTGTGAGTTCACTGAAAAATGGATGGAAGATGATTTATTTAAGAGGTGGTTGGCCTCTGCTGAAAACAACAACAACGCCAAGTGTAAATTCTGCAAAAAGACTTTTTCTTTAGGGACTATGGGGCTCAAAGCTGTGGAGTTGCACATGAGAGGAGGTGAATACCAGCGGTATGTGGCAGCAGCTAGTGGGATCAGGCTAATTCCTGTGTCGCTTCCTGTGTTGCTTCCAGTACAACGCACAGCGTCTGTGAGAAGACAAAACTACTAAAACTGAACAAATGGACCTTTATTTGTGGTTCTGGGGCACAAATGAGACGGGAACACAGCACGTAATTTCCAGCAAAAAAAAAAAATGCCCACCATGTGCTTACACCGTGAGTATTTTCTACCACAGAAATTGTCATGACTTTTTTGGGTCTTAAATAATATTTTTGAGGTCTTAAAAATGTCTTATAAAGCATTAAATTTGACTTTTAAAATGGTGCAGGAACCCTGAGATTTACATCGTTATTGCATCGTGATTGCATCATGGTAGGAAGATAAATCGTATCATCCTGAATTGGTAGATGCTTCACGTGAATGGTTAGTGTATCGGACCGTAGCCTACATATCGAGATGCATTTCCTATCGTCCTGGGGATGGAGATTTCCATCCCTAATAAATCGGCAATATCGTAGAATCGCAATTAAAATCAAAGTGGCACCTAAAACATCTAATCGGGAGAAAAGCGTATCATCCCAGCCCTAGTAAAATGAGTAAAATCATGATGAACGGTAATGTACGAACTGACCTGGTATTAGTGAAAGTTTTAAAGAACATTGAGAAAATGAGTTTTTACTTTGAAAGGCACAGACAGGAATTGTGTTCTCCTGTTGTCTGTGGCAGTTTCAAAGCAAATTTGGCTTTGTGTTTGTAATTCTTCCGACTTGGGCTGGGTGATATGGCCTGACAAAAAATTCCTGATTTTTTTCCACAACACATGATTTACGATTTTAATCGATTTTTTCTCTAAAAAACAAACAAACTAAAACTAAAAAAATCACAACCTTCCACTGACACTGAAGTAACACAAAACCAAACAGAATTTTTCTCTTAAATTGTGCATCATAAATATTTGATCATGTATTTTAAACATAGGGACTTTTTGCAGTACCACGAAACTCTCTCATCAATATTTAATCTCATTTTAAAAAACAAATACAAGCCCATAACAGTGCAAGTGCAAAACTGGACTGGGCCTGCCGTCATGAACTTACAAAGGGAGTAAGTAAAGAAAAAAATCTTTACTTTTAATTTTTTAATCTCCTTCAAAAAATAATTCAAAGTAATCTATTTAGTCGATATATTTCCCAGCTCTACTTCTGACTGTTTGGCTGAGTTACAGGCAAGTCTGCACTGATCCACTGTTGAAACCACCTGAGTGTCAAAGAACAACTTTTTTAGGGTTCAAAAACCAAAACTCAAGCCTTAAACCATGATTGTGTTCTGAATTTGTGTGATCTGTGTTTCAGTTTATTGAAGGAGACTTCGAAGATTATCTGTTCAAGCTCCAGGACCCACAGGTACCTCACAATAATGAGCTTTTTATGAGTTATATCTGTTTGTTTGCAGGTGTTGCTTATTCATGTTTGGGATATTTACCTTCTTTTTTGTTTTACAGCAGTGGGTTGGAGAGGTGGAGATCCACGCTCTGGCTGTTATGTACAAGTAAGAACTGATTCACGAAGGATTTGACCTTCAGTTTGACATGTTAGAGTAGGCCTGTCATGATAATCAGTCAATCAATTAACGATAAATGAAAACATCTTCAATAAGTTTGCCGGCCTTGATAAATTGAAGTGCATGCATGTTTGTTTCCCTCCTCTCTTTCTATCAAACAGGCTGGATGAGAAGATGGTTCACTCTGTGCATCTTTGTCAAAGCCTGGGCGCATTGGTTCTATGGCGGAATGAGCGGAGTGAGCCATCTGTCAGTCATTCAGTCTTCATGGGGGGAGGCGGGGCTGCTTGCGTGTGAGCGTCATGAGGAGTAACATGGAAAAAAACACTAATATGAATGAAGGCATGAAAGCGATGGTTCCTAAGCTGCCACAGCCCCAGTGTGGGAATATTTTAGGTTTATAACAGTGAACAAGGTGTGAGCTCATGAACACCGACGAGCGGATATGTCGAATTTGTATGAAAGTGGTGACGACAAACAAGGGGAGGTGCAGCAGAGCCTTCATCCCGACAGTCAACGCTTACTGAGGTTTTTAGTCAGCAGAGTAAATATAAATAAAAAGGCACAAAATGATGCGCGTTTACAGACAGCGTTGTTCACTACATTGCAAAAGAAATGCAGCCCTTGAATATCGTTGAAAGACACCATTTCAGGAAATGTTACAAACATTCGACAGACAGTACAAATTGACTGGGAGAAAGTTCACAAACAATTCAGGAACTGTATAAACTACATTTTATTTTTGGTTTTTATTGTTGTGTGTTTTTATTGGAGTTTTTTTCTTCACAGAGAAAAGGTCTGTTTCTTTACTGTTTTTGATTATCAATGATTTTTTTACATGCAGTTTTTCCCCAAAAAAAGAGTCCATTTCATTTTCTTTTTTTCTCTTTTTTTGTTTAATTTGTTATAATGTTCGTTTATTTTATTTAAAAGCTCTTGACCTTCCAGTTATAGTTAAATATTCTTAAAGGAAAAGTCTGGTTTCTGCAGCTTTTACATTGTTTATAGAATGAAGTAGAACAATATACTCACCCAGAAGGCTTTCCTGATCCAAACAGTGCTTCAGGAGATATTTAGATCCAAAATCGAGCAGCAGACATCCATATAATGGTAGCACATAGGGCATATAGCATCGCTCCTAAAACTGCATTAATTGTCCAAAAACTCATTAGTTTCACCAATATTCCATCATGGTCCGCTCGGGCTACTCCTCCATTACAGTCTGTGTCACTCCAGACAGCGTTGTGTGACTTTGCTGACCTCTGAACTGAAGAAGAAGAAAGCTTGCTCCGCACATGCGCAGTGCTCTCTGGAGCGCTGCCTCCGCGTCCTCCTTTCGATGAGCTCCTCATCGGTAACTCTGGCTCGAAACTGTAAAGACACCCATCATATTCAAAGTTCTCCTCCACAACATCTTCATCCGATAGATATTCGTCCATTTTGCACATAACTGGAAGAAGAAAGTCTTTGTGTAGCCGACCGTCTTCCCCTGAAACAATGAGCCGTACTGCGCAGGCGCAGAGCAAGCGCTCTTCTTCAGTTCAGAGGTCAGTACAGCCACAAAAACATGTCTAGGGCGACACAGACTGTAATGGAGGAGTAGCGCGAGCGAACCATGATGAAGTATTGGTGAAACTAATGAGTTTTTGGACGATTAATGCAGTTTAAGGAGCGGTGCTGTATGCCCCGTGTGCTACCATTATACGGATGTCCGCTGCTCGATGTTGGATCTAAATATCTCCTGAAGCACTGTTTGGATCAGGAAAGCCTTCTGGGTGAGTATATTGTTCTACTTCATTCTATAAACAATGTAAAAGCTGTACAAACCAAACTTATCCTTTAAGAACATAAAGTTTATTGCTTTTGATATGGTGTACTCACTTTATTATGACATATCATTACTTTGATGAAAAAGTAGCCTTTCAAAATAATATTGACAGTGTCATTTTTCCTCAATAATTTTTTGGACAATTATCATCCAGCAAAATTTGTTATCATGACAGGCCTTTGTCAGAGTTGTATAGATAAAGACTTACTCATGAAGTAGAGAGGTCGTATTTTGTCATTTGGTCTTGTCTTTACATCAAATCAAGGTTTATTACCATTAACCTGCTCAGCCCCTTATTAAATGCTTTTGCTCGAAAATTACTTAAAGAGTGTATCTCTGCAACCACAAGGTCTACTTGAATTACTTTGTGTCATGATCAAAGTAACACTTGAGAATTTTGTCCAGATGTGAATTATCAGTATATGTGTTACTGGGACAGAGTAAATGAAGACAGAAGTCAGAATAATTTGAACATTTCATCCTTGCCCAAAAAAAAAGTTTTTATAGTGAATATCTCTTTGGAATGATTCAGCTGCAGCTTTAGAGCTCTATGAATGAATGTGAAAATATGTGAACATTACTTCTGCCAAGTTTGAGTCTGATAAAGTGATGCAGAGCAAAGTTAGAGAGGTTTTACTACAGAGTGGTCAGGCCCAATCTTGGCACAGTTTGGCTCCATTAGTCCCATTTGACATTTCTGATATACCAAACTTTATATTTCACTTTTATGTCACTTTTGGTGTTCATTACACCCAATTACAACAGTTTTTATCTTCTGTATTAAAATGCAAACATAAACATATATATATATTTCTTATTTAAAAATTAAACAGAACTCTAAATATTTTCCCATTCAAAGAAATCCATACAAAGCAACCCAAGTTTGAAACAAAGTGAATCAGATTTGGATATTTGATCATTCATTTGCTCGGTGTTGATGTTGTGTTTGTGTGTGAAAATGTCTTATATGGTTGCATAGCTGAAAATGTCCTGTTTAATTAGATGTGCAGGATGACTATATCTCTACATGAATAGTTCACATTTTCTTTTGTTTTTGTTGGAGAGCATCAAGCATTCATAAAATCAGGTGCTTTGAGGCTGAACAGGTTAAAGAATCAGATCGATAATGGCATTGTTTACTTCCATCTCTAATCAGGTTTTTTTTGTGTTTAAATCTAAAACTAAGACCGTTTCAGAGTTCTCGATTCACTGTCATGATGGCCTCATTCTCTTGTTCCCCATCTCACCTCTTTGTGTGTTTGTGTAGGAGGGACTTTGAGATCTTTCAGGAGCCCGGCAAGTCAGCCGTCAACATCACAGACAACAACTTCAAGGACAAGGTGACCTTGAACACAGCTAACACATGAGCAGTGTGGATTTAGTCAAAAACTGTTTGTTTTTTAACTTTACTATGATAATGTTTTGGTGTTTTCTAGGGCTGCCGCTAATGACTATTTTGATAGTCGACTCGTCAATGACTATTTTTGCGATTAGTCGACTAGTCACATCATGCAGAGTACACACTAGCATGCAGCTGGTGGCCCAAATCCCTTATAACGAGCACAGGCACAATTTCGGGGGACACCTTTAACCGGGGACAAGTCATTCAAACCAGGGACTGTCCCGGATAAACGGGACGTCTGGTCACCAGACTGTTGACGCTAACGTTTGCAGCTAACTAGCCAGTTAGCTTATTGAGACAACTGTCCCTCTTCATCAGAAACTGAATCAGTCACGAAATTCCTCCTTTTCAGATGCTTATGCATCGCTGTCGTACTGCCACGGAAGGAAAGTTCCGTCTTGCCGATTTTGCATTCCACACTCTTCTCTTTTGTTTTGGTAAAATGCACTTTTGAGCTCCGTTGCCAGTCAGCCATGATACTGTTTGGGCATAATTCTTCCAGTGACATCACGGCTGACCCAGACCACTTCTGCGCATGTGTTAAGGACAGAAAGGCAGACAAGACAGCAGAAGGTACAGCAGCAATTCTGAGAGGAAACAACGCTTTAAAAAACAAAACGATGCGTCGACTATTAAATTAGTTGTCAACTATTTTGATCGTCGACTAATCGTGGCAGTCCTAGTGTTTTCTTCTTCTGACTGAGACATGACTTGGCGTAGTGTAAAACATTAACGTTGTGCTGAGGGTTTGGAGTTGAATCAGTCTTCTGGTTGTGAATCATTTTGGAGGAGGGCTGGGAGGGGCTTGGCGGAGCCCTGACGAGATGCTCCTTTCAAATTTATGCTAGTTTTCCAAAATTACTGACTCTAATTTTAAAAAGACTGATCAAAAAACTTGATCCATTCACGAACATCACATCTCTAACAGGGTTGCCACAAATGAGTGTTTTGATAGACTAGTCAGCGATTATTTTTTTTGTGATTAGTCGACTAATTACATCACGCATGAATTACAGCTGCTCTTGTTCAACCATCATTTGCTGCCAACTTGATGTATTTAAGGTACATGCTCACGAAAAATAAAGAAATAAGGTGGTAGTTCATTGACTTTTTTAATAAACTTTGCAGCTGTTCCACAACATGTGTTCTAAGGCTAATGTTGACGTTCACTGTTGACGCTAATGTTTGCAGCTAACTAGCCAATTGGCTTACCGAGACGACTGTCCTTAGTCAGAAATTTAATCAGCCACATTGTGCTTCCTTTTAAGATGCTAATGCATCGTTGTTGTACTGCCATGGAAAGCAAATGCAGATTTTGCATTGTAAAATGCCCCCAAACTTTCAAGCTCCATTTCAGGTCAGCCATGTTACTGTTGGGCAGAACACTTCATCACGGCTGATCCTGATTACCACGACTGCGCATGTGTCAAGGACAGAAAAGCAGACAAGATAACAACGTTGACTATTAAATCAGTCATCATAGATTTTGATCGTGGACATTGTCGTGACTGGTCGACTAATCTTGGCAGTCCTCATCTCTTCAGCAGTAGGTCAACATAACCTGTGTTTTAGGAGTAGAAAAAGATTATACAGTGACAGTAGAAGATAACATGAAGTGGTAAAAAAAAAAAAGTCACGACAAGCACGCAGGACTGTTTATAGTTGCTGCAGAGTTTATCTGACGACTGTAGGCAGAGGCAGGCTAACACTACCCTTAGACTCCCAGTGTTTGAGATAAGCTAATTAGCAGTTGGCGAGCTCTGCCTGTATCTTCCTTGTTTCTGCACACAGTCGAAAGAATGGAGTCTATCTGCTTGTCATGGACTCTGAATTAGGCAAGACAAGAAAAGTAAAAAGTTGGCCTGTCCCTTTAGGTGCGATTCCTAAAGTGTTCGTGTTTGGCCAATCTCAACGCTCGATTGACTGTGTTGAGAAGCACATACTTAATTGTTGGTTCTTGCTAAGCTAATTTGAACAGTTTCACATAATTAAAGAAAGGTTTCCTCTGAAGGGTTTGCTGTGAATCTGAACTTGAGTCTTTCTAATGTTGTTTTTGTCCTTTTATTGAAATTTTTTTGTCGCAGGTTCGGTTGTGTTTCCTGAATGGGAATCACTACGACAGCGTTTACCCCATCAGGCACTTGAAGAACACGGCTATCTGCCAGTGTGAGTGTAACACAGCTTATCCCAGGAGAGGGTTAAATTTTTCACGTTTGTCACTTTTATAATTATTTAAATATCTTTTCAGCCATCCTGTTCGAGCTGCTGTACGACGGCGTCTTCAAGGTGGACCGCAGCTCCCTGAGTGTTTGTCAGAGGAACAGTCGACCCCACGACCAGCTCATCGACGACAACATGGCCGCCTGCCCCAGCAGCGACGAGTCGGACTTGGACACGAGAGAACCGCTCTGGTAGACACTTTTTAGTTAATTTATTAAACAATTAAAATTATATTCAGACTGAAAACCTGTTTATTTAGTATGGCTTTAAAAGAATATTTCACCCAAAGAATGATATGCCTTCATTTTCTACTCTCCCTCATGCTGAGCAACACTCTTGAGCACTTTTTTGATGTCTCAAATGCAGCCAGAGGTCCGGGGGGATTTTCGCTGTCAACAAACTTGGAAGCTACACTCTGCTGTGAGTGACCGAGCTGTGGACAATCACAAAAGTGGTTGGTTACTGTTTTAAAACAGTGAAAGCCCTGAAAGCGCGCAAGCGTCAGGCTTGGTCTGCGGCTTCCGTAGTGCAGGGAGCGCGCGTAGACATGCACTGCGGAAGTACGCTATAGCACTGTTTAGGCTCGAAAAATGTACTAAATGACCTCGTTTCGAATTAATTATGGACGTTACCCGCTCAGGACACTTGGATTACAGTGGACGAGCAGTATGAAGGAAAATAGGCACGTTTTTGTGGACTTTTATGGACCTTTTTCTTCGGGCTCCATTGTCCCCTGTTAGATGGACATTTGTTGACAGTGAAAATGCCCCCGGACCTCCAGCTGCATTTGAGACATCAAAAAAGTGCTCCAGAGTGTTGCTCAGCATGAGGGTGAGTAGAAAATGAAGCCATATCATTCTTTGGGTGAAATATTCCTTTAATATCCAGTAGAATGGCAACACTTTTGTTTTATTTTATTTTATTGTTCATTTTAACAGAAGTCATGTCTGAAGTCATGTTTTACACTTGAATCCCACCACTATGTAGCCGAAGTAGCTGTGATTGGATAGATTCCTAACTTGTCTCTACTGTCTACGTGACCAAATTAGGTCTGATTGAATTAAGTCTGTCAGACATTTTAGTCTAGTTTTATTTGTTGATGAAAATGTCAGTTAATTTAGTTTTAAGTTGGAAGTTTTTGTCCTTGTGCGCTTGTTTTTTTTTTTTTTGGTAGATATAATCTAGTTTTTGTCAAGGAAAAAGTAAAAAATAATAACTTGACAAAATTAACACTGGTATATAATTCTGTTTTTTGCTTTACTTGTTTTTTTAATGTTTTTATTATTTTTTATTTACTATCAATTGTAAAGCACATTGGTTCACGGTTAGGGTTGTTGTAAAAGTCTGTATGAACAAAGAATATTTGCATTTACATTTAATTTATTTGATTCAGTAAATCCTTTGGTTTAGATGTAGTTTTATATCTTAAATTTGCAAACCCCAGTTCCACTGAAGTTGGGACGTATTAAGTTTTGTTTGGTTGAAAAGGATTTGTTTTGTTTCCATTGTTTCCTGTTTTTGTTAAACCTTTATACAACGTACCAACTTCACTGAAATTTTTTATAAAGGCGTCAGAAACAGTTTGGTAAAGATTGATTTGAAGGGATTAACAACAAAAAAAGTTGGTGCAGAACTATTTCTGATTCATGACTGTGTTGCACTTAGCGAGATTATTTTACGTGAACTAGGGCTGGGTGATATGGCCTATAAATATAATCCCAGATTTTTCCCCACAACACTTGATTTACGATTTTAAGCATTTTTTTCTTTATGAAAAACCAAAAAACAAAAAAACAGAAAAATGACAGAAAATGGCATAAATCAAGTTTTTCCTTTGCGTTGTCAAAATATTTTCCCAAACCAAACAGAATTCCCCTATTAAAGATGAAGTGTTAGTCATAGAATGTTTAGTAGTTCAAACAGAGACAGAAGGCTGAACTGTTTTCAGAAACTTTAAACAAGGAATTCTCTATTCAAGGTTAAATCTCATTTAAAAAAAAACAAGTACAAAACTATGAAAGTGTTTGTAAAAACCTGAAAGGGCCTACCGTTACGAAAACTGTACATTTTTTAAGCACTGCAAAACTTACAGTTGGACAAAGACAAGAAAAAAAATCTTGATGTATAATTTTTTAATCTTCCTCGGAAATAGACTTTATTGATTTTATTGATATCTGTCGAGTTTGGCTTTCAATTTTACCAAAAATATAAAAAAGTGTTGTCTAAGGGTGGCAATTCGGCACTGGTGGCGAGTAAAACTCAAGAAGCTCAGTCAGCAAAATATCTGGTCATATTTATTTACCAAAAGCACAAATCAATTCATTACAATTGAGTTAAAGGTCAAGGCAAACTTCACAGCCTCACAGCAAGCTGCTCCTTTCAAAAAACCTCTCCCCAGTCTGCAGCTGAAGCTGCTCTTATCTGACCTGGTCCCTCCCTAATTGGCTCAGACCACTGCAAGAGAGGGAAATCACAGGTTAACATAACTGAAATAATTAAACACCAAACCTAATATACTAACACTTACAAAGTGTAAACTAAGAGTAAGGTAAATCATAAAAATTATATTTAACCTTCTAAACAACAAACTTTTACCCTATAAACATCCCAACAGAAAACCCTCTTCAACTGAGGACCAAACACTGAGCCCAACAAGGGACAGGTGGCCTCACTCACTCTAATTGCTCTGCTCCTGCTGCAGAGCTTGGGAGGAATGTGGGTCAGGTGAAAAGGTATGGAGAAACCTTTTCACATTTCCCCCTCCCCTGCAAGCTCGCCATCAGGATGACGAGACAGGAAGTCGGCCACAACATTGGCCTTTCCAGGTCGGTAGCGGACCCTGAACTTGTAAGGCTTTATCTCAAGCACCCATCTGGAGAGTCTGTTGTTTCCGTCTCTCATCTTGTGCAGCCACTGCAGGCCTCTGTGGTCAGTCTCAAGCACAAAGTCTCTACCCAGTAGATAATATTTAAAGGTCTCTAATGCCCATTTTATTGCGAGACACTCCAGCTCGATAGCAGAGTATCTTGTCTCCCGAGGCCATAACTTCCTGCTGGCGTAAGCAACTGGCTTCTGGTCCAACCCTTCACCCTGTAGCAGGACAGCCCCGAGACCCACCCCAGAAGCATCTGTTTGGACCGTGAAGGGTAGGCTGAAGTCAGGGCTCTGTAGCACTGGGTCACTGCAGAGTGCCCCCTTCAGGTCAAGGAAAGCTTGATTATGCTTTTCTTCCCAGGGTAGTTGATTTGGGCTGGATTTCCTGGTAAGGTCAGTCAGAGGGGCTGCTCTGGTGGCAAAGTGGGGGACAAACCGTCGATACCATCCCGCCAGGCCAAGAAAAGACTTCAGCTCTTTCTTTGTATGGGGACGTGGACAATCCTTCACGGCCTGCACCTTGTCTTGTTGGGGCCGGATCACTCCACGGCCCAGCAGATAACCCAGGTATTTTGCCTCTGGTTGGGCCAAGGAACACTTTTTGGGCTGAACCGTCAAACCAGCCTGTTTGAGCCTCTGTAAGATTTCTTTCAGATGTTGCAGGTGGTCCTCCCATGTTGGACTAAAAATGACAATGTCGTCCAAATAGGCTGCTGAGAAGGAGCTTGTCCCCTCCAATACTCGCTCCATGAGCCGCTGAAAGGTGGCTGGAGCACCCTGCAGACCAAAGGGCATGACTGTGAACTGGAAAAGGCCTTGGGGTGTTCTAAAAGCAGTGTACGGCCGTGCCTCTGGAGCAAGGGGCACCTGCCAATACCCTTTGCATAAATCTAGTGTACTGATGTACTTGGCCTGTCCAACACGCTCAATCAGGTCATCCAACCTTGGCGTGGGGTATGCATCAAACTTGGACTGGGCATTGAGTTTACGAAAGTCAATACAAAATCTAATAGTCCCATCTTTTTTTAGCACTAGCACCACTGGGCTGCTCCACTCACTGTGTGACCTTTCAATGACCCCCAAAGACATCATCACCTCCAGTTCCTTCTTCAGGGCTGGCAGCAACCTCTCTGGAACTCTGTACATTTTCCCCCGTGCTGGTGATGAGTTCTCTAAGGTGATGGTATGTTCAACTAAAGGAGTATTACCTGGTTTGTCTTGGAACAAGTCTGGAGGAATGAGGGCGAGCAGCTCATCTTGCATTTCTGGAGAGAGATGGCACAGGTCCAGCTGAACCTGGGTGTCCCCCTGCTTTGGGAAAAACTGATCAGTTTGGTCCTCTTCAATCTTTACTGCTCGAACCAACAGCTGCTGGCTGGCTTGGACAGCCTGGGGTCTCCACTCTTTAAGTAGATTGACATGATAGGTCTGTTTCTTCTTGCGATGGAGGGGTATTTCTATCTCATAGGTGGCAGGCCCCATCTTTCTGAGAATTTTAAAAGGCCCCTGCCACTTGGCTAGCAGCTTGTTTTCTGTGGTTGGAAGAAGTAGAAGAACTTCCTGTCCAGCCTGGAAAACTCTGGTTTTTGCCTTTTTATCGAACAAGTGTTTTTGCCTTCTCTGAGCTTCCTCCATGTTTGCACGTACCATTGTGGTCATCTGCTCCATCTTTTCTCTCATTTTGAGGACATACTGGAGGACAGGTACCGGCTGTGGTCCCTCAGAAGCTTCCCAGGTGTCTCTGAGCACATCGAGGGGTCCCCTCACTTGCCTGCCATACAAGAGCTGAAAGGGGGAGTACCCGGTTGAGGCTTGAGGGACCTCTCTGTAAGAGAAAAGCAGATAAGGCAGCCAACAGTCCCAGTCTTTTGCATCTTCAGCCACAAACTTCTTTAACATTGCCTTCAGGGTCTGATTGTACCTTTCCACTAACCCATCAGTCTGGGGGTGGTAGGGTGTGGTCCTAATGCTCTTTATGCCCAACAAACCATACACTTGTTTTAAGGTCTGGGACATAAATGCCGTACCCTGATCTGTCACTATCTCTTTGGGAATGCCTACTCTAGAGAAAAGCTGCAGGAGAACAGGTGCAATAGCCCTAGCTGTAATTCGCCTTAAAGGGAAGGCTTCAGGGTAACGGGTTGCATAGTCACAGATTACCAGTATGTATCTGTTGCCTGACCTTGACCTCTCTAAGGGCCCTACAATGTCCATTCCTATCCTAGAAAAGGGAACATCAATTAATGGCATGGGCTGTAAGGGAAACTGCTGGACTTTTTTTTGGCTGACTAATTGACATTCAGGGCAGGTTTTACAATAGTTTTGTACATCTGTGTATAGCCCAGGCCAGAAAAATTTACTGGCGATACGATCAAAAGTTTTAACACTGCCCAAATGACCTGCCCAAGGTATACTATGGCCCAGCATTAAAACAGTATCCCTCAGCGTTTTTGGCACTACCAGTTGCTCTGCTGCTCCCCCTTATGGCTGATGGTACAATAAGCCCTTACATAGCAGAAAGCTCTCTCCTGTTAAGGAGGAAGCCACACCTGTGGCCTCCCCCTCTATCTCAGTGACCTTCCTGAAGGCAGTTTGTAAAGTGGGATCTTCCCTCTGGAGTTGGCTGAAATCCCCAGGAACCTCCCACCAGCTGACTCCCTCTGATTTCTCTGGCTTTGACACCTGGGATTGTTGCTGTCTGACTGTGCCCATTAACTTCTCTCGCCTTCTCTGGCGCTTACTTTTCCTGTCCTTTCCATTACTTTCAATAAGAATCTCTGCCTGATTGAAAGGGAGCTGCTCTAACCCCTGTAAAAGACCATCTGAATCTGCCAGTTGACTTTTTTCCTCCCTGGCTCTGGCTCTAGTTACCACCATATTAACTGGCTTACTGCTTTGCAATAAGCTGGAAAGGATGGGTATATCCTGGCCTAACAGAACTGGGTGACTTAAATCAGGGACCACTCCTACCTCCATATAGTATGTCTGACCCTGCACCTTTAGATATACCCATGCTGTGGGGTAGGGACGTTTATCACCATGCACACACCACACTTCCACTTCCCCTTTACCTATCTGATGCTGCTGAACAAGGTAGGGCATGACAAGTGTTTGTGTGCTACCTGAATCTAAAAGTGCAGTGACCGCTGTGCCATTAACAGTCACAGTAGTTGTCTGCATTTTGCCTCTAACTTCATGAACATATTTTTGCAGTGGGGGTCTGGGAACCCAGCACATAGTATGTGCACCTTTAACTTTAGGGCTGGGCATTCAGGCTTTATATGACCCTCCTTCCCACAAAAGTAACAAACAGGTGGGCCTTTATTTCTCTTTCCTGTCATCTTATCAGGGATCTTACATCTACATTTTTACTTTCCCTACAAAATTTTGACCACCCCTACCAAACCCCACAGACTTACCCTTGGGTGTGGTTGGTTGGTGGCTCTTGTCATGTCTGAAGACTTTTGGTCCCCTCCTTGCTGCGACAAACGCCTCCACCAGCTCAGCTGCTCTTTGGCCATTCTCTGGATCATGCTCCTTTACCCACACTCGAACTTCAGGGGACAGCGTGCGAAACTGCTCAGGATCAGGACCTCTCCAACTTCCTCTACCGTTTTCTGTGCTGGTTTCACCCATTTTTGAAGAGATCTTTCAGACGATGATAAAGTTCTCGAGGAGTCTCCCCTGGCTGGATATCTGGATCCCGGAACCTCTGGCGGTACATTTCTTCATTTATTTCATATTTTGCCAGAATCGCCTCTTTTACCTTGTCATAGTCCATTGATTCATTCACATCCATGGCAACATAAGCACCCCTGGCTCTACCAGTCAAAAATGGCACCAACTGCACCGCCCACTCCTCCCGTGGCCATCTGTAGGCAGCAGCTAACCTCTCAAACCGGGGTTAGATATTGCTCAATGTCATCTCCCTCTTCCAGTTTTGGAATAGTTACTCTGCCCCAGATGGCTGGACCTGCAGGAGGTGGAGGACTGTTGTCAGGGGGTGGAGATCTGCCTGCTACTGGGGACCTGGATGATCCACTCCTTCCCTCTAGGCCTTTCTGCTCCACACCAGCACTGACAGCTTCCCGTCTCTCTGCCTCCATCTCATCCCTCACCTGGTTCAGCTGCATCTGAATGCTCCTCCATCTTTGCTCCTGTTTATGCGCCTCCCTCTCCTGGACTTGCATCTGCCTATGGATTAGGGCATACAGTTGCTCAATCGAGCCTGGGTCATGACCTCTGGAACCTGCTTCATCCTCTTCACCTGCCACTTGTTCCTCCCTGGGCCCCTGGCTGCCTCCGAGAGCCCCTGGATCAAACCGCAGGGCTTGGCTTTGGTCTTTCTGCATGGCTCTCTGTGCGCTCCTGGTGTTGGGGCGTCCTGGCTTCCTCTGGCTCTCCAGTGTCAGTGACGAAAAAACATCCCACCACTGCCACCAAAATGTCGAGTTTGGCTTTCAATTTTACCAAAAATATAAAAAAGTGTTGTCTAAGGGTGGCAATTCGGCACTGGTGGCGAGTAAAACTCAAGAAGCTCAGTCAGCAAAATATCTGGTCATATTTATTTACCAAAAGCACAAATCAATTCATTACAATTGAGTTAAAGGTCAAGGCAAACTTCACAGCCTCACAGCAAGCTGCTCCTTTCAAAAAACCTCTCCCCAGTCTGCAGCTGAAGCTGCTCTTATCTGACCTGGTCCCTCCCTAATTGGCTCAGACCACTGCAAGAGAGGGAAATCACAGGTTAACATAACTGAAATAATTAAACACCAAACCTAATATACTAACACTTACAAAGTGTAAACTAAGAGTAAGGTAAATCATAAAAATTATATTTAACCTTCTAAGCAACAAACTTTTACCCTATAAACATCCCAACAGAAAACCCTCTTCAACTGAGGACCAAACACTGAGCCCAACAAGGGACAGGTGGCCTCACTCACTCTAATTGCTCTGCTCCTGCTGCAGAGCTTGGGAGGAATGTGGGTCAGGTGAAAAGGTATGGAGAAACCTTTTCACAATATCTATCTATCTTTGAATATGGAATTGTGTTAAAGCAACTTTTCAGTCAAAGAAATTCAAAATGAAAAATACAGACTTATAATAATCTCCCTGTGCGTGCAAGGGTTCACTCCAGGCACTCCAGCTTCCCTCCTCAGATCAAACTCCTTCTCCTTATGTTAACTGGTGACTCTGATTTGCTTTCAGCTGTGAGTGAATTTTTTGTCTGTTTGTGGCCCTGTGATTGGCTGGGATTTTCTCCAGACCCCGAGGCTAGGGCTGAACAATAAATTACAAATTAGATTAAATTGCAATATGGCTTGTTGCAGTTTTCCAATCACAGACAGTACAATATTTTTACTCAATTCAACTCATCTTTATTTATAAAGCACTTGTATATGGTTTTTGAAATTTAATCCCAATTGTCGAAGCTCGTTCCACAATTTGAGGGCCCCCACAGAAAAATCTCTATCCCCTCTGAGCTTCCGCTTGGACCTTGGTACCTCCAGGAGCAGCTGATCAGCTGACCTGAGGCACCAAACCCAAAATGTGTTGAACATTTTGGCATTGTGGTGTAGTTTCTTGCAGTTTCATGCCTATTTTAACCTTTTTAACCCAGTTTTTTACAACTTTATGCCAATCTTGCTCCCATTCATCTATTTTTTTTTTTTTTGTCCACTGTCAGAACGTTTTGAATATTTACATGGTTTTTGAAATTTAAATCCAATTTTGCTGCTATAATCAATTTTTCTTAGTCACTTTTGAATTTTTTGGCATTTTTTTCAATTTCGTACCTATTTTGCACCTTTTCACTTTTTCCACTTTTGGACCATTTTTTAACCCAGTTTTTACAATTTCATACCTATTTAGCTTCTGTTCTTCACTTTTCCACTTTTTCTCAAATCTTTTATCCTTAGATTAATTTAATGTCATATTGGTTTTACTATAAAAAGATCTACTGCTTATGTTTGTTTAAGAATACATAAGATGAGGAACATTAAAACAATCGCAGAGTAAATTATAATTGCAATATTGGGGAAAAATATCGCAATTAGATTATTTTCTCAAGTCGTTCAGCTCTACCCGAGACTCCTAAAGAAATGAGTGATACAGATGATGGATGATGATCTCATGATATTTTTGTTTTTTATGATTTAGGGTTGAAAATGGAGCCCACACGACGGCCCCACGGCACAGCAACAGGGTGAGACTTTCACATATTTACTTTGACCAGTTTCACTGAACAGAGACGTTCACTTGCAGGATGACATTTATCACTGATTTGTTTGTTTATGTATTTTTATTTTTGCCTGTTTTTAGGGTCGGGGGAGAGGCCGACTGTCAGAGAGGGTGAAGCGTTCACTGAACCCGACTCTGCTCAGGAACATCGAGTATGACGTCTGGCACAAAACTAAACGAGGTGAGGAAACGTTGAATATATTTGATTTATGGTTACTGTGTTAATCATGAAGACTGAAGTCATCTGGGAACACTTTTCACACAGAGGAAATAAAATCACCTGTTTAGAAACTGCTGAGTCATCTGATAGTTCATGGGGTAATTAAACACTTCAATAAAACTCTTATGAACTTTAAAGGACAAAGATATGATACAAAACATGATCAATAGAAGCAAAAAAAATAATTTAAATACATGAAGGTTTGTAAACTGAATATTGGTTTTGCTACAGTGTTAATATTTACATTTAATGCATGTTTGTCCTTGAAATGTCGAAAACTGCTCAGCGAAAATCTACACGAGTGTTGAACTGTTATATGGAAAGTGTATGGACAGTACATTAACATGTCATTAATAACTAATAACTAGCTATAACCATAACTTAATAGTTTTAACTCTGCAGGACTTACAGTTATTGAAAAACCTCTCATTGAACATGAAGACATTTGAAGATAATTTGATTTTTTTATAACCATATCATAACTTTAAGAGGTTTGAAATATGGACACACCACTGTATTGCCATATTTGAGTCACAATCCTGGATCAGTGTTTTTAACTTCAGCCTTAGCTAGCTTTATTGCCTCCTCTGGGATAATAGAGCTAGCTTCTTGATTGTTTTTTTCTTATGTGCTTCCCATCTGTTAATCTGAATGAAGCTGCAGTAATCACAAACTAATGCTGTGAATCTGTGAAGTCTTACAGAGGCTGAAACACAAGGCTGGTCTTTACTGAAGGCTTCACAGATTCAATACTAGACAGGGCAGACCCCCGCCCTTGCTACAGTCCTCACCCATAATTGTGATTTTCACCATAAATATTTGTCCTACCTTTATTTCATTTAAATATTTAGATTCCTTGAACATGAAAACATACCATTAGCAATTTGATTCATAATATCTATTTTAGTTCAGTAGTTTTTCACAAAAATCACATTTTTCATCATGACGTTTTTCTTCTGGATCTAGCTCCAAAGTTTTTGAAAATACAACAAACCAGATTGAACACTCCAGATTTCACAGTATCTTGGCTATATTTTAGTTGCTAGTCTATGCTTTTATTTGTTCCCTTACTATGCAGAAAATTCCAAGGATATCTAAATTTTTCCTTGTTCTGGATCAGGAATTTTTTAAAGGACTCTTTAACATTGCAAATAACACCATTTTCGGCATTTGTGCATATTGCTCTACTAGAAATAATTTATCTGAAAAATTGTTAATCTAGTGCTGCATTCCAGGCAACCTGTAACTTTTGTTTTTCACACCTGTAACTCGTGAAAGTGCACTGGAACGGCAGTTGAACTCGTAACTTCCCACCTATGAACTCGTACCAGTAGGGGTGTTTACCGTGGACCGGTACTTTCATGTACCGGTCCCCAATTGGGTCGGCTGTTTGATTGCTAGCAACACGGGTAGAGTTAGCAGCTCGGCTAACAGTAAAGACTGCAGCACCAACAGAGACTCTATTATCTACGTCGGTGGCGCAGTTGGATAGTGCGCTTGGTCAGTGATCGGGAGGTTGCAGGTTCAAGCCCAGCCTCGGGGCGACACATGGCGATGTGTCCTTGGGCAAGACACTTAACCCCAATTTGCTTCCGCGGCTGCATCAGTGGCGTGTAAATGGGCATGAATGTGTTAGAAATACTAATGGATAACTAACATAGAAACTCGGAACCATCAGTGAGTGAATGCGAGCACGAATGGGTGTAATGGGTAAGTGTGACCTGCAGTGTAAAGAAGCTTTGAGTAGTCCAAGACTAAAAAAGCGCTATATAAGCTCAAATCCATTTACCATTTACCATTATCTGCCCCTAAAAACCCTGCTGAAAACAACACATTCACACGGGGTTAAACTCTTGACGAAGCGCCGCTGCACTCGGCCGTATAATTTGGATGAAAAGCCGACGGCACAGCTCTCTTCAGATGATTCAGAGCTGTTAATGTCCGCTCGGAGTGGAAACTCTTTGTTTACTGAGATCAAGAGAGCTCCGGATGTGACTGACGGTCAAGCTGTGCTCACAGCCCTCTGTTGGATGAAACGGTCCACTGCTCCACCTGATGTGCTGCTACACTCAATATTTTACATTCGAATATTTATTTACTATTCGGTTATGGATATTAATCCCCATATTTGAACGGTTATTCGACTATCTAATATAAAGTGAGAGCCCTAGTAGTCATCATTACAGCATCGATTTAAGCACCACAAGATATATGGGTCTGTCTGTACATGCAGTCTGTTGGGTGGCATGAAGAGGTTTTGCCATCTCCTTAGCTTTCTTTTTGCCTCTGAGAAGCATTTGTAATGCATTACATCTACTCTGTCGAAGCTTTATTATTACCTTGTGGTAATAAAAAAAAGGTTGAATCTTATAATATCTTGTAAAGTCTTTATTTTTTACACGAAATTACGTGTTGTAGTATCGATAAGAGTATCGACAAGTATTGATACCAATAAGGAGTATCGGTATCTGTATCAATATCGATAAAATCATAATGATATGCATCCCTACGCACCAGGTCGATGTACTCCGTTAACACTGTTAAGTATAAGCTTCTGTTACCTTATGCGCCGTTTCCCCACTTCTGTTCCACTCAAATGAGTTAGGTGATAAAGCATACATCTTATAATGCCTGCCATGTTGGTTTATTTACATACCAGAATTCCTTGCGCTCAAACCAGTCATAATTTGCCTGGAAGCTTTCAGGTCAGAACTCTGAGATTTCGACTGGGAAAGTTCCGAGTTACGGGTCGACTGGAGCGCAGCATAATCATTTGTTCCTTGTCCCAATCCGGACATTTCCTGAAAGTTTCATCAAAATTCATTGATAGCTTTTTGAGTTATGTTGCTACCAGAGAAACAAACAAACAAAAAAAAATAAACAGACACCAGCAATAACATAATATCCTTGGCGGAGGTAATGAGGACGTCGGATTTTGTAAAGTATGGGATTGAACTTCAGGTGGTTTGTTTTTGGCCTGATAGATGGTTTGATATATAGCGTGATTTTTTCTGTAAATTATTTTTTGTTTGTAATGATTTCATAACTTTATTTGTCCCTATGTCTAATTGAAGCTTTTCTTGTCTCTTGATGTTTCAGCTCAGCAGAAGTTGGATTATTGCATCGCTGCAGGGATGCAGTTTTCTGCAGGAGACCGCTGTCAGGTGTGTGTTTGTGTTTCCTGAATTTTGATTTAAATTTGTATTGTCTGTTTTATTACATGATTGTTTATGCGTAGGTGCGCCTGGAAGGAAGTGGGCGGAGCTACAACGCGACGGTGAAGGAGGTTCCCTCTGACGGTGGCTCAGTGACGGTTCACATCGAAGAGCTGGGCAGGAAGTACGTTGGTCTCTCTCAAACAGAACTGAAGATAAACAAACATGAGTTAATTTACACATGAGAGTAAAAGTGTAACTCCTCACAGACAGGTTCCTCTGTGGAGTCTGCGTCCACCCTGTGATGAGAACAGCTGGAGCACCGTGGTGAACCGGGACAGGAGGGTCAGTCAGAGCAACGGGCACGGAGGTACGGACGAGTTTTTAACCATTTAGAGTAGGGGTGGGCACATCTGTCATCACTAGAGCCACATAAACTTTATTATCTCTTCATTAGAACTTAGAGAGTTGAATATGACGAGCTTTGATTGGAGTTATAAAACATTCAAAGGACGTAACTTCTACAGAAATATGATTTAATAAAAATTTATGAGCTCAACACTGAATTAAAGCTGCCGTGATGTGTGTTTGACCAGCTTATTTGACTTGATATACTTCATTCAGTCAAAAAAGTGACTAAACACAGGAAATTAAAAGTCAAAAACTGAATAAAAAAAGCAGAATTACATGTTCTTTTGTTTTCTGCCTCGCTTTCATATTTTATTTCTAAATGTTTGCTAAAGAAATAAAAGTTTTTTTAAATGATTATATCAAATAATGTCGATTTATTTCTTGTGAAGAATAAACATGCACAAAATTCTAAAGCTTTTATTTTAATATCTTGAAGTATGAAATGTAATGATTAAAAAATAAACACAGTGGGCCTCCGGTTAACAACTTTATTTCCCTTGTTTGTTATTTTTCTTTAATTCATTGGTCAGAAAAAGTAGTTTAACACAAAAATTAAAAGGCAAATCATGAATCAAAAGAAGCAAAACAAAAAAATATATATTTTCTGCCTCCCTTTTATATTTTATTTCTATATATTGCAAAAGAAATGCTTCTACAGAAATGATTAAATCTAGTTATGGCCATTAATTTCTTGCAAGAACAAACATGCAGGACCTTTAAAGCTTTTATTTTAATATCCTGAAGTATGAAATGCAATGATGAAAAAATAAACACAGTAGTCAAACATGTGGCTTCTGAGCCTCAAGTTTCCAAACTTATTTCCCTTGTTTTGATATGTTAATTTCATTTATTGGCCAATTAAAGTTGTCAAACACAAAAATAAAAGTCAAATCTTGAATCAAAAGGAGCATAATGAGGGAAAATATTTCATGTTCTACCTGTTTTTCAATTTTTTTTTCTAAATGATTGCTATAGAAATGCTTTTACAGAAATTATTAAATCTAGTTATGTCCATTTATTTCTTACAAAAACAAACATGCAGGAACTTTTTAAGCTTTTATTTAAATATCCTGAAGGACAAACTGTAAAAATAAAAAAATAAACTGAGAGTCCCGTGTGTGGCTCCAACTTATTTCATTTTATTATTTCTTTATTTCATTTATCACAAAAAGAAATTAGGCATTAAAACAAAAAGCTAATCTTTAATCAAAAGGAGAATAACAAGGAATAATATTTTCTTTTCTGTCCCTTTTTCACGTTTTATTTCTAAATGTTTGCTGTAGAATGTTTCTACAGAAATGATTAAACTTGGTTATGTCCATTTTGCTAAGAACAAAGATGCATATAAAACATAACTACAATAAAATAACCACTTAGTAGTCTTTGACATGGCCCCTGTTTCCCACCCCTTGTCTGTAGTCCTGATATTTTAAAGTCTCACTCACTCCTGTAATATTTTCTGTCAGACTGGGAGGAGAGGGGAAAGGGCAGAGGTCGAGGTAAACACGTCCCAGGGTTCTCCTCGGCTTCGGGCTCCGCCGGTTTGGTGCAAAAGCAGCACTCGTGGCCCCCGCAGGGCCCCACAGAGGAGCAGGGCGGGGCCAAACCCACCAGGTCAGTGAGTCTGCCATCTCTTATTCTGCTTTCATGGTTCAGTTTAACTTTAAATATCTGCTCCCTCTCTTTGGAGAGGCTCAGAGTTCCCTGATTTCAGGAAGGCTTGATGCTCTCCAAAAAAAAACAAGAAAAAATGAACTATTCATGTAGAAATTACATCAGCATATAAGGGTCACTTAAAGAAATAAAAATAAAATTATAATGAAAACTCAAGTTTCAAGAAAAAACTCAGGTTTGGAACTACGTTGATCAATTGACCCGAAATACGAGTTTATCGCATATTGATGAGTGTATAAAATCACAAATGTAGTACTTTATAAAGTAGTAAATTTGGGATAAACTCATATTTCAGGTCAATTGATCAACGTAGTTCCAAACTTGATTTTTCTTGAAAATCATGAGTTTTCTTTTTTTTTTTTATTTCTTTAAGTGGCCCTAGTGGGTTTTTTTTTTTCTCAAAACGGTCAAAACTGCCACTGATAAGCAGAAGTGACATTAAAGTATCAGATTTCAGGAATGTTTGATGCTCTCCTACAAAATCGTAAGAAAAAGTGAAGTATTCATGAGGAAATAAAGTCATGCTGCACATAAAATTAAGCAGAAAACTTTCAGCTACACAAACATATAAGCCATTTTTTCACACACCAAGCACAACGTCAACACCAAGAAAATTATTAAATATCCAAATCTGTTTCACTTTGATTCAAACTTCGGTTGATTTGTGTGGATTTCTTTGAATGGGAAAATGTAGAGTTCTGCTTGATTATTTCCAAAAAGAAACAAAGAAAGATATTTCTTATGATTATTTTTTATTTCAACAGCTCCCTTAGATACGCAGAAGACAATAAAAACTGTTGTAATTTGGTGTCATGAACTCCAAAAGTGACATAAAAGTGAAATCTAAAGTTTGGTATTTCAGAAATGTCAAATGAGACTAATGGAGCCAAACTGTGCCAAGATTGGGCCTGACCACTCTGTAGTGAAACCTCTCTAACTTTGCTCTGCATCACTTTATCAGACTCAAACTTGGCAGAAGTAATGTTCACATATTTTCACATTCATTCATAGAGCTCTAAAGCTGCAGCTGCATCATTCCTAAGACATATTAGCAATAAAAAGTTGTTTTTTTTAGGGGGGCGAGGATGAAATTTTCACATTTTTTTGACTTCTATCTTAATTTTCTCTGTCGCAGTAACGCATATAATAATAATTCACATCTGGACAAATCTCTCCAGCGTTACTTTAACTAAGACACCAAAATAATTCAAATAGACCTTGTGGTTGCAGAGACAGGTTAAATCCTAAATAAAAAAAAAGCTGTGCATGTTCGTCCTACACAGGAAGACGGCGAGCTCGGTGGAGCCGCCGTTCGGTCTGACGGAGCAGCAGCGTTTGGCCAAAGAGGAGGAGCAGAGGAACGTGGCGCTGGTGGAGATCCAGCTCAGGGACGAGCAGAGCTTCCCAGCCCTCGGGGTCAGTGATGATGATGATGATGATGATGATGATGTCAGAAGTGTTTGTGCTGGTGTTTGAACTTGTCTGTGTTTTCACTCTCAGGGTCTCGGTGATGGAGGGCGGAAGAAGGGGGAGAAGAGAAGATCTCTGAGGAATAAGACGGTTGGTTTATTTTTATTTAAGCACCTTAAAAATCTTGTTTCTTGTTCACCTTATCTGCTCCTGATTGGATCCTGTCATACAACAGGAAAAATGAAGTAATGGAGTCTTATAATACCACAGCAATGCTTTAAGTCAAAAAAGGTGACCAAAAAGCCTCCATTTTAGATTAATCAGTGTGGATCCACAAGCACAGAATTTCAGAAAAAAACTCTATAATTAATCAGCTGACAAGAAACTTTTTGAGACTGATGTACTTGACCTTAAGCTTTAGTTAGCTTTAAAAAGTAGTGAGCTTCCAAACACGCTGTAACTGATTTTTGTAAACGTAACAGTAGGGGTGTCCCAATCCAAAATAGATACCAGGTATCGGTCTGCAATCAGCAAGAAAACAAACATCGAAATTAATCGGTCCTCATCTAAAATCTCCAATATTAGCACTTCGATACAAGCAGTCCATTCTAATTTTTATTAATTTAATTCAGTTGTAAAATATGTTTATGTTTAAGTTAAACACTGTGGTTGTTTTGCAATTTAGAAAAACATGTTTTTAATTTATTGGATTTATTGAAGTTACTTTTCTAATGTATTTGTATTTATTTTATTTAATTTTAGTATCTTCTTGTGTTTAATGTTAAATTTATTGAACCCATTGGATAATAACAAATGGGTCAGTTTTTCTCATCCCTACTCTTACTGACCGCTGTTCTCTGTTTGAGTAATCTCTCCTGATCAAGACTTTTCTTACAGTCCATACTGCAAAATAAGTAATAAAAGTCTGTTTGATTTCTGCTGATATCGTATTGGATCGATATCGGTATTGGCCAATACTCAAGGCTGAAATATCAGTATCGTATTGGAGGTGAAAAAGTTGTACTGGGACACCAATACGTAACAGTATTTTACCGTAATATCTAAGGCTTACTAAAAATCAATACAGTAAATTACTGTGAATGGAAAAAGATTGTGAGAAAACATTTATTATTGTTAAATAAACAGCATTTAACCATAAAAATATACTGTTACCTACTGTAAAATGTCTAAAAAGGAAATTACTGAAAAGAGTTATGGATCAAGAGATTTTTTTTTTGAGTTAATGTATTTTATTTCATAAAAATGGATGTATTTTTTAATTTAATACTGCAAGTTCATTGTCATTTAAAATACATGAATAAAAGGTTGTTGAACAAATTATGGTTATGATATTTTGATAATACAGTAATTATGCTGTAAATTGAAAGAGTAATGACACAGAATAAAAATTACATTTTTAAAGCTATTATCGAAAATACAGAGAAATGCTGTGAATTAAGTGGAGTCATGCTACTGTAAAGATATTTACAGTAACTTACTGGCATCTTGTTTCCGGTAAGTTACTGTTTAAAATTTACACCAACCTTTTTACAGTGCATTAAATGGTTACTAGGGCTGGGACAAAACGCATTTCTCCCGATTTGATTTTTTACTAAATTAAATTGCGATTCTACAATATTGCCAATTTTTGCAGTCTTTCGTTTGCTTTTTTAACACCAGTGAAAAAGATGATTAGTGATGCCTACGGACTATATCAGAAAAAAAACACATCACATGTGAATCTGTTTTTAGGATTTATTCAGCAATATATTTTAACCAGCTGTTTATACTCTATCTTCAAAAGCCTGGACTGCATTTAAAAGTGGATTATTAACACAGACTATAATGAAAGATTTAAATTTGGAAAAAAAAATTATTTTTGAGCCCAAAAAAATTATTTAAAAATCCACAAACAAAAATCCCAACACTAATGTGAATCGATTTTTTTCTCCCGCCCCTAACAGTTACTGAGATGTTTGCAAACAGCTTTAGCGTAGGGTTGTGATTGTTAATGAAATCAGATCAACCATTTCAGATGTTTAAATTTATTATCGTGTTGTTTTGTCGACAGAAGAGTCCCGTTGAAGACATCAGAACTCCGTCGCCTCCTGCTGGAGAGAGACCCAAATCCTCGACTCCGCCCCCTCCTGCTGAATCCACCACAAACGCCGCTGCGCCCACCCCCAAACCACCTCCTGCTGCTGCGGCGGCTTCCGTGACCTCGGACTCCGCCTCCTCCTCAGTGCCTAAAACAAACATGGCCGCCTCCTCTGCACTTTCAGGCTCGACTGTTAAACCGAACGCTGCTAAAGCTCCGACCACCTCTCCTCCTCTCCCTGCTGCAGTCCCCTCCTCTGCCTCTCTCTTCTCCTTCATCACCCCCGTCCTCCCTGCTGCCTCCTCACCCGTGGCCCCCCTTCCCTCCTCCTCATCCTCCCCTCCTCCTGCCTCACCCTCTCCTCCCACCTTCATCGCCCCCATCGCACCCTCACCTGCTGCTGCTCAAATTTCCCTCCAGCCCTCCGCTCTCACCCGCTCCTCCCCTCCTCTCACCACTCTCCCCTCCTCCCCCAGTCCTCCCTCCGCCTCCTCCTGGTCCCAACCGGCTCCACCTGCATCAGCAACAGGTAAGACGTCAATCACTGTACGAACAAATAAAACAATTTAATATTTATATTTAATTTGCTGACCAAACGCCTCAGTAAACGTTAACTGTCAGGATGAAGGATCTGCTGCACCTCAAGCCGTTTTTGTTCCCAGTCAAAAAAATTAGACAGGATGGTTGTGTATGAGGTTAGGGCCGGAAATTTCCAGCAACCTAAAGATACGATACAAATTCCGATACTGAGGCCACAATACGATATGTATCCCGATACATGTGAATTATGAACATTGACCACTCTTTTAATGGAATCCCTGACAAATAACAAAAAGAAAAAGAACAAGGATGAGTTTTACATGATTCTGCAACTCAAGAAACTTAAATTCAAAACTGAGGTAGACCTAAGTTAAAAGAGACTGTGAGGAGTTTTTAAGTAATTACAAAAAAGTCTCACTTTTAGATATATGCCTGATGGAAATACACACTTTAAGATGAGTTTTATAGCATCGAAATAGGTTATCTATAAATGCTATTCCTTAGCCTTCCGGTCGGGTCGGACAGGGCTGGACTGGCCTGGATACTCAACTTCAGGAACAAGACAATTAAAACTAGAGCAAATTTATATTATTCAGACACGTCTTAGAGCACCGGGCTGTAGGTAGTGATATATAGCCGGCTACAAAACTACGATACTAAGTTTTCCAAAAATTGTGGTCACACATCAAAAACTACCGCTACTTAACTAGAAAGAGATACATTACCTCGTGGCTTTGCATCCTGTAAGTTGTTGGAAAAAGAAGTTGTAAAGCAATGCAGAGTTCTGAGGAAGGTCAGAGTTTCATTCATTAGCATCACAACAAACACACGCTTTGGCTTGGGTCATGTCTTTTAGTGCGTTCTAGTTGTAGTCAGAAGTAGGAATTTCCGAGTTCAGAGTAGGAAACTGCAACTGGAACGTCCCCCGAAGTCTGAATTTCCTACTGGGGACTCGGTGAAACCTCGCCACCCCCGAGTTGACAATGGAAGATGGATGCCCCCAGTGTGAACAGTTATTTAGCTCCTGTAATAATCCATTTATTTGCACTTCTGACTGGGGTGTGTCGCTCTAGATCAGCTGTATACATAGTATTGTTAGACTTATATTTACAAAAATGCTGCCATATTGATAATCACATTCTTCATGTGATATTTGTGAACAACAACCCAGGGCGTGCTAACATCAGCTAACAATAGCCTGGTAGATCGGCATGTTTTTTTCCGACTTCAACTGGAACGTCGATAAGTCGGAGATGATGTCACTCACAGTTCCGAGGTTACTGGAACGCAGCATTATGACAGTTGCTGCACGTGCTCATGGGTAGCAGAGTCTTTATGTCGCCGGTAACAGATTCTCTCATAGCACCTTTAAATGTGTTTAATCGTGTAGCTTGGCTTCTACTTTGAACTGTGTCACTGTTTGTATTAGTCAAAGTGTTTCGACAACAACTGTCAAAACATTGAGGCCGTATCAGTTCTGTAGAATCCATATCGATACGCATATCCCCAAAGAGTGCATGACGATATTTTGCCATATCGATATGTTGAGCACAGGCTTATTAGAGATGCACATGCAGAGTTGGTCATATTTCATATCTTTGTCACCGCTACTTTAGAACAAATGTTTGTTTCTATATTAGCATCATAACTCAAAAAGTTATGAATGGCTTTCAATGGAATTTTCAGTAAAAATCCGGATTGGGTCAAGGAACAAATGATTAGATTTTGGGAGTGATCTGGATCACTGTCCGGATCCAGGAATTTTTTTGAAGGATTCTTCAACAATACGAGAGGACCATTTTCAGCATTTATGCATATTACTCCAAGAATAGTCAGAATAATCAAAAAATGCAGGACAAGTTTACAACAGGCTCTACTAGATATCAAAATATATCTGGATCCCAGCAAAATTTCAGATTCTTTGATCCAGAACAAGAAAGATTTAGATATCCTTGGAATTTTCTTCATAGCAAGGGAACAAATAAAGACATAGACTCGCAACAAACACCAAAATATAGCCAAGATACTGTGAAATCTGGAGTGTTCAATCTGATTTGTTGTATCTTCAAAAACTTTGGAGCTAGATCCAGAAGATCTGTGAATAACTACTGAACTAAAATAGATATACATATGAATCCAATTGCTTATGGTATGTTTTCATGGTCAAGGAATCTAAATATTGAGGGGAAATTAAGGTAGGACAAATATTTATGGTGAAAGTCACAATTTGGGTGAGGACTGTGGCGCTGGCGGAGGTCTGCGCTCTCCGAATGCTTTTGTAGTTCTGTTTAAAACCCAAATGTTCCCACACTGGGGCTCTGGTTTTCGGCTCAGAAACCATCACTTTCGTACTTGCATTTGCTTTCTGTTACTTCTCACGATGCTCACTTACAGTACTCAAAGATTGAATGACTGACATGAGGGTTCACTCTGTTCATCTCACTATAACACCAACGTGCCCAGGTGTTGAGACAGATGCACAGAGTGAACCCTCTTGTCATCCATGCATGCGTGTAATTGATGTATTGATTATTGTGACAGGCGTAGTTCTGTCTAATCTAATCTAAGCCTGACCCATCTTCTATCTGTTTTTAGAGTCTTTGCCACAACCTGAAGAAACTCCCCCTGCTGCTCACACCCTCACAAACGAGACCCCCCAACCTCAGATCTCTGCGCCCCCACCCCAAACTCAGATCTCACTAAGCCAAAATCAAACGCCAAGGACCCCAGCTTCTTCCTCGAACCCCCAACAACCAGAAGAGACCCACATCCCGCCCAAAATCCCCCAGCCCCACCCTGAGGAGGCCCAGTCATCTCACCCCGTCCCGTCTCAGACCTCAGACCCCGTCACCCATCCTCCCCCTTCACCACCGCGGACCCCCCCTCACAGCTCCCACCAGAGTGCCCCCCTCATCCTCCCCCGCAGCAGCCTCACCCCTCACACCCCCCTTACCCCTCATCCATCCCTGGGGGTGTCCCCGTGCAGCAGCTTTCCCAGCTCTACCAAGACCCCCTGTACCCAGGGTTTCCTCAGGGGGAGAAGGGGGAGGTGGTCCAGCCTCCCCCGATATCCTTCAGCAGGACGGGGGACGACCTGCCGCAAGGTGAGTTCACCTGAGTGTGAGAGAGGAAACGTCCTGGCTGCTTGTTAGTGCAGCTTAGACCAAAAACATGAAGGTAGTTTTGTTTGCAGTGAAATCTCAGATTAACTCGGATGTTCTGTTTTTATTTGTATTCTTCCGCAGACATCAAGACCTTGAGGTTTTTCTTCAACTTGGGTGTCAAGGTAAGATAAAGAATGTTGAAAAGAAATGTGATCTTCTTTGTTTGTTAACTTTACTATTTATGGGAAATTAACAAGTGATTTGATTTTGGGACTGATCCGGATCACCGTCTGTATCCTGACATTTTTTAAAGGATTCTTTAACATTGCAAGATGGGACCATTTTTGGCATTTGTGCATATTACTCCACAAAAAATAGTCGGGGCATTTGGAAAAAATACAGGACAAGTTTCCAACAGGTTCTACAAGATATCAACGACTGATCTGGATTCCGGCAAAATTCTGGATTCTCTGATCCAGAACAAGAAAAATTTAGATATCCTTGGATTTTTCATAATAGCAAGGGAACAAATAAAGACATAGACTTGAAACAAACGCCAAAATATAACCAAGATACAGTGGAATCTGGAGTGTTCAATCTGATTTGTTGTATCTTCAAAAACTTTGGAGCTAGATCCAGCAGAAAAACGCCATGGCGAAAAATGTGATCTCCTTGAATAACTACCGAACTAAACTAGATCTCATTATGAATCCAATTGCTAATGGTATGTTTCCATGGTCAAGGAATCTAAATATTTAGATGAAATCAAGGTAGGACTAATATTTATGGTGAAAAACACAATATGGGTGAGGACTGGCTCTGGCGGAGGTCTGCGGTCTCTGAGATTTTCTAGGTTTTTTTATGCCAAACTTGAAAACTGTTGAAGACAAAAACAGGCAGCAAGTAGAAAGTTGGCAAGACAACACCTTCAGATTAAAGGGTCCTTGCATCCTTGTGCATGATGGTATGGGCTGCAAGTAAATAATGTCACTGTGTGTCACTGTCTCCTAAATTCTTCCAAGATAGTAAATGTATAGTAAAAAATGGATCTGCAAATCAAATTCACCTTAATGAAGTACTACAAGCAGTCACCACTAGTGGGCAGTGTGGTATAAGAAGATGTCAGCTTGATTTTCTCCAGGTTCGAGTCAGTATCTGTGCAAAAAAGTGGGGAAAAAATGTTTTTACAAGTTATTGTGACTTCACTGAGCTGGTGGCCTGTTGGGTGCTCTGTTTATGAGGCCAGACATGGACCAAAACAAACCATGAAAACTGTGCGGGTGTTTTTAGCCTTAAAGTCAAAATGACTGAATTTGATACTTAATTTTTATTATTTTCCAAACAAACATAACATCAAAACAGAAATTTTAAGAACAAAAGGACATTGCCAGACATTATAAGGTACAATATAGACTACATAGGGGGTTCCAAAAAATTATTACAAGACTATAAAGTGATTAAAAAAAAAAAAAAAAGGTGATAAAAAAAAAAAAAAGAAGTAGTTCATGAATTCCAAAGATGTTAATATGCTTAAGACAGTCCAACAGGGGTATCATTTGGTTCTTTCAAGTATAGCTTCCACTTAGTCCATCTTTTAACATACAAATCATTTCTCAGTCTTAACAAGAAAGTCAACCTTTCCAACTCGTGAATTTCTGTAACAATTTCAACCCAGTCATTTATTGTGGGGGGATCCATTTGCAACCATTTACGGGTGATGGCTTTTTTCGCTGCTACTGTAAATATTTTCCACAAGTATCTATCAGATCCCTTTATTTCTTCAGGTAGATCTCCTAAATAGAATGCTGTAAAAGTCAGGGGGAACACCTGTCTAAGAATCAGTTGCATGGTAGTCCAAATATTTTTCCAAAACAGTTGTACCTTTATGCAACTCCAGAAAATGTGCAGGTGATCGGCTTCATCACATCCACAGTCTCTCCAACATTTGCATGTCTCAGCTCTTCGATATTTTTGTAATTTAGGGGTAATAAAATAGCGTACATGGTTTTTCCAGTCAAACTCGCGCCAATACATAGAACAAGAGGTCGTGAATATGGTTTCACACATATTCTCCCATTGTTGACATGTAATTAATTCATTTAGTTCCTTCTCCCATCTCATTTTGATATAATTCGTTGTAATCCCTCTACCATTTCTGATTCCTTGGTAAAGTTTGGAAATGACTGATTTAGTAGTGCTTTTATATGCTTTAATAATTAACTGTATTATGTCATTCAGCTCTTTATTTGCTTCATTATCTTTGATTATTTTGAAAAGATAAGTTCGGAATTGCAAAAATCTAAAAAAATCAGTCTTTTCCAAGTTATATTTTTCTTTAAGTGTTTGAAAGCTTTGCAGTGTGTTTTTCTCCATTATTTTACAGTATGCAGTGATACCTCTATTTGACCAGTTCCTAAACCCAGAATCCATATTATTTGGTTTAAATTCTGTATCATATGCCACCCATCTCAGTTGTTTTATTTGTGTCCACAGGTTTAATTGTTTAATGATGTCAAACCAGGCATGAAGAGTGAAGTAAACATATGGATTCAGTTGATTCTGATAGGTTAACATTAGTTTATGATCTCCAATCATTGCTGGGATTGGGATACCATTACATTCACTTTCCATATCCTTCCATTTTGCTTCATATCTACCTTCACACCACAAAACAACAGTTTTTAATTGAGCTGCAAAATAGTAATCCCTCAGGTTGGGGAGAGACATCCCACCTCTTTCTTTATTAATCATTAATGTACTATACTTTATCCTTGGTTTTCTACCGTTCCAAACAAATCTGGAGATTTGCTTATCCCATTCATGAAATTGTTTGTTTGGGACTTTAGTTGGTATTGACATAAACAAGTACAACAACCTAGGTAAAATGGACATCTTTATAACATCGATTCTTGAGCTAAAACTAAGTAGTGGTGTAGACCAATTGCTAAGGTCTTCCTTAATTTTCTTACTAACAGTTTCATAGTTTTTTCTGTACAGGTCATCGGGACAATGCGTCAACCATACTCCTAAATACCTAATTGCTGTTTTAGACCAATCAATGGGAAGCCTCAGTTTAAGCTCAGTAGAAGGACTGTAGTTAAATGCTAGCAACTGTGTTTTTTGTATGTTAAGTTTGTAACCTGAGTATGTACCAAATACATCAAGGAGGTCTAATAAGACAGGTAGGCAGACATTTGGATTTTTAATATAGATCAAAATATCATCTGCGTATAACGCTATTTTGTGTTCTCTGTTATTATGCATGATTCCTTCAATATTTGGATCTTCTCTTATTGCTTGCGCTAGAGGTTCAATATAGAGTGCAAAAAGGGTTGGCGAAAGGGGACATCCCTGACGGGTGGACCTTTCTAGTCTAATCTGATCAGTGAGACGACCATTTATTTTAATTCTTGCTGTAGGAGCAGTATATAATGTTTTAATAGTATTGATAGATTTCTCAGTGAAGCCAAATCGATCCAAAACTAAAAATAAATACTCCCAACTAACACAGTCAAAAGCTTTTTCAGCATCAAGACTGGCCAGCAGGGCGTTTGTTTCAGTTCTTCTTATATTATGTATTACATGGAGAGAGCGTCTAATATTATCTTGTACCTGGCGACCTTGAACAAATCCAGTCTGATCAGTATCAATTAGGTCGGAAACAAAGGAATTTAATCTCTTAGACATGATTGAAGCATAAAGTTTATAATCCTGATTTAAAACTGAAATCGGTCTGTACGAGCTACATCTTGTTTTGTTCTTGCCTTCTTTTGGTATGACTGATATTATCGCCTCAGTCCAGGAAGGTGGTATAGATAATTTTCCCAATGTCCAGTTAAAAGAGTTAAGGAGTACTGGATTCAGTTCTTCTCTAAATATCTTGTACCATTCAGACGGTAAGCCGTCACTTCCTGGTGTCTTGTTATTTTTGGATTTTTTCAATGCTGTCTCCAGTTCTTCCATTGTAATCTGTGATGTAATAAATTTATTTTGTTGTTCTCCAATTGTAGGGAGGTCTAATGAATTCAAAAATATTTTTATATTTTCCTTACTTTCTTGTATTGGTTCTGAATAAAGTGTCTGATAATAAGCTTGAAATACAGTGTCTATCTCGTCTAAGTCACTGTGGATTTTTCCTGTTTTAGGGTCCTCTACTTTAAACACTGACTGTGAAAGCTGTTTCTTACGAATTTTCTTAGCTAATAACTTAGTAGCTTTTGGGCCAACCTCATAATAGGACTGTTTAAGAAATTTATATTTTTTCTCAGTATCCTCCTTGTATAAACCCAAAATTTGCTTCCTTATTTCTTGAATTTCAAGCATTGTTTTAGGATTTGTATCCTTACTATGCTGTCTTTCTAATTCTTTCAAGTTAATTTCGAGCTCCTTTAGCTTTTTCTCCTTTGTTCTCTTGATTGATGTAGCTAGAGAGATAAATTTTCCTCTCACTACCGCCTTTAAGGTGTCCCACAGTATGTTTGGATTAGTTTCCTCATTATCATTAAAGTCTAAAAAGGTTTGAATTTCCTTTTTTATTTCTTGGATGACTGTTTTATTATTCAATAAACTAGTATTTAATCTCCAAGTGGTTTTCCTTGGCCTGCTATCTAAATATAGCTTCATGTAAACTGGTGAATGGTCTGAAATAACCCTGGTTCCAATATCACAACTGAGGACCCTGTGTCTGTCGTTCTGAAACATAAAAAAATGATCAATTCTAGAATATACTGAATGGGGGGCTGAATAGTAAGTAAAACTTTTATCTGAAGGATGTAATTCCCTCCAAACATCAAATAATCCATTTTCATTCAGTCCCTTCCTCAATAATTTTGTCAAAGGGGATAATGTCCTCTTATTATTAGTTGTATCCAGTTTACTGTTTATTATTGTATTAAAATCTCCTGCGCATAGCAATATTCCTTGTGTTTCTGAAACCATGAGTTCAAAAAGCTTCTTCATGAGTTTGAGATCACTTTGTGGAGGTAGGTAAACACAAAACAGAGTGATCAGTCTGCTATCTAACTTGCCTTGTACAAAAATATATCTGCCATCACTGTCCCTGACCTCCTTAATCAGTTCGAAATTGAGTGAGTTATGAATTAATATTGCAACTCCCCTTTTGTGACCTGTCTTGAAAAAGCTGTAAAATGTATTTCTATATCCAAATCTTTTTAATTTTTCATGTTCTATTTGAGATAAGTGGGTTTCTTGTAGAAATATAATTTGGTTATTTTCTTTTTTTACTTTTGAAATGACCCTACTCCTTTTCACTGGATTATTCAAACCATTTACATTCCAAGAAACCACTTTTAAATTATTATACCCCATAACTTAAGTAAAGTTTAGTTGTGCTGGCAACATCAACATGAATAAAAGAACTATGAGAACTGCAGAAAAAACAAAAAAGGAAACTTATCATATTTAGAACTGTTGCATAATTGGTTTCCAACTTCTGGGACTTACACTGCCCTATTACCTTCACAAAAACATTCCCATACAGGTGGAGAATCAGTCCTACATCATGCAGGGGCTCCCTTTTTGCACATAGCAAAACGTCCTTTATCTTTGAGCCAATCATCCAGTCTCTTTTTTCCTCTTCTCGGTCGTTGTTGTTTAATTTACAATCAGGATTTAAACAAAATACTCAGTGGATAATCATGAAAATAAGGTAAGCCCATATGTTTATAACATGCTCAAGTAAAACAGAAAGAAGAAGTGAGCTGGAGTGCTATGTAAAAGTAAATGATCATTATTGGCGGGGGGCGGGGGTATTTACGTGTGTGTGTTTATGTGTGTGCGTGGATCAGCAGCAGCGGCTGGAGACTCGTGTGGGTGTGTATGTCTTTAACGTGTGTGTGGAGATTTATAGTGTAATATTTGTAGGCGTTGTCAGAGGGAATTGGGAAGAGAACGAAAATAATAAATACCTCGAGTTTTCCGTTTGCATATTTTACACTTTACTGTCTTTGGAAGTCCTTAAGCCTCTCTCGTACTCGTCCGGTATAGTCTCCGTCTGTTTTGTTCCAGTGTGCGCCTTGTGTGAGTCTCTGTTCCCAGTCCGGGCCGGTTGTTTTGGGCAGGTCCACGGAGTAGCCTCGCTTTTCCATATCCTGAGCTACTTCAGCTGCACTGTTGTAGAGACGTGTCCCGTTTACCCAGTGAATCCTCATTTTTGCGGGATATGGTGTCTGGAAACGGACTTGTTTCTCCTTGAGGATCTTTTTAATATCTCTGTATTCCTTTAACTTGTTGTTGACCTCGGTGGGAAAATCCTGTGCAAACGTGACTGTTTTACCTTCGTAACTTATCTTCTTAGCCCAGGCGGCCTTGAGTATTTTGTCTTTAGTATCATATCTTTGGAAATTTACCAGAATAGATCTTGAAACGTTTTCATCTCTGGGTTTCGGGCCAGCTGACCGGTGAGCTCGCTGAATGAGCAGATCGGCGTTCTTATCCAGTGCGAGTTCCGTCTTCAAAAAGTTTTCAATAAAGGTTAGCATAGAGCTACCCTCGGTGCCTTCTTTAATGCCGTATATACGTATGTTATTACGGCGGGACCTTCCCTCTAGGTCAGTCACCTGGGCTTGGAGGACTTTTTGCTGTTTTAGGGAGTGTAGCAGAGCATCCCTTAACTCCGTGCTGACTGATTCTACTTCATCAACTCGCTGCTCAGCTTCGGTTAGCCTCGTGCCATGGTTACGAACGTCAGCAGTAACACTTTGTAGTTTTTGAGTCATTTCCGTTTTAAAGTTGCTGAGTTCCTCTTTCATGTCCCTTTTGAAGTCACTTTTAAAGTCTGATAGTTCCTGCATCAGGTCTTTTTTTAGATCTTGTATGTCCTTACTCAAGATTTGTATAGCTTGAGTCGTTGTCAAGGCCCCGTCCTCGCCGCTCGCCTCCATCCTCACGGCGTCAGTGTGGTTACCGTTCGTTTCTTCCTGTTCTTGTGTTTCATCTTGATTTTTAGTTTTCTTGTTTTTACCTCCACCCATTATCGTTCACTATATACTCCAGTCAGCACCAAATTCGTGTTTTGGTGGAGTTTTCAGCTTTATTGACCGAGAGAGTATTTCCCTTAAGCCGCCATCTTGAAACGCTCAACCGGAAACCGATCAAAATGACTGAATTTGATCAGTATGTCCCACACTTGACTCCCCCTCCATGCTTCTCTTCACAGGCGTACACCGTGCCCCTGATGCCCCCCTACATCTACCTCCTCCCCCTCCAACAAGCCCACACCATGCAGCCCAGGATCCCCTCTCGCTCACCCTCTCCCACCCCCAGTGCCCTCCCTCAAACCCCCCACCACAGCCTCAGGAGGCAAACCCTTACCCTCCGTACCCTCCCACATCAGCATCCATGCCCCCCCAGTATGACCACCAACAACCAACCAATCACGGCGACGCCTCCTTCAACCAACCAGGGTACCCCCTCGCCCAGCCCCCAAGGATGCCTCCACCGTGGCAGCAGCACCAGATGCCACCACCCAGGAACTTCCCACTGGGGTACCCCACACAGAGCCCAGCATACCCCATCCCCCCTCCCATTTCTCAGGGCTACCTCCCAGGTCAGAGCTCAGGACACCCGCTGTATCCCTCCAGCATGTCCCCATACCCCCCGTCATCACTGGGTTATCAGCCTTCCACTTCCTCTGAGGAGCTCAGGATGAGCCAGGGGCCCGTGGAGCAGCATCCGCCCCCGAATCCCAACGGACACATCATGCCGGGGCAGCCGCCCCACCAGGCTCCGGGTCTTCTGGGGAGTCCCCCTGGTGCTAACGCGAACATATCAGTGGTGATCCCTGGTTTTGGTACGTTGATGTCATAAGTATATTTTAAAATGGAAGATTCTGCTGGTTATTGCCCTCAGGGAATCAAAATTAACTTTGACGGGATGTTCTTCTTTTCCACCAGCTCACAAGAAGGAGCACGGAGAGAATATGAACAGAGCAGTGCTGCTGGGGGAGCCACTCATCAACAGCAACCCTATGGTATATTAACAGGCCCATGGAAATTTTTAAGGAGACCATTAACAGCAGTTTAAGTGCAATGATGTCAGAAATAGTTTCAGATCCTTTAAACTTCAGTGGCATTTAATCAGCAGTTGCTAAGGCATATTTTCAATGGTTGTAGTGGCATATGATCCATCGTTGCAGTCAAACATATCTGTAGTTGCAATGGCATAATATTCATAGTTTCAGAGGTGTATCTTTAGCAGTACCATTGACATATTATCAGTAAGTTCGCTGGTGTACTTTTAAGTTGTTGCTTTTTTTAATAGAGGGATCTTACCAGTGGTTGGAATGGCATATTGTCAGTAGATGCAGTGTATGATGATCAGTAGTTGCAGTGGCATATAATCAGTAATTGCAGAGGCATATTATCAGTACCTGCAGCAGTTGCTTGCACTGACATGTTGTAAGTCATTGCTGTGGCTTACTATCAGCTGTTATTGTGACATATCATCTGTAGTTGCTTTGATATACACTCAGTTGTTGTGACATTATTAGTGGTTGCATTGCCAAATTATCAGGAGTTGCTTTGACCGACTAAAAGTAGTTGCTTTAGCATATTATCAGTAATTACAGTGGTACATTATCAGTAGTTGCAGTGAAATTTCTGTAGTTTTAGTGGCATATCACTAGTTGCTTTGAGCTATTATCAGAAGTTGCTGTGGGACATTGTTTGTAAACAGTGGCATAATATCAGTACCTGCAGTAGTGTAGGATCAGTCGTTGCAGTGACATCTGTAGTTTCAGTGGCATATCACTAGTTGCTTTGACCTATTATCAGTAGTTGCTGTGACATATCAGTAGTTGCAGTGGCATATTTGTAGTTTCAGTGGCATATCACTAGTTGCTTTGGCCTATTCTCAGTAGTTGATGTGGAGTATTGTAAGTAAGTGTTGTGGCATATAATCAATAATTGCCATGGCATATTATTAGTAGTTACAGTGGCAATTAATAATCACAACTAATTTTTATCATTAGTTGCGATTTTAAGTTGCATTGACACATTTTCAGTAGTTGCAGTGGCATATCAGTTGTTCCAGTGGCATATGATTAGTTGTTACAATGGCATATCAGTAGTTACAGTGCTGATTTTCAGAGGTTTTTCCAGTATCATGGTATCAGTGACCTTTATAATTTTTAATGCCGTATTATATAGAAAATATAATACTTTATAATATATTATATTGTACATAGGTTTCTATAAGTTTTTATATTTTGTATTATAAATTCCAGTGGTATAATTGTTGGAATGTACCACCTTATCCACCAGAGAGCAATAGTGACTCATTCTCTGTGTCAGATATCAGTTGAAGTTGGTTTTGGATTGGTGTATAAACAGTTTTCCTTGCCACAGTGGTGTATAAAACAATAATTAAAGTATGAAAAGTGATAATGACTTACACTTAGATTAAAACTGTGACTAAAATTACCTGTCCGTCTCTCAGATGGTGTCAAACCCAGGTGACATCCCCATCTCCATGACAGCCATGAAACACAACAGCTCGTGCGGCTCTCCCGTGCCCTATGACATCATCTCCACCACGCCCGCCGCCACCAACCCCTCCTACAGCTACCGCAGCTACACCAAACCACTCAACCCCACCAACACGTACGTTCCAATGGGGGCGCCGGAGCACACCCAGGTGGATTACCTGGCCAACGTCGCCATGGCAGGGAGTTTGTCCGGCGGGTGCAATGTGGAGGAGGACTGGGACGAGCAGCCGGGGTTCAAACCGACTCAGTACAGAGGGCGGGGGAAGTACCAGAGAGGGGGTCGGGGTCGGGGGGGTTACGATTCAGGGAGGGGGGGTTACAGGAAGAGGTATGGAGCAGATGGAGGGGTGGGGTTCAATTATGTTCAGTTTAACGCCTCGAACAGGGGGAGGGGCCGGGAGCGAGGATACTAGCTTTAGGCTAATCGGAGTAGTGGAACGAAGGAGGCACGTCTTTGTTTTTGTTTGTTTCTCCAAAAGCTCCAAAGCCACAATCATCTCTGCTTCTTCTAGTGCTTACCAGTCAATCAACCACCATCCTGTGAGCTGATTGGTGGATAGTTTTGGTAAATATTGATCTATTAGAAGCTGATCTTAAGTCTTCCCAAATTGCTGTTGCTGTGTTTCGACACGCTGAAGGTTGCCTTGAAAACACTATCTCCTCTTTTAAGCTAGCTCGTTAGCGTAGCATGTTGGCAAGAGCTGGTGTTCCTATTTAACCGTCTACAGCCTTTGAATGTACGGATGCAAAGAGGCAGGGTTTGTGACGACTGCACGTGTGTTAACAGTTTGTCGCTGTGTTGGTGTGATGTTTGAAAAACATGTCTGGAAATCTTACAACGTCCTGTCTGTCATTTTGATTTTAATTAACATGTTGTGGAGACATTTTTGCTGCATTTCATTAAGAAATTGACACCACTGTGGTGTTCAAGAGCTTAAGTGTGAGTCCTGTGCCAACATATCTGCTCAGCTAAGTGTCAAACTAGAAATGAGGGCTAACAGTTGGTTTCGCCAATGCCACAAAGCAAATATAAAATTAGAATAAATTGCTGAAAAATAAGGGCTTTATCATCGATTTTCTCTTATTTGCACGCTTAATGCTACCGGACGTTGCTGCTTTAATTTTTTTATTTGTTTGATCTCATTTTAAAAAATAAATCAGAACCCAGAAAATCACTTGTGAAAAAATGGCAAGTGTTTTGAAAACAGTGAATAATTTCTAAGGAATTTTTGACTTTATTTGTAGAAATAGAAGGTGGAGTCCTGTTTCCTCTAAAAGACGAGTCAGATCACTTTCTCTTCTGCTATAATATCGGTAGATCAGTGGTTCAAGAGAAATGTTGCTTCAATGTTAGTGCCTGTACTTCCCACTTCCCGCCGTGATGCTGCTATCGCCTGAAGGATTTTGATGCTTGAGCATTGAAACCAACGCTTGTCAAAAAAGAACTTCACGTCCATTTGTCCAACTGTACAGTAAAAACTCTAAGTTCTGTTAACCAGGGGAACCGGTGGCACAACATCCTACGCTTGTGTTCAGATGCAAGTGGTGTTAAATGACAGAGCTTAAATCATCAACCCTTTGACTGTTCTTTCCTCTTCATTCAGCAACAATTGAGGTTTCATTTACCTGATTGGGCAGCAGAAATGTCGGTCAACCTTTAAACGGTTATCCTGGATTTCTCGCAACGACAAAAACATCAGAGCACCAAACATAGGTATTTAGCGATCGACCCAGTTTTCTGCGGAATTATAGATTCCTTTTTTTTATCATCAAATTTATTTCCTTCCACTAAATCATGATTGTTAGACGTGAAAATATGTGAAAAGATTTTTCTTACTGTTAGATTTCTGAGGAGTTACGCAGCAGCGATTCACGTCTGATTTTTTTGTAGTTTTCAAATAAAGATAGTCAGAGAAAGTTCATTATGTGTACGTAGGCTTTAGCCTCATACTTTATTTTTTATCAGACAAATAAGGTTTTTAGTTCATACCTTGACATGTTTCGGTGATGTTATGGTGTGTTCCAGTTGTAGTCGGAAGTCGGAATTTCCGAGTTCCGAGTAGGAAACTGCAACTGGAATGCCCCCCGAAATCGGAATTTTCTACTGGGAACTCGGTGAAACCTTGCCACCCCAGAGTTGACAATTGAAAATGGATGCCCCCAGTGTGAACAGTTATTTAGCTCCTGTAATAATTTATTTGCACTTCTGACTGGGGTGTGTCGCTCTAGATCACATAATCACTTCTTCATGTGAAATTTATGACAACAATGGGCGTGCCAACAACTGCTATCAATAGACTGGTAGATCTGCGTGTTTTTTTCCGACTTCAACTGGAACGCTGATAAGTCGGAGATGACGTCACTCCCAGTTCTGAGGTTACTGGAATGCAGCATTAGTGTGACGTGTCATTTTCGGCTGACCTTACGGAGGCGTGATCATCCTGGCAGATTCAACAGGTCAACCACGCCTTCTGCTGTCCAGTTGCTCCTCCAGGATGGCGCCCCAGGTGTGAAGCAGCTGCCATAAGATCAGCTGAAAAGGACACATCATACTACCATCAGATGACACTTTTGACGAAGGCGGAAGGCGTCCGCCGAAATATGTGAAGGTATGAATTAAAAACTTGTCTGTATTCAACCAATTACATTCATGTACAGCAGCATCACCCATCATATCGGTGTTACAAACACTATTCAAAGAGGTGTATGAGGATTCATCACAGACCAATCCTCAACAAGCAGGGTTGCCTCCTACAATGTAGCATACATAGTGGCTAATGTGGTGGCTAATGGCTAACAGTTAACAACAGTAACCAGTAACAGTAACAGTTAACAAAAGTAAGTAGCCATTGCGGCTTACTTAGCCGCTGACAGCTAACAACAGCTAATGACTGCTAGCCACTAACTTAGCTGCTAACTGCTAACAGCGTTATACTATTGTCTAAATTGTACCACACAGATGATTCATTTAACACTTCTATGTGACATGAACCTCGTCAAAGACAATCCCTATAAGTAAACTTCTGAGGAGGGCAGATTTCACCAAGTTTCACAAGGTAGCCATGAGGACAATAGGCTAATTGGCATGTCCATTCTCAACTTCCGGTTCTCAACTTCCAGTTGTCGTCACGTCCGCATTCTGCTGCTCCCGCCTCTCTTCCCTGTTTGGACCGTTAAGAATTCAGTCGAGTGAATTTGTTGGACAACGGAGGCTGGCAAGATGGACCTGCAGGATTTCAGAATCAGACAGGTCTGCTCTTCAAGGCAAAGGCTAACCACTTGTCCCTCATTTCTAACCCCCGACAATCTTGCAAAAAGTGAGAAATCCAGCCCTGAAAACATCCGAGTGGAGTCAATTTCCCAACGGACAGAAGTTCAGAGTAGAGCTTCGTCTTCAGAGGAAGTCGAGCATCATTTTGTTAACAAGCACTGTTCTTTTAGACCTCATCCTCCTGTGATAATGACCAAAACTTGTCAGGACTTCATGTGTCATTAACTCAAGAAAGTATCAAGTTGGTTTGTTTTCTTAAAGTCTCAGAAGGAAAAACAGGGATGTTGCTCTGAAAACAAGATGAATAAACAATGGGAGTTTATCACAGGAAAATAAAGTGAGGGCTGCCTCATTGAGAATCCTTTAAGCACTTATGCATGTTTCTAAAACACTGAAGCATGAAAAACACTTTTCTGTTGGCACTGTGAGCTCTGATCAGCTTTAATTAAGGTAGAGGAAAGAGTAGAAGCAAGGAAATCTAGTTTAAACCCTTAAAATAACTGGAGTGCAGCTTCAGCAGGTGAACGCTGCCTTAAAAACTGACTTTGGGAGTTTCTGCGATAAATCTGAAGGTGTGTGCACTTGTTTTTTAACTTTTTGTCTCACTGTTGCTGGTTTTGTGTGTAAATGTTTGTTTGTCGTCTCTGCTCATTTGTTCGTCTCTGTCATTACAGCGCTGTGTAAATAAAGTTATTACAAAGTCTAAGTCAAACCCTTTAGAGATTCAGTCGGTGCCTTATGTTTCGTTTGCCTCTTTGTCCGTCTTTTTCTTCGTCCATACGTTTTGGGAAAAACTGCTGTACAAAACAAAGAGCTGTTTGTCGTCTCTGTTTGATTTTTCTATGCTGTTGAATAAAGAAAACTTTTGGTTTAGAAACTGAAGCCGATTCTGTCTTCTTTTTTTTTTTACATCGGATCAAAGCTACCTAAACACACTTTATAATGAACGTTTCATCTGGTAAAGATGATGGATGGATATAAGTATTGAACACTTAATGATGAGCTATAGGGATGGGAATTAATATGATTTCATTGATACCACTGCCATTAACAATTCAAACCATCCGTCAGATTCTTGTCCATAAAAAATATGTTAGCATGTTATTATTTTCAAAGACCTGACCTAAAGGAAAAATGCTTGTAACAGTTTTTTGTGTGTGTGAAATGTGACCAAACCTGCGCCAGCATATTTTCCTGCCTGTTTAAGATCCCAAAAGTTATTAGCATATTTTTGGGTGGTCCAAAATGGCAAAAAATTGTGTTAGCACGTGGGTTTCTTCAAAGCTTTAGCTGAAGGAGAAAGCCTTATAAGTCAGGTTAAAGTCAAATATGACCGAACCATCCACACAAGCTTGTTTTTCAGCCCATTTTACACCCCAAAAGGTCATGTTTGGGCAAAATTTTTCAGCATCCAAAATAGCCAAAAGTCATATGTTATGAAGTTTTGACTTCAGGGAAATATGCTTGTAACTCGATTTTTAGGTGAAATAACTCTAAATCTTCTGCACCAGTGTGTTTTCCTGCTTGTTTATGTCCCCAAAGTTTATATAGCAGCATATTTTTTCAGAGTCCAAAATGGCAAAAAAGTCATAGTTAGCATGTGTATTTTTTTTTCAAAGTCTGACCTGAGGAAAAAGGCTTATATGTTTATTTATAAGTCAAATATTACCAAACCGCCTGCACCAGCATATTAATCAGTCTGTTTTGTATTATGCTAAATGTATATACATATGTATGTGTTTAATATTTTTTTAAATGTACTTCTATAATTATTATCATTATTAATTTATTCTTCCCAAGTGTGCGGGTATATTTATGGGTGTGCAATAATATGTTTTAGTGTTTTAGACAGAAAATACATCTAAACATTAAAGTGACTTTTGCATTCTCTTATAAAATCAAGTTGGGAGTCTTATAATAAAAAGCTTTGGTTTATTTTTATTTTTCAGTAAAAGCTCATTGTAAAAGTCCACACTCTCTGTCCTTCTTCTTATGTTTTCTATTGTTATTCTATGATTTACTTCATATTTTATTTACTCGACAAACAGCTGAGAATGTTGGACAAACTTGTGTTGAATGCAAAAACCAAACTAAAGTGAAAAGCTTAGTTTTCAGGGAGTGTGAAGGCTGCAATGTGAGGTTTCAGACTCCATCAGTCTGCTGCAGCATGGAGGCGACGTCGCTGTGTCGCTTTATCTGTGAGTAACTTCAACACGTTCATGTTTTTCCTTAACTTATTATGTTTTATTTTTCACCCCTATTTTAACATTTTTAGTTTAATAGTGATATAGTGCACCTCCTTTTAATGGACAGTCTGATCATTTGTTCTTCTATTAAGAGTTATATCTTCATAACTCTAACATGTCTTTGGACATGTTTTATGTGAAAGTGGAGACCGACATGTTTGAACACTTTGCCATTTTTTTTCTGTACACTGGCTTTTAGAAATTGATGTTGGTATATTTGCTAAGTTTTGATGCTCTATAGTTGTGCCAATCAATAAAATTGCACTAATAGTTTATTTTTAAATGCTTTATTATTTTTTCTTTGGTTTTAATGTATAGTTAATGCATCCATAAATAAGTGTATATGTTGTATCAAAGATTAAAAGTATGAAGAATTGTTTCTAAAGTGAGTTCATACTTCTTCCTGCCTGTTTAGTGCTGAGTTTTCTGGTCTCTGGTTCAACTCAAGGTAAAGGAAGTTTAATGTCATAATTTAACTGCATCTTTAATAGGATGTTTTGTGTACATTATATTAACTGTTTTCCTCAACTTGAAAGCTTCTCCATGGGCTGTGAAGAAGAAGAGAATGTGAGCGAATGGAAAGTGATGGAGAGGTACGTACTTAAACACAGTCTGTCCTTCATACCCTCCTTTGATCCTTACGTCCTCTGCTGTGCCCCTCCCACAGGTGGGCCCATGCCCATCCACCCACTCCATTTCTGCCACGTACCCCGCTAGTGACAGCGGAGTACTAGTGCGAAGACGAAGGAGGAGAAATCAGCAGTAGCACCACCATCACAACCACCGGTGAGCTGCTTCAGTAAATTATTAAATCAAACAGACGACATCACATCAGCCTGGCTTTAACTGCTCCACATCACTTTCTGCCAATTTTAGAGTTAATAGTTTAGATTTATTGATCACTTTGGAAGGAATGTTGCCTGCAAAATCACTGACATCTTTTAAACCCCCTCTGAAGACTCACTTTATGTGCAAGCTCATATGTGATGTCGTCTTCTTACTTCTGTTTCTAACTTTGTAACCTCTCATCTGTCTTAACCTCATGTTCTTTTGTCACAGTTTGTGTTTATTTACATATTTGCATGTGTAAATTCTTTCGTTTTCCTTTTCTTAAACTCCTTTGACCCCTCTGTTTCATTCTTTGGCTTTTTCCCATTTTTTATTTTTTACAAGAATTGCACAATATTTTATTTTTGTCCAAATTAAATATGCAATATTTCTAAACTTCCTTTGGCCAATACTACGATCAATATTATTTTGGGTTGTCATGATACTAAATGTCAAACTTGATATCCTTACCCAGAAAATTCTTTCCAGATTCATTTTTTTATTAATATGCTTCATATAACCACATTATTTATTTATTTATTAGATTTATGAACACATTTCTTCTATTTTTACATGTATTTTTTATTTCTCATAATCCTACTTCTATGATCCCTTTTTTTTATAGATTCATTTTTTTTTTTCATTTTTTAAAGATTTCTTTATTTGCCACATTATTTGCCAATTTCCTTATAACTTTTTTGAATTATTTTGTTTATATGCCTTCTTTTAACTTTTATGATCCTTTTCTTAATGGATTTATTTTTTTATTAATATTGTTTTTCATAGCCACATTATTTTTTATTATTTTTATTTCTAATCATATGTCCATTCTCATTTGATTTTTCTTTTATACACTTATTGTAATCTGGCACTCTCACTGCTCCAAACTCCTGTGCATGGTTGCACTGAATTTGATTTAAAATGAATCAAATAAAATAAAAAGTTCAGAGCCTTGAGGCCCCCAAACAAACCTGACCCTGAAACAGACTTTGTAAATAAATGAATGAAATATTTAAGAAATATATATTTCTGGGGGGAGCGTGTTGAGTCACGTGGTCAAGAAGGTCTGACGTCAAACCTCCGGAAGTTTTCAGAAGAGTCAGTCAGAGCCGTGTGCAGACCGAAGAGTGAAATAAACACGCTAAATCTTCTCACAGACTGCTGTCTCACAGGTAAGCTTTATGTTTTTGTTGATGTGACTTGATGAGTGTGTGTATGTGACTTTGGGCCTAACCACCAGACTCTATTTCCTGTTACACATGCTTTTTAGCAGGTTTATAACCACAATTTTTGATTCATGTTTGTCTTTTACACAAGAAGATCAGACGTAGGACGTAGTTTTTTAGGAGGGCGGCGTTTGTTCCGCCTCGGTCCCCACCCTGTAACAGTGTTGTGTGTGATGTTGTACAGTAACGTAACTACTGTTTTTGGTCAAAAGTAAAATAACGCACCACTGAAAATGTGGTAACGAAACAGAGTTCTTTTTTTAATGCAGAACCACAACACTTTTCTTGTGGACAGATCTGACACTGACGTTGTCGTCATTATCATTAGACTCAAGCAGCGTTGCCATGTCCGCTCTTTATTAGTATCTTTGGGCTTGAGTCACAGCCATGGAGTGTGGTTTTTTGGCTTGTTTCTTAACGTGCAGTTTCTTCTTGGGACTTTTCTGTCTGTGTGAATCCTCCATATTATCATTCAGCTCTCAGCAATAAAGCAAAATAGCGATGGCAGCAACATTTCCTGTTTCACTGTCCTGGTAATCCAGCCAAACTCCCTCACACACACACTTTACGATATGTGACGTTCCTTTTCTGAATAGATGCTTGGAACAGTGAAATTAAAATGTATTGTGGACGAAATGAACACAATTTATGAAGATTTCTCTTTTTACAAACTAATATATCACATGAGTGTTATAAATAGCTACTGTCTTTTTATGTGTTACTTCCTGTTCTCTTGTTACTCCCTGCTCTATGACTCATCAGTCCTCCTCCTGTCATCCATGTACAGTGAGGAACAAAAGTATTTGAGCACCCTGTGATTTGGCCAGTTCTGCCACTTAGAAATTATAGAGGCATCTGAAATTTACATCATAGGTGCATTTCCACTGTGAGAGACAGAATTAAAAAGGAAATTTCAGGAAATCACATTGCATGATTTTTAAATAATTTATTTGTATTTTATTGGTGCACATAAGTATTTGAACACCAGCCAATCAGCAAGAATTCTGTCTCTCAAAGACCTATTATTCTGCCTTTTAAAAATCCACTTCTTCTCCACTTATTAATCTAAATCAGAAGCACCTGTTTGAGCTTGTTAAAGACTCCTGTCCACCCCACGGACAGTCAGACTCAGACTACCATGGGCAAGACCAAAGAGCTGTCAAAAGACACCAGAGACAAAATTGTAGACCTTCACAAGGCTGGAAAAGGCTACGGGCAGTGGTGTAAAGGAACGAAGTAATAGTACTTAGTTACAGTACTTAAGTATGTTTTGGTAGTATCTATACTTTACTTGAGTTTATATGTTTTTTGCAACTTTTACTTTTACTTCATTACATTAAAAATTAAAAAATGATACTTTTATTTTGTTACATTTAAATTGTCAACTTAGTTACTCGCTACATAATAAAATGTGAATATAAATTACACTTAATTTCACATTTTATTTTGAAGAGGACCGTACGGACTGTTCGTGCTCTTGTGCGAAGCTGAACACACCTCTACCTGCCTCTGCAGCCTGTGAACGACCGTGTAGCATTGCAGGACTTGTATTCAGCCCGCGAAGAGCACAGCTGAACCCAAACAATTTTGAAAATCAACTTCTGCTAAAGATGAACCAAGTTTGTGGACTTTACGTAAGGGAGGAATGGAGAGAGGGAGTAAGAGGTGAAGGGAGCTGAGGGAGGGAGGAAGAGTTAATCAGGGTTCCTACAGCTCAAACCAAGTTAAATTCCAGACTTTTTCAGACTTTTTTAAGGCCATTTGAAATCAAATTTAAGACCAAGTCGACAACGAACCACAATTGAAACAAACAAAACAACGAAACAAAAACACCACATGAATTACCTGGGTTAGAGGCAATTTTAACTCAATGTTTATTTCGAACAAAACATCACTTTTGCCTTTTTTTAACCCCATTTTTACAACTTTATGCCTGTTTTGCCCCCATTCACCTTTTTTGGCCAATGTCAGAATCATTTTTGGAATTTTTACATGGTTTTTGAGATTTAATATCAAATTTAATTCCCAATTTTGCTGCCATAATCAATTTTCCTAAGCCTATATTTCCTATATTTTTCCAATTTTCTCTCCATTTTTTTCAATTTCATGCCTATATTGCATCTACTCATTAACTTTTTTTCCACTTTCACACCATTTCTTACCTGTTTTTGCAATGTCATGCCTTTTTTTTACCTCTATTTTCACTTTTTCCCACTTTTGGGCCATTTTTACCCTTTAAAACCCGTTTTTAGAACTTTCTGCCTTGCATAAAGTTGCCCCCATTCATCTTTTTTTGGCCACTGTCAGAACCATTTTTGGAACTTTCACATCAAATGTAATTCCCAATTTTGCTGCCATAATAAATTTTCCTAAGCCAGTTTAGGATTTTTTTTTTCTTTTTTTTGCCAATTTTGCCAATTTGCCAATTTTTATTTCTCTCTCAACGCACTGTAGTTAGAACCAAGACATGCGTCTGGTCTAAAAGATCCTGGTGCAACCACATCACTGATTTGTGAGTTCTGCTATTGTGATTACAAGATGTTGCCATGAGAGTAAATCGATGAATTCTTTTTGAAAAATAGATAATTGTCACTAAATATTTTTTAAGTTCAAACTAACATAAATCTTACTAATGTGTTCATATTTTTAAGACTTTTGAAAACTGGATTTAAGACATTTTAATGCCAATTAAGGCCTTATTTTTAGAATGATGAATTCAATGCCTTTTAAGACTTTTCAAGGATCTGCGGAAATCCTGTTAAACTTAATAAAGCTTGGGGAGCAACAACTATTTGTACCTGTTCTCTTTGTTTGTACTTTTACTTTTAATACTTACGTACATTTAATAGTAGCTACTTTAAGACTTTTACTTCAGTGATTTTTTAATGAATGATTTTCACTTTTAGTTGAGTATATTTTATATAAGATATCTTCACTTTTACTCAAGTATGGGTTTCAAGGACTTTTTACACCACTGGCTATGAGGCAATTGCCAAAACAGCTTGGTGAAAATAATTCAACTGTTGGAGCAATTGTTAGAAAATGGAAAAGGATAAACACGACTGTCAGTCTCCCTCAGACTGGGTATCACTGATGATAAGAAAGGTTAGGAATCAGCCAAGAACTACACAGGAGGAGCTGTTCAATGACCTGAAGAGAGCTGGGACCACAGTTTCAAAGGTTACTGTAGGTAGAACACTACGCCGTCATGGTTTAAAATCATTCATGGCACAGAAGGTTCCCCTGCTCAAGTCAGCACATGTCCAGGCCTGTGGGAAGTTTGCCAGTGACCATCTGGATGATCCAGAGGAGGCATGGGTGAAAGTTATGTGGTCAGATGAGACCAAAATAGAACTTTTTGGTCTAAACAGAGCATTGAAGATGGGTCATGGCTGGGTCTTCCAACATGACAATGACCCAAAGCACACAGCCAGGATGACCCAGGAGCAGCTCCGTAAGAAGCATATCAAGGTTCTGGAGTGGCCTAGCCAGTCTCCAGACCTAAATCCAATGGAAAATCTTTGGAGGGAGCTGAAACTCCATGTTGCTAAGCGACAGCCCCGAAACCTGACAGACCTAGAAAAGATCTGTGTGGAGGAGTGGGCCAAAATCCCTGTTGGGGTGTGTGCAAACCTAGTCAAGAACTACAGGAAATGTTTGACTTCTGTAATTGCAAAAAAAGGCTTCCAAATACCAAATATTAACACTGATTTCTTCAAGTGTTCAAATACTTATGTGTAGCAATAAAATACAAATAAATAATTTAAAAATCATGCAGTATTATTTCCTGAAAATTTCTTTTTAATTCTGTGTCTCACAGTGGAAATGCAGCTATGATGGAAATTTCTGACCCCTGAGTGTTTAAATACTTGTGTTCCTCACTGTATGTGACTGTCTCTGTTCTTGGACGGGTTGAACTGAAAAGAAAAATGTCACTGCTCTGCACTTGTGACATGTGCAATGACAATAAAATCTGATTTGACTCTGATCTGCTCTGTGGACGACAGGCCTGATATTCTGATATTGGGAACTGTTCTGAAACACCCTGTGATGTAAAAAAAAAAAAAAAAAAACAGGGGATTATAATATCTCAAAATGTTTTATCAGATACCTTCATCAAGCTCAGTCCTGATAGAATTTTTTGTTTATAAATAATGGATTTCACTCTTTAACTGCCAATTTCAATTAAAATGTCACTGATCTGGAAAAAAAATTAAAAGAATTGATTTTCAATGTAAAAGGATCAGAGGCTGGAGATTTTCTATGTGCTATCACATTTTTGATATGTCAAAGATTCGTAAAAAAAATAGACTTTGGTGCATTTATTATTAATTGCACAGCATCAGATTTTAATTTTTACTCCCTTTGCTCCTGTTTTGGCTGTTTAAAAGCTACAACTTTCATTACTCTGGAAAAAACAGATAAATGTTTATTTAGATATTTTTTGCCTGAAGTTATTTTCAGGGAGAAGTCCTGAAGCTGCAGAGCTTTTGTCTTGTGTGTAGAAGTGCTCATGTAGAGAAGACACGTCAAACACAATAAAGAGTAAATTACACTAAAAAACAGAATTTGACCTTTTTAAAGTCAGAATCTGATGAAAAAGTCAAATATAAAATTATGTGTTTTTGTCCATAATTCTGAACTTTTCTCAGTCCCATGATTCATGTCTTTGTGTTTTGGTGTTTCTCTTCCTCCAGAGCTGAACTGATGAAGAAGATGATCTTCATCCTCCTCCTGTTCATCACTCTGACCTGCTCAGTCTGTGGTCAGTCCCTCTGCTCTCTGTTCATTTTCAGACACTAATGTGAATATTTCAGAGGAGAATTGAACACAGCTCTGTTCACATGAGGAGAAACAGGATTTTACAATCAAACCAGAGAATTTCTAAAATCTTTAAGATCATCATGTGACTGTGAGCCTGAGCTCTTTCAGTGAAACAGAGACAGAAATGTGTCCCTGTGATTCTGTAAAGCAGGAGTTCACTAAAGTTTTCAGCTCAGGACACAAACTCACTAAACTGCTTTATATGAACTAAACTGAGAGAGACAGTCAGTCAGAATCATCAGAGATTTAATAAATCGACTTTTGTCTGGTCATAGACACTGAATTAGAGGGATCAAGCTGCACTGCAGAGTCAGTGTAAAAAGTCATCTGGTGTGTAAAGATGTGTGTTCTTGAGAAAAAGAGACTTCAGGGTGACTTTGGTTTCTTCTTCTCTGTCCACAGAAACATTTGAGGTCAGATCTGCTCAGAGCTTCTATCAGGTCTTCAAGAATGAGGACGTCACTCTGGAGTGGACCTTCACCAACAGCTCTCTGGACTCTCTTAGCTTCTCTTGTTATTTGATAATTGGTCGTAACGTCTCAGTCCTGTTTAGTTACGACAAAGGACATGAGACTCCTCCGTCTGGTCTCTTTAAAGGACGAGTTCAGCTGGACAAAGACGTCCTCAGAGAGAGAAGAATCAGACTTCATGTGTCCTCCCTCAGAATTGAAGACTCTGGAGAATACAGCTGTGAAGTGGAAACAAGGGAAAGAGCTGGTCAGGCTTCATGCAACGTCACTGTGACAGGTAAATTATTTCAGCTGAGGGAATACAAAAGTATCAACACACCAACAGATCTCAATATTCAGCTTTTGACATTTTATTAGTCAAAGTTTTGTTCAAGATAGTTGACACTTTGGTTAATTTTGTTTGTTTAAGCTTGGTTTCTTTGGCTGTTTTTTTTTTCACACGTCAACTCATGATCTTTGATACACTGGTTAAAAAATATGAAGAACTGGAGTCATCAGCATGTCATCCAGTTAAAGCTATGGTGTACGATTTGAAAGCTTTGTACATCTTAATAACACCGTTTATAGGGCTGTTATGGTCCAATGGTCCAATCTACACAATATAAAGACCAAAAAGAACGAAAAAAATCTATTCAGTATATCTGCTGCAAAGCTGAATACTAGTTGACAAATCCGAACCGCGCGGGCATGCGTGGTTTGTATTGGTTCGTGAGTCCATCCAGTCCCCTGTCTGCCTCGCTTCGCACCGTCATGCCCATGGTCCCGCCTCCTCCCCACTAGCTCTCTGATGTACCAGTGATCAGCTAGCAGCATAGCTACTCAAGCATCATGGAGCCGGGAGGCTGCTTCTGTTATCCCCCACATCGAAGAGAAGGAAACGTAAAAGTTTTGAGAAAAAGGCTGAAATAAGGAAGAAATATGAGCAATACAGGTCCCAATGGGGCTCAACATTGGAGAATCGTACGGTGGAAAAAGCTGCAGAATGATTTGGGACTGTCTAACATTGCGCTGGCAGCCGGCTGGCGAACGACCGCAGCATCAGCTGCAGCCCCGGCCCGCAGGCTGGCAAACGACTGCAGCCCCGGCCGCAGCACCGTTTGTTCCGCCCCTGGTTGAACAGGTAATAGTTTTGTTTACTGCAGTGGGAGATGTCTGATGGATAACTCTGGTTAGTCCTTGCCTATACTGGCTAATGACTGAACATTGTTGGTCGGAGCAGGGAGGCTCTGTCAATAGATTTTAGCATAAGTTAGCCACGCAGCGTTAGCATTGTAAACTGAGCCGGTGAGGACACGCAGAGAGAGGTAAATCCTCGCCCACAATCGGCTCTGCTCTGGTGAAGCCAGACCGGCGTCGCCACCAGTCCAATTGAAATGGCTACTGCTGTGTGTTACAAGGGGGATGACTGTCGTGTTTGTTACTTTCAGTTGAGCTGAGTTGTTTTTTTGGCTGTTGATATTTTCTGCCGGCCAGCTTGTTGCTCTATCGGAGGGGGCGTGTTGTGAGGAGGCGACACGAGCTGGGGGCGGGATCTTGGAACACTGAGGGGAGGGGTGAGTGAAGGGGGGGCAGGCTGCATTTTTCAAATCTGTCTCAACCGCCAAACTGGTTTTCAGATCGTAGACCTTAGCTTTAACCCATAAAATCATTACACCAACATACAAAGCATTTTATCGCATCACGTGTCCAAAAATACACTATATTGCTCAAAGTCTTCGCTCACCTGCCTTGACTCACATATGAACTTAAGTGACATCCCATTCCTAATCCATACGGTTCAATCTGATGTTGGTCCACCCTTTGCAGCTAAAACAGCTTCAACTCTTCTGGGAAGGCTGTCCACAAGGTTTAGGAGTGTTTATGGGAATTTTTGACCATTCTTCCAGAAGAGCATTTGTGAGGTCACACACTGATGTTGGACCAGAAGGCCTGGCTCTCAGTCTCTGCTCTAATTCATCCCAAAGGTGTTCTAGTTGATCAAGTCAAGTTGATCCACACCAGACTCTGTCCTCCATGTCTTCATGGACCTGCTTTGTGCTCTGGTGCACAGTCATGTTGGAAGAGGAAGGGGCCAGCTCCAAACTGTTCCCACAAAGTTGGAGCATGGAATTGTCCAAAATGTCTTGGTGTGCTGAAGCATTCAGAGTTCCTTTGACTGGAACTAAGGGGCCAAGCCCAGCTCCTGAAAAACACCCCCACACCATAATCCCCCCTCCACCAAACTTTACACTTGGCACAGTGCAGTCCAACAAGTACCGTTCTCCTAACAACCATCAAACCCAGACTGGTCCATCAGATTGTCAGATGGAGAAGCGTGATTGGTCACTCCAGAGAACGCGTCTCCACTGCTCGAGAGTCCAGTGGCGGTGTGCTTTACACCACTGCATCAACGCTTTGCATCCCAGATAGCATACGGATGTGGGCCACTTCTGGTAACAGTCTGTCACTTTAGGTGTTCTTCTGGCCCGTATGAAACAGGTATGAACCTAATCCTGCCCATGTGCTACATGCTCCATTTGACCCACATATCACAAAACAAATACGGCTCACCTGTGGCTGAAATATGGCAAACTTTACACCAGGTCATCCAGATGTGTGCCTAACGTTGCCCATGTCCGGTTTACTGGGAGTTTCTGGTTTATATCTGGCATTGTGATGGCTCGATTGTGGCTCATTTCTTGCAAACGAGTGGACCGTCCAAGTGCCATCATTCCAAACTGAATACTGCCCAGATAAGGCGATGTGGCATGTGAATTGTGGCCTGGATATGGGCCAGAAGAATTTTTCTATCTGGCATTGCACTTGGTGATGTGAGGCTTGGATGCAGCTGCTCGGCCATGGAAACCCATCCATGAAGCTCTCTGCACTGTTCTTGAGCTAATCTGAAGGCCACATGAAGTTTGGAGGTCTGTAGAGATTGACTCTGCAGAAAGTTGGTGACCTCTTCTCACTATGCGCCTCAGCATCCGCTGACCCCGCTCCGTCAGTTTACGTGGCCTACCACTTGGTGGCTGAGTTGCTGTGGTTCCCAAACACTTCCACGTTCTTATAATCCAGCTGACAGTTGACTGTGGAATATTTAGGAGTGAGGAAATGTCACGACTGGATTTGTTGCACAGGTGGCATCCTATCACAATTCCACGCTGGAATTCACTGAGCTCCTGAGAGCGACCCATTCTTTCACTAATGTTTGTAAAAGCAGTCTGCATGTCTAGGAGCTTGATTCTGATTGACTGTTGCCGCACAGCCAGAGGAGTTTGAACTTTGCAACTTTGGCAACACCCAGAGCGCATAAAGAGAGGTCACGGAAGTCCCAAAGTTTCCTTTGGTGTGTCAGGGAGGTTAGACAATGTATCCAGAGCTGATGTGTCACAGCATTGTCATAAACTTGATGATTATGAACACAACATTAAGAGACTTTAGTTACTTAAATAGGAAACTTGTTTGGATTTATAGTAAAAATGACCTTTTTGGACCCTGGGTCATGTGAGTCAGGTTGTTTTTGTGTGAACTGTCAGTAAAAACATGTTGAGTGTTCTCAGGTTTTCTTCATACACAGTCTTTAATGTCTCGTCACTATGAAAGCCATGGTTTTTGATTTCTCACTGAGTGACCTCCACAGGCCCTAACATGTGAGTGAGAGACTGATCTGACTGATCAGGACTAACAGGTCTGTTCTTCTCTCCACAACAGAACCCCAGACTACACCTGAGACTAAGACTGAGACTGGACCTGGGGAGAAAAAACTAGGGTGGGGAGAACGGATCGGAATCATCTTCGGATTGTTATTAGTAACTGTGTTTTGTGTTTCTTTATTTATTTACTTCTACAAAAGAGGACTTGCACACTTTAGCTGTTTCAGAAAAAAGTCTGGAGCTAACAGTGCAGTAGTGTGAACCAAACAGGTGGGTCACATCAGACAGAAGTCACAGCTCTCAAAGAAACATCAACAATCTAAATATCCATGAATCTACATCTTCAGTCTGTTCACATGGACATCATGAACTAGGTGGAGATTTAACATATCTCTACTTCAGGACAAAGACTTTGACTGTTATTTTAAGAGAGAGTGGACATCCTTTGTGGAAATAAATGACTCTCCGAATACCTCAGCTACACTTCTTTGGGAAACAGCAAAAGCAGTTTTAAGGGGTAAGATCATATCATACACATCATACAGGAAAAAGAAAGAGACAGAATTAGAGCACAAATTGGTAGAAAATATAGCAAAACTAGAGAATACATTCCTTTCCACCCCATCAGAAGACATATATCATGAATTATTTAAGTATAAACTTGAACTGAATAACCTTATAAATAAATAATAAAAATATTAAATTCTTTTTACAAAGACTTAAATCCCATGTCTTTCAAAATCATAATAAATCAAGTAAATATCTGGCTAATTTAATTAAACAAAACAAGAAAACAACAATAATAACAACTATAAAGGACTCAGCAAGGAGGTCTTTCCAGAACCCTGTAGAAATAAGTAATGTTTTTAAGAATTTTTATAAAGATTTATATACAGCCAATCATACCTCAAATCCAACTGACATCCAAGAATTCTTAAATACTATGAATCTACCCAAATGAACACAGGAACAATCAGACGATCTTAATCAACCTTTTACCCCAGAGAAACTCCACTCAGCTCTCAATAACATGCCAGACAATAAGGCACCTGGACCAGACGGCTTCCCTGCTGAGTTCTTCAAATATTTCTGGGCAACCGTCTCTCCTTTGTTTTTTAGAATGATCTCGAAATTCTCTTCTACCTCCAAAATACCACCCTCCATGAACACAGCAATGATAACACTTCGACTAAAACCATATAAAGATCCTACCATTCCATCCAGCTATCGCCCATTATCCCTCATCAACAAAGACATGAAAATAATCAGTAAAACCTTAGCTACTAGAATAGAAAAAGTTACTCAATATCTTATTCATCCAGACCAGACAGGATTTATCAAAGGCAGAAGATCATCACATAACACACGAAAACTATTCAACCTTATGCAGCTCTCCATCAACCAGAAATCAAACACTGCAATAGTATCACTGGATGCAGAAAAAGCATTTGACAGAGTCAGCTGGAACTTCCTATTTTCAGTATCACAAAAATTTGGGTTCGGAGAGTCATTTATTAACTGGATAAGGACACTACACACATTACCTATGGCTACAGTAATCACCAATGGGTTAATATCACAAAGCTTCACTCTGCACAACAGCACTAGACAAGGATGTCCACTCTCTCCATCACGTTTTGCTTTATTCATAGAACCACTTGCTGCTGTTATTGGACAGAACCTAAACATAAAAGGCATTCAAACAGCAACCACTGAACAAAAAATTATCTTATATGCTGACGACATATTGCTGCTTCTACAGGACCCCTACTTATCCCTTAAAGAATGTTTTTCAGTGATTAATATATTCTCCAAACTGTCAAACTACTCAATAAAGTGGACAAAATCTACAATTCTTCCACTTAACAAAGAGAAATGGGATGTGGCTGCCCAGTCACAAACTTTTCACATCCCCAAGAGCAACATAAGATATCTAGGGAATCAACATTTCTACCAAGCTGTCAGAACTGTTCAACTTAAACTTTGTACCATTACTCAAATCAATACAGGATGATCTCAGCCGCTGGACCACTTTGCCCATCTCACTCTCAGAAAGAATACTAACAATCAAAATGTTCATCCTTCCCAAGCTCAACTATTTATTCTCAATGACCCCAGTCACTCCTAATTCCTCTTGGTTCAAATCTCTCAATACAGCTATCGCACAGTTCTACTGGAAAAACAAACCGCCATGGATAAAACTCTCTACCATACAGAAACCTAAATCACAAGGAGGATTAGAAGCCCCAAACTTTGAACAATATCACATGGCAAATCAATTACAATTCCTAATAAGATGACTTAGCCCTTCACATCTGGAATTCCACTGGTTAGAAACTGAACAGGCATTATACAACAATATATCCCTCCCAGACTTCCCTTTCATCAGTCAGGCCATTAAGAAAGACATTTGTTTTCAAAATATCACCATAGCCTCAGTTCTGACAGCTTGGTGGAAAGTTCTTCAGATCACAGGCTCAACAGTCACTCCATCCTCACAATCACCTATTTGGAATAACCCGGATTTCACTATCAATAAAAGAACATTAAATTCACCACCTGGAAAAACAAAGGGATCACACACCTCAGCCACATCGTCAACGAGTCAAAGGAGCTGGTCCAGGACTCCTGGTCCAGGAGTCCGGCATTTGCAAAAGAAATTTCTTGGAATATATGCAGTTAAAATCTATGTTATCTACCGCCCAGCATTCCCTTCACAACCTGAATCACCCCACCCCAATAGCAAAAATTTTAGATTTGACAGGAACAAAAAAAATCTTGACCAAAATCTACATTTTTATTAGCACATTTGACACCACCATATCATTCCCCATCTCAAGATGGAAAAAGGAGCTCTCAGGTATTGCAGAGCCAGACTCCTGGACCAAAATCTGTAACAACAGCTTTTTATACTGTAACATATCAAATTTGCAACTTTTCCAGTATAAGATAATCCACAGAATTCACTTCACGGGTGAGAAATTGCACAAAATGGGAATTAACAAATCAGATCGATGCCCTCACTGCACTCAAGACATAGCCAACACCCGTTAGCACATTTTGGACACAAGTCACAGATCATTTATCACATACTGGGCTGCCACATCCCTTTTCCCCCCAGCTCTGCATTCTAGGAGATTTATCACAACTTACACTAAACAACAGCTCACTAAGAACATTATGTACAGCTCTAGTTGTCGCCAAGAAGACAATCCTCCTCAAATGGAAATCAAAAAACCCAACTCAGCATTACACAATGAAAAAATCTACTTATTAAACAAATATCAACAGAAAAACTGTCAGCAGTTTCAAGGTTAAGCCATACGACTTTAACAGAACCTGGTCCATATTCATAGATAAACTGACTTCCAACTCATCCTGAGTCCCAACCCCTGATAGACCCCATTAATAAAACACCACATAATGCTCTTAAATAAATATCAAGTTAACACTCTCAGCACACACATACTAAAACACTCACTTACACCCCACTCACTCTCCTCTCGCTTTAAGATTTAAGGGGAGAATAGAAAAAAAAGAAGTAAAGCTCATAAGAAAATCACATTTTTAAATGGATACCTAATAATCCCCATCATAAAAGTAAAAAGTGGTCATTTTGTTTGGCTTTATGTCCACCCAGTGCTATTATTATAGTAATAATGATAATAATAATAATAATAATAATAATAATAATAATAATAATAGTTATTATTTTTATTATTATTATTATTATTATTATTATTATTATTATTATTATTATTATCATCATCATCCTTCTTCTTCTTCTTATTATTATTATTATTGTTATTATTTTCTTTTTATGTATTTGTTTGGATATTTATATTGACGTTGTTGTTATGATTATGGTCATTGCTGTTATTGTTTCTGGCATTGCTGTTGCGATTGTGGTTTTCATGTTTATATTATTATTTTTAATATTAATATCAGTGTCGGGAAAACCAAGGTTATTATCATTACTGCACAGGTTTCCCTGTCTTTAATGTGAATTATCTATTCATTTCAATTTATTTCTTTATGTTTCTTTATTTTGAATGTATTTTTGTTTTATTGATGATTATACATTACTACGATTTCAAGATTTGAACAATAACAATTCATTGTCTCCCTGGACACCACTACACCTACCCATACTAAAACTTAAGTGTGATTTTTTTTTTTTTTTTATTATTCCTTTTCTCCTTTCCATGTTATCAATATAATAGCCATTGTTATTATTATTATTATTATTATTATTATTATTATTATTATTATTATTATTATTATTGTTATTATTATTATTATTATTATTGTTACTATTATATACTTATTTATTCCTCTATATGTGTATGTGTATGTATATGTATGTTATATGTGTATGTATATATATATATATATATATATATATATATATATATATATATATATGTCATATATATATATATGTGTATGTAGAATTTCTCTGATGTAGGTGCATGCGTGCGTGTGTGAACATATGTGGTTATGTGTGCATATGTATGTATGTATATATACATATATCTATTATCTATTTATTCTTGTATAACTATTGGGATTGCTTTTTATTGTACCTTTTAATTCCATTATTGAAATTATTCTTGTAGGCTCAGTGGTTGTAGCTGCCTGCACTCGTGGACTGATGGCGGTGTTCTGCGGGGGTTTTTGGTCCTCCTCCCCCCGGTGGTGGGGTCCTCCCTGGGCATGTCAGTCGATCTGCTGTTCCAGCATAATAGAGAGTCTGCTTGATGACAAATTTGCACACTCCTCAGGGTCTAGGTGAAGTTTGTTAAAAGAGAATCTATTCCATTTAAATTGTATTAAGGGGGAAAAAAAAGTTAAAATCTGAAAAATAGATTAACATCAGAAATAGGTGAGCCTGTTTCTAACAGTCAGGCTTCCTCCTCAGGGTCTCGAGGCTGTCTCTTAGGGATCAGGCTCTGACCTTAGCAGAACATCATGGGGGGAAAAAAAAGGAAAAGAAAAAGTTTGTCTTTCGTGGTGCTGGACTGGCGGATTTCTGGACAGCTTGGGGGCGGCCTTGTTACCTGGATTGGGCGGGGGATGGCAATCCTTTGGTGGGGCACTATTTTTGGGCTGTGGATGCGGGTAGTCGCGGGGGGGGTTGACAAAGACATTGGTTTTCTGGTAAAAAGAAACAAAACAAAAGATACACATGCACACAACGTTTACACAAGCACACAGACACATATACACACAAAAACAATGCACTCCTTTTTTTGTATTTTGAATTTTTCTACTTTGTTTGTTTTCTGTTTTAAGTTATGTCACTTTTCCTGTTACATGTCTTAGTCTATGCTTGTATTGTTTGGTTGTTTTTCGCAATAAAAAAAAAAAAAAAGTGTCATTGATGTTATGGTGTGTTCCAGTTGTACCCGGAAGTTCGAATTTCCGAGTTCTGAGTAGGAAACCGCAACTGGAACGCCCCGAGGTCTGAATTTCCTACTAGGAACTCAGGAGAACCCTGCCACCCCTGAGTTGACAATCGAAGATGGATGCCCCCAGTATGAACTCTAGATCAGCTGTACACAAAGTATTGTTTGACTTATATTTACAAAAATTCTGCCATAGAGATGTTTACACAATAGCCCGGTAGGCGTGTTTTCCAACTTCAACTGGAACGCTGATAAGTCAGAGATGACGTCACTTCCAGTTCCGAGCTTAATGGAACACAGCATTAGTGTGACGTGTCATTTTCAGCTAACCTTACGGAGGCATGATCATCCTGGCAGATTCAACAGGTCATCCACACCTTCTGCTGTCCGGTTGCTCCTCCAGGATGGCGCCCCAGGTGTGAAGCAGCTGCCGTAATATTAGATGAAAAGAACACATCATACTACGACCAGATGACACATCATCATCATCCTTCATTTGCTTTCTGTTTTTTCTTAGTTGTTGGATATATGCAAGGCTAACCTAACCTGATAAGCCAGATGGACAGCTCCATATATCTGCCACAGAAATATTTCACTAGTCCATCTCGGTAGGAGCCCTTTGAATTTGTTTTCGTTAAACATTAAAAAAAAAAACACAAGTTTGTGATTGGACAATCGTTTGGCTCCTCACATTCATCACAGACCAAACCACATCAAGCAGGGTTGCCTCCTACAATGAAGCATACATAGTGGCTATTGTAGCGGCTAATGGCTAGCAACAGTTAACAACAGTTCATGGATGTTAGCCATAGCGGCTTACTTAGCTGTTAACAACTATTAATGACCGTTAGCCGCTAACTTAGCTGGTAACAGCTAACAGGGTTATACTATTGTACTTATTGTATTGTATTATGCTATTGTCTAAATTGTATCACACAGATGATTCATTTAACACTTAAATGTGACATGAACTTCGTGAAAGACAATCCCTACAAGTAAACTTCTGTGGAGGGCAGATTTTACCAAGTTTCACAAGGTAGCCATGAGGACAATAGGCTAATCGGCATGTCCATTCTCAACTTCCAGTTGTCGTCACGACCGCATTCTGCTGCTCCCGCCTCTCTTCCCTGATTGGGCCGTTAAGAATTCAGTCGAGTGAATTCATTGGACGACGGAGGCTGGCAAGACGGACCTGCAGGATTTCAGAATCAGGCAGGTCTGCTCTTCAAGGCTAAGGCTAACCACTTGTCCCTCATTTCTAACCCCCGACAATCTTGCAAAAGTGAGAAATCCAGCCCTGAAAACATCCGAGTGGTGTCAACTTCCCAATTGACAGAATTTCAGAGTAAAGCTTTGTCTTCAGAGTGAAGTCGAGCGTCTTTTAATGAACAAGCACTGTTCTTTTCAATGTCATCCTCCTGTGATAATGACCAAAACTTGTCTGGACTTCTTGTGTCATTAACTAAAGAAAGCATCGAGTTGGTTTGTTTTCTTAAAGTCTCACTCCTTCACTCTTTATGGAGGAAAAAACAGGGATGTCGATCTGAAAACAAGTGAATAAACAATGGGAGTTTATCACAGGAAAATAAAGCAAGCTGCCTCATTGAGCATCATTTAAGCACTTATGCATGTTTCTAAAACACTGAAGCATGAAAAACACTTTTCTGTTGGTACTGTGAGCTCTGATCAGCTTTAACTAAGGTAGAGGAAGAAGGAAGAAGCAAAGAAATCTGATTTAAACCCTTAAAATAACTGGAGTGCAGCTTCAGCAGGTGAACGCTGCCTTAAAAACTGACTTCGGGGAGTTTCTGCGATAAATCTGAAGGTGTGTGCACTTGTTTTTTAACTTTTGTCTCACTGTTGCTTGTTTTGTGTGTAAATGTCTGTTTTCTCCGCTGGTTTGTTCGTCTCTGTCATTACAGCGCTGTGTAAATAAAGTTATTACAAAGTCTGTCAAACCCTTTAGAGATTCAGTCGGTGCCTTATGTTTCGTTTGCCTCTTTGTCCGTCTTTTTCTTCGTCCATACGTTTTGGGAAAAACTGCTGTACAAAACAAAGAGCTGTTTGTCATCTCTGTTTGATTTTTCTATGCGGTTGAATAAAGAAAACTTTTGGTTTAGAAACTGCAGCCGATTCTGTCTTTTTTTTTTTTTTTTTTTTACATCCGATCAAAGCTACCTAAACACACTTTATAATGAATGTTTCATCTGGTAAAGATGATGGATGGATATAAGTATTGGACACTGAATGATGAGCTATAGGGATGGGAATTAATATGATTTCATTGATACCACTGCCATTAACAATTCAAACCATCCAAAATGTATGTTAGCATGTTATTATTTTCAAAGACCTGACCTAAGGGACAAAGGCTTGTAACAGTTTTTTTTTGTGTGTGAAATGTGACCAAACCTCCTGCGCCAGCATGTTTTCCTGCCTGTTTAAGATCCCACAAGTTAATTATTAGCATATTTTTGGAGGGTCCAAAATGCCAAAAAAAATTGTGTTCGCACGTGGCTTTCTTCAAAGCTTTAGCTGAAGGAGAAAGGCTTATAAGTCAGGTTAAAGCCAAATATGACCGATCTGCACAAGCTTGTTTTTCAGCCCATTTTACACCCCAAAAGGTCATGTTTGAGCACAATTTTTCAGCATCCAAAATGGCCAAAAGTCATATGTTATGGAGTTTTGACTTCAGGGAAATATGCTTGTAACTCTATTTTTATTAACTCTAAATCTTCTGCACCAGCGTGTTTTCCTGCTTGTTTATGTCCCCAAAGTTCATATATCATTTTTTTTCCGAGTCCAAAACGGCAAAAAAGTCATAGTAAGCATGTGTACTTTTTTTTCAAAGTCTGACCTGAGGAAAAAGGCTAATAGGTTCATTTTTAAGTCAAATATTACCAAACGGCCTGCCCCAGCATATTAATCAGTCTGTTTTTGATTATGCTAAATGTATATACATATGTATGTGTTTAATATTTTTTTAAATGTACTTCTATAATTATTATCATTAATTTATTTTTCCCAAGTGTGTGGGTATATTTATGGGTGTGCAATAATGTGTTTTAGTGCATATCCAGGTATATGCTGATTGGTAGGAATTAATTGTAATATATGTGGGTATGTATAGGAAAGTATGTCTTTATATTTTATACATATTAATACTTTATACATTTTTAAATTTTCCTCAGAATTGTTGCTTTTTTATAAATGTTTTTAAATTTCTATACATTTTTGTATTTTTATTTTATTTTGATTTGTTGTTGAATTATGTTTTACATTATGCTTCAAATGACAAGAAAATATTTAATCCCCTAAAAGAAAAGACAGAAAATACATCTAAACATTAAAGTGACTTTTGCATTCTCTTATAAAATCAAGTTGGGAGTCTTATAGTAAAAAGCTTTGATTTATTTTTATTTTTCAGTAAAAGCTCATTGTAATAGTCCACACACTCTGTCCTTCTTCTTATGTTTTCTATTGTTATTCTATGATTTACTTCATATTTTATTTACTTGACAAACAGCTGAGAATGTTGGACAAACTTGTGTTAAATTTAAAAACCAAACTAAAGTGAAAAGCTTAGTTTTCAGGGAGTGTGAAGGCTGCAATGTGAGCTTTCAGACTCCATCAGTCTGCTGCAGCATGGAGGCGACGTCGCTGTGTCGCTTTATCTGTGAGTAACTTCAACACGTTCATGTTTTTCCTTCACTTAATATGTTTTATTTTTCTGCACTTTTTTAAACATTTTTAGTTTAATAGTGATATAGTGCACCTCCTTTTAATGGACAGTCTGATCATTTGTTCTTCTATGAGGAGTTATATCTTCATAACTCTAACATGTCTTTGGACCTGTTTTATGTGAAAGAGGAGACCGACATGTTTGAACACTTTTTGCCATTTTTTTCTGTACACTGGCTTTTAGAAATTGATGTTGGTATATTTCCTTAGTTGTGATGCTCTATAGTTGTGCCAATCAATGAAATTGCACTAATAGTTTCTTTTTAAATGCTTTATTATTTTTTCTTTGGTTTTAATGTGTAGTTAATGCATCCATAAATAAGTGTATATGTTGTACCAAAGATTAAAAGTATGAAGAATTGTTTCTAAACTGAGTTCATGCTTCCTCCTGCCTGTTTAGTGCTGAGTTTTCTGGTCTCTGGTTCAACTCAAGGTAAAGGAAGTTTAATGTCATAATTTAACTGCATCTTCAATGGGATTTTTGTGTACATTATATTAACTGTTTTCCTCAACTTGAAAGTTTCACCGTGGGCTGTGAAGAAGAAGAAGAGAATTTGAGCGAATGGAAAGTGATGAAGAGGTTCGTCCTGAAACAATGTCCGTCCTTCATGCCCTCCTTAGATCCTTACGTCCTCTGCTGTGCCCCACCCACAGGTGAGCCCATCTCCGTCCACCTGCTCCGTTTCTGCAGCGTACCCCGCTAGCGACAGCGGAGTACTGGCGTGAAGACAAATGAGGAGAAAACAGCAGCAGCATCAACATCACAACCACCGGTGAGCTGCTTCAGTAAATTATGAAATCAAACAGACGACATCACATCAGCCTGATTGTAGCTGCTCCACGTCACTTTCTGTCACTTTTAGAGCTGATTTTTAGATTTATTGATCACTTTGGAAGGAATGTAGCCTGAAAAATCACTGACATCTTTAACCCCCCTGTGAAGACTCACTTTACAGTCCTGCTCAGTATTATTGGCACCCCTTCATTGTTTTCATTACTTTAACATTTTCAGAAATAAAGTGAAATGTAACAAATTTATGTCATCAGGATCTTTGAATTGGAGGTCCAAAATACTTTAACAAAAAATAGTTTTATAAAGTTACGTATTGTAATTTCAAAGAGAGAACTGAAAAAAGCACATGCAGCAAAAATGGCACCCCTCTTTAGTATTTTGTTGCACACCCTTTGGCACTGATGACAGCCTCTAAATGTTTCTTGTAGCCATCTATAAGCTTCTTTCTCTTCTCAGCTGGTATTTTCTCCCACTCTTCTTTTGCAAATTTTTCAAGCTCTTGAACATTTGCAGGTTTCTTTTCCCCAATGGCAGATTTCAGTTCAAACCAAAGATTTTCAATCAGATTCAGATCAGGACTCATTGCTGGCCATTTTAAAACAGTCAATTTTTTCCTTTTCAACCATTCCTGCGTGCTTTTGGATGTGTGCTTTGGGTATTTATCTTGCTGGAGGACCCACAATCTTCGACTCAAACCAAGTGTTCTTACACTGGGTAGGACATTTCGCTCTAAAATTTCTTGATAATTCTCTGATTTCATGATTCCTGTGATACAGTCAAAGCCTCCAGTACTCCGTTATGGAACCTCCTCCATGCTTAGTTGTTGGTAGGGTGTTCTTTTCCTTGTAGGCTTCATTGCGCCGCCTGTAAACAAACTGTTGGTGTGCATTGCCAAGCAGCTCTAGTTTCATTTCGTCTGTACACAGAACATTTTCCCAGACAGATTGTGGTTTGTCCAGGTACTGTTGGGCAAATATTAGTCTTTTTGTGTTTTTTCTTCAGCAGTGGTGTGTTCCTTGGCCTTTGCCCATAAAGCCCTGTTTGGTTTAGTGTGCGTCGTATAGTACTCGTTGAGACCATGACCCCAGACTGTTCCAGGTTGGTCCTCAAGTCTTTGGAAGTAAGACGTGGTGTTTTTCCCACCATTCGCACCAACCTTTGAAGACTTTTATCAATTTTTCTCTTCCCTCCAGGTCCAGGGAGGTTCTTGACAGTTCCATGCTTGGCAAACTTCTAAATAACATTACACACTGTTGAAACAGGAACACCAAGGTCTTTGGAGATGGTCTTGTATCCTTTGAAGGTCTTGTGTTTGCTGATAATCGCTCCTCTGATGTTCTCAGACAGCTCCTTTGTTTTCACCATTGTAACAAAGAAACAGGGGGCAACGGGGTGGTTTTTAAAAAAAAGAAGGCATCATTCATTGGCTAATTGATGTCACATGAGCACAGACGATTTATCACAGGTGATTCTCATTTTATTTGCCACAGATGAGTCACAATGTGGTTCCATACTGATTTGCAGCAAAGGATGCCAATACCAGTGACACAGCAAACTTTGCTTTTCTATTTTTTTCCTCCCATGTTTTATTGTTTAAAATTACTGTTTATCAATTGCTCTTTTGTGTCAAACACAAGTTCTCCATAAAAAACAAATGTTTGACTTGATTCATTTATTTCCAGAAGATATTCAACATTGTGTACTTAAACTTCATGGGTGCCAATAATGATGAGTAGGACTGTATGTGCAAGCTCATATGTGTTGTCATGTTACTTCTGTTTCTATCTTTTTAGCCTCTCATCTGTCTTAACCTTACGTTTTTTTGTCACAGTATGTGTTTATTTACATATTTGCATGTGTAAATTCTTTCTTTTTCTTCTTCTTAAACTCTTTTGACCCTTCTGTTTCATTCTTTGACTTTTTCCCATTTTTTATTTTTTACAGGAATTGCACAATATTTGATTTTTGTCCAAATTAAATATGTGATATTACTAAACTTCCTTTGGCAGATACTAGGATTAATATTATGTTGGGTTGTCATGATACTAAATGTCAAACTTGATATCCTTACCCAGAATATTCATTCCTGATTCATTTTTTTTAATATGCTTTATATAACATCATTATTTATTTTTATTAGATTTATGAACATGTTTCTTCTTATTTTTTAAAAATATTTTATTATTTATTTCTTATATTCCAACTTTTATGATCCCATTATTTTATAGATTTGTTTTTTTAAGTTAAGGTTTCTTTATTTGCCACATTTTTTATTTTTTTAAACAAAAATTTCTTTTAACTTTTTTAAATTATTTTGTTTATGTGTCTTCTTTTAACTTTTATGGTCCTTTTCTTTACTGGATTTATTTTTTGATTAATATTGTTTTACATATCCACGTTATTTTTTCTTGTTTTTATTTATCATCATATGTCCAGTCTCATTTGTTTTCTTTTATACATTTATTGTTGTAATCTGGCACTCTCACTGCTCCAAACCCCTGTGCATGTTTGCAATGACTTTGATTTAAAATAAATAAAATAAAAAGTTCAGAGCCTTGAGGCCCCCCAAACAAACCTGACCCTGAAACAGACTTTGTAAATAAATGAATGAAATATTTAAGAAATATATATTTCTGGGGGGAGCGTGTTGAGTCACGTGGTCAAGAAGGTCTGACGTCAAACCTCCGGAAGTTTTCAGAAGAAGACTCAGTCGGAGCACGTTTGCAGACGGAAGAGTGAAATTAAACACGTTACATCTCCTCAAAGAAAAGGTCAGCTTTGTGTTCATGGTGATGTGACTTGATGAGTGTGTGTATGTGACTTTGGGTCTGACCACCAGACTCTATTTCCTGTTAAACGTGCTTTTTAGCAGGTTTATAACCACAGTTTTTGATTCCTGTTTGTCTTTTACACAAGAAGATCAGACGTAGGACGTAGTTTTTAGGAGGGCGAAGTTTGTTCCGCCTCGGTTCCCCACCCTGTAACAGTGTTGTGTGTGACGTTGTACAGTAACGTAACTACTGTTTTGGGTGAAAAGTAAAATAACGCACCACTGAAAATGTGGTAACGAAACAGAGTTCTTTTTTTAATGCAGAGCCACAACACTTTTGTTGTGGACAGATCTGACACTGATGCTGTCGTCATTATGATTAGACTCAAGCAGCGTTGCCATGTCGGCTCATTATAAGCATCTTTGGGCTTGAGTCACAGCCATGGATTGTGGTTTTTGGCTTGTTTCTCAACATGCAGTTTCTTCTTGGGGCTTTTCTGTCTGTGTGAATCCTCCATATTATCATTCAGCTCTCAGTGACAAAGCAAAATGGCGATGGCAGCAACATTTCCTATTTCACTTCCTTGTCCTGATAATCGAGCACACTCCCAAACACACGCACACACTTTACTATACGTGACCTTCCTTTTCTGAATAGATGCTTGGAACAGTGTAATTAAAATGTATTGTGGACAAAATGAACACAATTTATGAAGATTTCTCTCTTTTTAAAAGCTAATATATCCCATTAGTGTTATGAATAGCTGCTTGCTTTTTGTACTTGTTACTTCCTGTTCTGTCGTTACTCGCTGCTCTATGACTCATCAGTCCTCCTCCTGTCCTCCATGTACAGTGAGGAACAAAAGTATTTGAACACCCTGTGATTTGGCCAGTTTTCCCACTTAGAAATTATGGAGGCGTCTGAATTTTACATCACAGGTGCATTTCCACTGAAAATTTCAGGAAATCACATTGCATGGTTTTTAAATAATTTATTTGTATTTTATTGGTGCACACAATTATTTGAACACCAGTCAATCAGCAAGAATTCTGTCTCTCAAAGACCTATTATTCTGCCTTTTAAAAATCCACTTCTCCACTTATTAATCTGAAACAGTAGCACCTGTTTGAGCTTGTTAAAGACTCCTGTCCACCCCACAGTCAGTCAGACCCCAACGACTACCATGGGCAAGACCAAAGAGCTGTCAAAAGACACCAGAGACCAAACTGTAGACCTCCACAAGGCTGGAAAAGGCTACGGGGCAATTGCCAAACAGCTTGGTGAAAATAGATCAACTGTTGGAGCAATTGTTAGAAAATGGAAAAGGATAAACACGACTGTCAGTCTCCGTCGGACTGGGGTATCACTGATGATAAGAAAGGTGAGGAATCAGTCTAGCACTACACGGGAGGAGCTGCTCAATGACCTGAAGAGAGCTGGGACCACAGTTCAAAGGTTACTGTAGGTAGAACACTACGCCGTCATGGTTTAAAATCATGCATGGCACGGAAGGTTCCCCTGCTCAAGTCAGCACATGTCCAGGCCTGTCTGAAGTTTGCCAGTGACCATCTGGATGATCCAGAGGAGGCATGGGGGAAAGTTATGTGGTCGGTTGAGACCAAAATAGAACTTTTTGGTCTAAACTTCACTCGCCGTGTTTGGAGGAAAAAGAAGGATGAGTACCATCCCAAGAACACCATCCCTACTGTGAAGCAGGGGGGTGGAAACATCATGCTTTGGGGGTGCTTTTCTGCAAAGGGGACGGGACAACTGCACTGTATTAAGGAGAGGATGAATGGGGCCATGTATTGCCAGATTTTGAGCGACAACCTCCTTCCCTCAGTCAGAGCATTGAAGATGGGTCGTGGCTGGGTCTTCCAACATGACAATGACCCAAAGCACACAGCCAGGGTGACCAAGGAGTGGCTCTGTAAGAAGCATATCAAGGTTCTGGAGTGGCCTCGCCAGTCTCCAGACCTAAATCAAATGGAAAATCTTTGGAGGGAGCTGAAACTCTGTGTTGCTCAGCGACAGCCCCGAAACCTGAAAGACCTAGAAAAGATCTGTGTGGAGGAGTGGGCCAAAATCCCTGTTACGGTGTGTGCAAGCCTAGTCAAGAACTACAGGAAATGTTTGACCTCTGTAATTGCAAACAAAGGCTTTTGTACCAAATATTAACACTGATTTCTTCAAGTGTTCAAATATTTATGTGTAGCAATAAAATACAAATAAATTATTTAAAAATCATACAGTATTATTTCCTGAAATTTTCTTTTTAATTCTGTCTCTCACAGTGGAAATGCACCTATGATGGAAATTTCTGACCCCTGGGTGTTTAAATACTTGTGTTCCTCACTGTATGTGCCTGTCTCTGTTTGTTCTTGGACGGGTTGAACTGTATAGAAAAATTTCATTGCTCTGTACTTGTGACATGTGCAATGACAATAAAATCTGATTTGACTCTGATCTGCTCTGTGGACGACAGGCCTGATATTCTGATATTGGGAACTGTTCTGAAACATCCTGTTATGTAAAAACATAACAGAGGATTATAATATTTCAGAATGTTTTTCTCAGATCCCTACATAAAGCTCAGCCCTGATAGAATTTTTTTTAATAAAAAATGGATTTAACCCTTTAACTGCAAATTTCATTTAAAATGTCACTGATCTAGAAAAAAATCAAAATGATTTGTCAATGTGAAAGGATCGGAGGCTGAAGATTTTCTATGTGCTATCACATTCTTCGATATGTCAAAGATTAGTAAAAAAAAAATAGACCTTGGTGCATTTATTATTATTTGCACAGCATCAGATTTGAATTTTTACTCCCTTTAGTCCTGTTTTGGCTGTTTAAAAGCTACAACTTTCATTACTCTGGAAAAAACAGAAAAATATTTCTTTAGATATTTTTTTGCCTCAAGTTATTTTCAGTGAGAAGTCCTGAAGCTGCAGAGCTTTTGTCTTGTGTGTAGAAGTGCTCATGTAGAGAAGACATGTCAAACAAAATAAAGAGCAGATTACATGTAAAAAAAATCAGAATCTGATGAAAAAGTCAAATATAAAAGGTTTGATGTGTTTTGTCTGTAATTCTGAACTTTTGTCAGTCCCATGATTCATGTCTTTGTGTTTTGGTGTTTCTCTTCCTCCAGAGCTGAACTGATGAAGAAGATGATCTTCATCCTCCTCCTGTTCATCACTCTGACCTGCTCAGTCTGTGGTCAGTCCCTCTGCTCTCTGTTCACTTTCAAACACTAATGTGAATATTTCAGAGGAGAATTGAACACAGCTCTGTTCACATGAGGAGAAACAGGATTTTACAATCAAACCAGAGAATTTCTAAAATCTTTAAGATCATCATGTGACTGTGAGCCTGAGCTCTTTCAGTGAAACAGAGACAGAAATGTGTCCCTGTGATTCTGTAAGGCAGGAGTTCACTAAAGTTTTCAGCTCAGGACACAAACTCACTAAACTGCTTTATATGATCTGAACTGTGAGAGACAATCAGTCAGAATCATCAGTGACTTAATAAATCGACTGGTGTCTGGTTATAGACACTGTGTTCGGATCTTTCTTTTACAGCCCTCCGAACAGGCTCATCAGGAAGCACACTGGGTTAACTCGTGTTAGTTTATTTTTGTTCAATGGCCACAGGTCATAAACCTGAAACACAATAAAATGCAAACCAAATTACAATATAAACAATATATCCTTTTGATAAATTGTCCAAAATAATGGAAAAACAGAAGCCTGTATGGTCATTCACAATCATATCAAAGTCAGCTCAGATTTATTACATGGACTACATTACCCAGCATGCTCCGCGGTTAGCGGAGCATGCGCAAAGCGGCTGTTCGCCGTTTAACTCAGTTGTGTGAAAGGCGACACAGACAAAACAAAGCACAGTGTAATGGGCCACCAACCAAACATTTATCACAGACCGCAACACACCAGCCAGCCATTGCAAACCCATACGGCTCCCAGCTGTGGCAAAATGCTGCAGCGTCCGTGTGGCGAAGCACCCACAACACGCGACAGAATCTCTGACTTCAATGCCGGCAGTCGTGTCAGACACACGCACACACACAATAGAAACTTATGCCCAATTTAAACGGTAAGCAGGCTTCTGTTTAAATAAATGTGGCTACATACCAACGGGCCGTGTGCTCCTGACGATGGTCAGTACGGAAGTGATAGCCCACCACCTCAAGTAAACTTTCTGACGCAGCTGCATCATGATTACCGCTACGCCGATTCACAGACAAACAGAAAATCTGAGCATTTAATTAAACTCGGAAAACAATAAATTCTAAATTTAACTGATAAAACAAATATTTTAAATCCATTAAGTTCCAGTTATTATAATTTACTTATTTAATTAACTGAAAGTCAGAACACACTGAATCAGATGGATCCAGCTGCACTGCAAAGTTAAAAGTTATGTGGCATGTAAAGATGTGTGTTCTTTAGAAAAAGAGACTTCAGGGTGACTTTGGTTTCTTCTTTTCTGTCCACAGAAACATATAAGGTCAGATCTGCTCAGAGCTTCTATCAGGTCTTCAAGAATGAGAACGTCACTCTGGAGTGGACCTTCACCACCAGCTCTCTGGATTCTCTTCACTTCTCTTGTCAAGCAGACAGTGATCCCAACTATCCGATCCTGTTTAGTTACGACAAAGGACATGAGACTCGTCAGTCTGATCTCTTTAAAGGACGAGTTCAGTTGGACAAAGACGTCCTCAGAGAGAGAAGAATCAGACTTCATGTGTCCTCCCTCAGGACTGAAGACTCTGGAAACTACAGCTGTGAAGTGACCACGAGGGAAGGATCTGGTTGGGCTTCATGCCGAGTCAATGTGACAGGTAAAGTATTTGAGCTGGGGGGATACAAAAATATCAACACACCAGCAGATCTCAGTATTCAGCTACTGACTTTTTATTTGTCGAAATTTTATCCAAGATATTTATTTTTTATTGTAGTTCAGCCTCCAGACACTAGATGGCAGCAGACACTCATCCATCTGACTCTGTTGGTCACTGGGTTAAGAGGACCTTCTCAAATAAGGAGTTACAACTTGATGTTAGATGATGAAGAGTGGAAGCTTTAAACTGGTGAAGTACTTGATGTTAACTACACAGGATGGCCGATACACATCTGCTGCATCTGTGGTGCACGTCATCCAGAATTAACACGACACCGACTCGAGCTGCAGTCCTCACGTCAGCAGTAGCTCACTGTAGATTCAGAGGAGAGAAGACAGACTGGTCAGAGCAGCAGAAACAACAAGAACAGACAAACTGATAAAAGCTAAGGAGGATTAATCCTGCTTTAGACGTAAGGAGACAAGGAAGTTAGTTTGGTGTTTGAATTCAACTAGTGACCATGTAGATTGATGACCTGGAGTTGACACCATGGTCAATTATGTTTGTTGAAGCTTGGTTTCTTTGGCTGGTTTTTCAGACATGCCAACTCATGATCTTTGATACACTTAAAAAAATATGAAGAACTGGAGTCGTCAGCATGTCATACAGTTAACCCTTTAAAATCATTACACCAACATACAAAGCATGGTATCACATCACGTGTCTAAAAATGCACTATCTTGGTAAAAGTCCTCGCTCACCGGCTTTGACTCTCATATGAACTTAAGTGCCATCCCATTCCTAACCCATAGGGTTCAATATGACGTCGGTCCCCCCTTTGCAGCTATAACAGCTTCAACTCTTCTGAAGGCTGTCCACAAGGTTTAAGAGTGTTTATGGGAATTTTTGACCATTCTTCCAGAAGAGCATTTGTGAGGTCACACACTGATGTTGGACGAGAAGGCCTGGCTCTCAGTCTCTGCTCTAATTCATCCCAAAGGTTTTCTGTCAGGTTGAGGTCAGGACTCTGTGCAGGCCAGTCGGGTTCATCCACACCAGACTCTGTCATCCATGTCTTTATGGACCTGCTTTGTGCTCTGGTATACAGTCATGTTGGAAGAGGAAGGGGCCAGCTCCAAACTTTGCACTTGGCACAATGCAGTCCAACAAGTATAGTTCTGCTGGAAACCTCCAAACCCAGACTGGTCCATCAGATTGTCAGATGGAAAAGCGTGATTGGTCACTCCAGAGAACTCAGAGATTCTAGAGTCCAGTGGCGGCGTGCTTTAGCCCACTGCATCGACACTTTACATCCCAGATAGCATACAGATGTGGACCACCTCCGGGCACAGTCTGTCACTTAAGGCGGTCTTCTGGCCTGTATGAAACAGGTATGAACCCAACATTAGACCACAAAACAAGTATGGCCCACCTTTGGCTAAAATATGGCAAACTTTACACCAGGTCATCTGGATGTGAGCCTTAGGTGACCCATGTCTAGTTTGCTGGGAGCTTGTGGTTTATATCTGGCATTGTGATGGCTTGATTGTGGCCCACTTCTTGCAAACGAGAGTGGACCGCCCAATCGCCATCATTCCAAACCGAATACGGGCCAGATAAGGCGTGGCATGTGAATTGTGGGCCAGATCTGGGCCAGAAAAATTTTGCTATTTGGGATTTCACTTGGTGATGTGAGGCTTGGATGCAGCTGCTCGGCCATGGAAACCCATCCATGAAGCTCTCTGCTCTGTTCTGAAGCTAATCTGAAGGCCACATGAAGTTTGGAGGTCTGTAGCGATTGACTCTGCAGAAAGTTGGCGACCTCTTCTCACTATGCGCCTCAGCATCCGCTGACCCCGCTCCATCAGTTTACGTGGCCTACCACTTGGTGGCTGAGCTGCTGTGGTTCCCAAACACTTTCACGTTCTTATAATCCAGCTGACAGTTGACTGTGGAATATTTAGGAGTGAGGAAATGTCACGACTGGATTTGTTGCACAGGTGGTATCCTATCACAGTTCCACGCTGGAATTCACTGAGCTCCTGAGAGCGACCCATTCTTTCACTTGTGTTTGTAAAAGCAGTCTGCATGCCTAGGTGGTTGATTCTGATTGGCTGTTGCCGCACAGTCAGAGGTGTTCAAACTTTGCAACTTTGGCGACGAAGTGACGAGCGGCACTGTCGCCCAGAGCCCATAGCCCATGAAGAGTGGTCACCTAAGTCCCAAAGTTTCCTTCAGTGTGTCGGGGGCTGATGTGTCACAGCTTTGTTATAAACTTGATGATTATGGACGTTAAGAGACTTTAGTTCCTCTAATGGGAAACTTGTTTGGATTTATAGTAAAAATGGACCTTTTTGGACACTGGGTCATGTGAGTCAGGTTGTTTTTGTGTGAACTGTCAGTAAAAACATGTTGAGTGTTCTCAGGTTTTCTTCATACACAGTCTTTAATGTCTCGTCACTATGACAGCCATGGTTTTTGATTTCTCACTGAGTGACCTCCACAGGCCCTAACATGTGAGTAAGAGACTGATCTGACTGATCAGGACTAACAGGTCTGTTCTTCTCTCCACAACAGAACCCCTGACTACACCTGAGACCAAGACTGAGACTGGACCAGAAAAACTAGGGATGGGAGCATGGATCGGCATCATCTTTGGATTGTTAGTAGTAACTGTGTTTTGTGTTTCTGTATTTATTTACTTAAACAAAAGAGGACTTGTACACTTTAGCTGTTTCAGAAAAAGTCTGGAGCTAACAGTGCAGTATTGTGAACCAAACAGGTTGGTCACATCAGACACGAGTCACAGCTCACAATGAAACATCAACAATCTACATATCTATGAGCAGACTGCAGCCATGAAATACTTAACTGACCCTCTGTAACCTCTCTGATTGGTTGGTCGACCACCCTCATCATCTGGTTGATCTGGTGGGTCAGATTGGTTCCCCTTTCTCGTCTTAACGTTTGTCTCACTAGTTGTGGCGAGGACAGGCCGTTGTTTCAGAGAAGCTGATTGGTTAGTGCGAGAACCATTTTACAGGATTGGTACAAACCTCCAACTTATCCTGCTCCAGAGCAGGTTAGCCGTTCAGAGTAAGTCCATTTATTAATGGAGACCCAAGAGAGTTTTAATTTGATTCAAATATTCTGTCTGTGGGTAAACTTTGATTTAAGAGCTCAGAGTTACACTCCACAGGTCAGGAAACATGAAGATGACTCTTTAGAGCAGGAGGTCACAAACTGTTTTGGCTTTTTTGTTGTCTTTACTTATTATCAGTGTTGTCTTTGTTACATGAACCATCAGTTAGAGAAAGTGAGAAAGGTTACATGTGATCTGAGGTTTGCAGCTGTCTCAAGTCGTGAAAGAGGAAAAAAACATTTCATAACCTGAATCACTTTTATCTGATATTTAAGTCCAGCTCAGCTGCCTTTAGGAATAAACTTTGTGTTTTTTGTTTGTTTACCTGATCTTAGAATGAATGTTAAAAGAACCTTCATCACCTGGTCACAGATTTTATAGCTTTTTATATACAGTGGCATGAAAAAGTATGTGAACCCTTTGGGATTACTTGGATTTCTGCTTAAATTTGTCATGAAATATGTTCTGGTCTTCATCTCAGTCACGACAGTAGACAAACACAGTCTGCTTAAACTAATACTGCACAAACAATTATAAGTTCTTGTTTTTTTATTGACACACTATGTAAACATTCACAGTGCAGGGTGGAAAAAGTATGTGAACCCCTAGGCTAATTACTTCTCTAAAATAATTGGAGCCAGGAGTCAGCCAACCTAGAGTCCAATCAATGTGATTAGATAGGATGTGTTGGTTAAAGCTGCCCTGCCCTATAAAAACACACACGAGCTGTGAGTTTGCTGTTCTCCAGAGGCATTGCCAGATGACCAGCACAGTGCAGAATGATCAGTGAGGTGAAGAAGAATCCAAGAGTGTCAGCTGAAGACTTACAGAAATCCCTGGCACATGCTAACATTATTGTTGACAAATCTGTGAGACGTAAAACAACACAAAAGAATGGAGCTCATGGGAGGACACCACAGAGGGAGCCATTGCTTTCCAAAAAAGTCATTGGTGCATGTTTGAAGATTGCAGAAGAGCACCTGGATGTTCCACAGCACTACTGGCAAATTATTCTGTGGACAGATGAAACCAAAATTGAGTTGTGTGTGTGTGGAGAAACAAGGCACAGCACACCAACATCAAAACCTCATCCCAACTATGAAATATGGTGGAGGGAGCATTATGGTTTGGGGCTGCTTTGCTGCCCCAGGGCCAGGACGGATTGCTGTCATCGATTGTGCCCAGACATGGTCCATCATTGTCTGATCTACAACTACAGGAAATGTTTGGTTGAGGTTATTGCTGCCAAAGAAGGGTCAACCAGTTATTAAATCCAAAGATTCACATAAATTTTCCACCCTGCACTGTGAATGTTTACATGTTAAATTCAATAAAAATATGAAAACTTATAATTTTTGTGCTGTATTAGTTAAAGCAGACTGTGTTTGTCTCATGATGTGACGTAGATGAAGATCAGAACATATTTTATCACCAATTTAATCAGACATCCAGGTAATCCCAAAGGGTTCACATACTTTTTTCTGCAACTGTACCTCTGTTTTGGTTTTGACAAGTCAGACTGTTGACAAACTTCTGTGTGAAAATGTAATTTACTGTTTTTTTACTTAATTTTTTACTGTGATTTCTGCTCCAAGTGGTGACAGTTTGATCAGAGCTAGTTAACATGTCTGTAAATGTTTGATTAATCCTATTATTAACAGCAGATAAAGCAACAACATATTACAGTTTGAAATGTCAAGACCCCCAAAAAATGCTGCGCTCACTGTTTTTGCTTTTGTGTGTTAAAATTGTTTTTGAATGAATTATTTCTTTTTTTGTATACCAGAGAGAAAAAAGTGTCCTTGACTGAAACTTTTTTCAACTGAATCAAATAAAAATATTTTAATTCAATTCAAAATGACTCCAACAACTTTGTAAAAAGTGAAAATTCTCATTTGTCCACATTTTACTGAAGCTGCACACAAACAGTGAACTACTATGACCTTATGGGGCGTATTTGACCTTCACTTTAAAGTAACAGTCCCAGGTTGACATCAGAAACACACACCAACATAGACACACATGCACATGTGCACACGCTCTGGTGGTGTTTTCACAAAGGCACATAAATGATTTGATTTGGTTGTTGAAGATATTTTGAAGCATTTTTAGTTAATCCTGCTCAATATAGCCACATAATTTATTTTATATTATTATTATTATTATATTAATATATTTTAAAGATATCTAAGGAACTGAGGATGCCAAGAAGCACTGTTAAAACTCTAATGAAGAAGGGGAGAGAGAGGGATTCTGTTGGTCACGGTCAGGCAGACCAACAAAAATTTCAGCTCCAACTGCAAGGAAAATTGTTAGAGAAGCAAAGAAAAGCCTTCAAATAACTTCAGCTGAAATACAGGACTCTCTGAAAAAAATTGGAGTGGATGTTTCAAGATCCACAGTCAGGAGACTCTTGAAGGAACATGGGCTGCATGGTCGAGTCGCCAGAAGAAAGACATTTCTACACAAATGCCACAAAATATCCTGTTTACAATCCAAACAGCACAGAGACAAGCCTCAAAACTTCTGGAACAAAGTCATTTGAAGTGATGAGACCAAAATTGAACTTTTTGGCCACAACCATAAACGTTACATTTGGAGAGGAGTCAACAAGGCCCATAATGAAAGGTACACCATTCCTACTGTGAAACACGGAGGTGGATCACTGATGTTTTGGGGATGTGTGAGCTACAAAGGCACAGGAAAATTGGTCAAAATTGATGGAAGGATGAATGAAGCATGTTATCAGAAACTACCGGAGTAAAATTTACAGTCATCGGCCCAGAAGCTGCGCATGGGACGTTCTTGGACATTCCGACACGACAATGATCCAAAACACAAAGCCAAATCAACCTGCCATTGGCTACAGCAGAATAAAGTGAAGGTTTTAAAGTGGCCATCTCAGTCTCCTGACCTCAATATCATTGAGCCACTCTGGGAAGATCTCAAATGTGCAGTTCATGCAAGACAGCCCAAGAATTTACTTTTTGCCAAGAGGAATGGGCAGTTTTACCATCTGAGAAAATAAAGACCCTCATCCACAACAACCACAAAAGACTTCAGGCTGTTATTGATGTTAAAGGGGGAAATACACAGTATTAAAAACTGGGGGGTGTAAACTTTTGAACAGGGTCAATTTGGAATCTTCTGTTGTCATTATGATTTAAAAAGAGTAAACTTAAAATTTTTTCAGTAAATGTCTTCACTCAACCACTAACCATCGTTCACGCTCCTGCCCGCTCCCGTTGCTTTTTTTTCTCGTCCCACAGTCAGCAGGTTTTCCTGAACCAATCAGCTGTAGCAAAGTGCAACTGCAATTGGCTACACATGTCTAAATGCACTGAGATCACGCCATGTGATTAGCTGGTGTGTTACTTGTATGAATGAGCAGTTGAACAGGCGTACCTGCTGAAGTGGCTGTGAGTGTTTAGCCAAGGTTCTGAGTCAGATTCTCCTTATAAAGGCAGAGTTGATCAGATTCACTTCAGATTAACATTTAAATGTTAAAAAAATTCATACAACCTTATTCAAAGACCCTGACCCTTTAAGACTGTCCCTGTTGCTCTGAAAGAAGAACATTATATTGATATCAGTTTTAAAGGCTCCTGATCTCCACACACATCTGAAAATACAGGACAGTTATCTAATTTACTTGTACTTCCCTTTTTCAAACACAGCTGTTTACAGAAACCACAAAAGGTCTCCACCCAGAGATGATACTCTATCACCTTCACTCCACTGTTCAAATCCACAACACAGTTTGATGACATATATGAGATGTGAAGAAACTTCTTTGATTTTGCAAACATAGTTGTTCAGTGAGGAACCATTAAGCCATTATCATGAGCTTACAAAACCCTGACACTCCTTCACAAGCACACTCCTCTTTCACATTTTCACACTTGAATGATTGATCTGCAACTAAAAAGATAACAGGTAAACTCATGTCCAGTGTATATTTTAAAAACTGATGTATTATGTAGTTTAACTGATTGCAATCTATGTATTTTAGCATTTTTGATCATTTAAAGAAGCCTAATGTTAGCAAGGTAATTGCTTGTTAATTGTCACAGTCTCAATTGTACAGTGGCCACCAAGGCTCAAAAGCGCTGCAACAGGAAAACAGCTGCAAGTCCAGAAATGCAAATGCACAAACTCGAGCAGTTTGTGTGTAGTAGCAGATTTTCTACACAGTCATAAGAACAATGTCCCACAGCACAGACATGTCCAGGACAATCAAAAGGCAAGCACAGTAAACCCAGAGAAAGCGACAGTAGGATATCGGCCTATCATACGTCTACATGTGGGACAGGTGTCTTGGATGTGTGCAGGGTTCAATGAAATGTGAAGACTATCGAGGCATCCTGGAGCCAAATGTGCTGCCCAGTGTCAGAGACTTTGGTCTCAGTCACAGGTCATGGTCCTCCAACAGGATAATGACCTAAAATACACAGCTATAACAACCCAAGAATGGATCAGAACAAAACACTGGACTATTCTGAAGTAGCCTTCTATGATGCCTGATCTAAATCCTGATGAACATTTGTGGAAGGAGCTGAAACATGCAGTCTGGAGAAGACAGCCTTCAAACCTGAGACAGCTGGAGCAGTTTGCTCACAAATTGGTGGGGCACTAAATAAATGGGGCGTCATGTTCAATTCGCTTAGCCAAAAAAAATAGTTTCATTCTGAATGTTTTGTGTTCACATTCAAAATCATTAAAAAAAAAAAAACAGTTGGTTTATTTGGTGGGGGTATCTTGCCCTTATCATTCAGAGAGAGTCCCATGAAATGTACGGATGTAACAGCAGGAAGCACAACAACACTGAAGAAGACAGTGATGAATAAATAAATAAATAAAACCATGACCTCTGGATCATTCAACTTTTTGTTCTTATTTGACTGACCTGTGAAAACACATTTAACTCAAGTTTGGACCTTACTTAGTCAAGTAGATAAATATTCAAGGACATGTCAGCCTGGAAGTGGCAGCCATTTTGGTTTTCTCAATTTTGAAGCATTCTGGGACATTTCTGAGCTTCTGCTTATACAGCAGATTTGGATTCAGCACTCCTGAATACCCCTAGAACTGTTATATATTACAAATATTCACAAAATGCCTCCATCATTTGAATCTATTTTCATAAATTCCCCCCAGACGATACAGTAAGTCCCCAGGGTGGAACTCACATAACTTTGACTGTCCTTTTAGAAACAACACATATGAACCACAGATCAGTCTTCCTCTGGAGAGGAGGTCAGACGTCACTGCTGAAACTTCTACAGGTGAGTAAAACCTCCTTCAATAACTGTTTCAGATCATCAGCTGAGCTGCTTCAAATTTGTATTCTCAGGTAAACATGTAATTAGATTTAACCATAATTAATACAGATCATGGGGTTTGATTACGTGACCCAAAGTTATTTTTAGTTGAATTTCTGAAGTTAAATGTTAGTTTGATGAATTTCAGTGTTTCAGAGGTTTGAAATGGAGCAGCAGGTGTCACCATCTAAAGAGTAACCGTGTTAATCAGTGACCATCTGCACTCTTTGTTAGATATTTTTCTGCTTTTATGATGAGAAATGATGTTAACGGACTGAAACAGTTTGAGTTATTTAACATAAAATTCTTATGAAAAGTCAAAATTCTGAGATGTTTCTTGGAATAGAGAAAAATTTGGATGTGTTTTGTCCATAATTCTGAACTTTTCTCAGTCCCATGATTCATGTCTTTGTGTTTTGGTGTTTCTCTTCCTCCAGAGCTGAACTGATGAAGAAGATGATCTTCATCCTCCTCCTGTTCATCACTCTGACCTGCTCAGTCTGTGGTCAGTCCCTCTGCTCTCTGTTCACTTTCAAACACTAATGTGAATATTTCAGAGGAGAATTGAACACAGCTCTGTTCACATGAGGAGAAACAGGATTTTACAATCAAACCAGAGAATTTCTAAAATCTTTAAGATCATCATGTGACTGTGAGCCTGAGCTCTTTCAGTGAAACAGAGACAGAAATGTGTCCCTGTGATTCTGTAAAGCAGGAGTTCACTAAAGTTTTCAGCTCAGGACACAAACTCACTAAACTGCTTTATATGATCTAAACTGAGAGGGACAATCAGTCAGAATCATCAGTGATTTAATAGCTTATCTGTTGTGTAAAGATGTGTGTTCTTTAGAAAAAGAGACTTCAGGGTGACTTTGGTTTCTTCTTCTCTGTCCACAGAAACATTTGAGGTCAGATCTGCTCAGAGCTTCTATCAGGTCTTCAAGAATGAGGACGTCACTCTGGAGTGGACCTTCACCAACAGCTCTCTGGATTCACTTAGCTTCACCTGTTTAGCGATAATTGATCGCTGCGTCTTAGCCCTGTTAAGTTACGACAAAGGACATGAGGTTCCTCCGTCTGATCTCTTGAAAGGACGAGTTGCTTCATGCCGAGTCAATGTGACAGGTAAAGTATTTCAGCTGAGGGGATAAGAAACTATCAACACACCAAAAGATTTCAATAATCAGCTATTGACATTTTAGTAGTCAAAGTTTTATTCAAGATCTTTTGTATTGTAGTTCAGCCTCCAGACACTAGGAGGCAGCAGACATTCATCCATCTGACTCTGTTGGTCACTGGGTTAAGAGGACGTTCTCAAATAAGGAGTTACAACTTGATGTTAGATGATGAAGAGTGGTAGCTTTAAGCTGGTGAAATACTTGATGTTAACTACACAGGATGACCGATACACATCTGTGGTGCACGTCATCCAGAATTAACACGACACCGACTCAAGCTGCAGTCCTCACGTCAGCAGCAGATCAGTGTAGAGGCAGAGGTGGGCAACCTTAATTACCCAGAGGGCCAATTTGTGTCAAATTTACAGATACTCTTGATGAGGAAAAAATAATGTCTGATAAACAGAATATTCAAATATAAAGTAGTCATGGATATAGTACACAAGTATTCATGTATTTTAAGATTTTAGATTTAGAGACATTATTACAGCAAAGTTCTTCAATAATGTACTAAAAATGATATAGATTATACAGAATTATTTCTGTTGGATATCTGGGTTTTCTGCATATTGGTTAATTTTTGGATATGACTGGCAGGACACATTAAATGAGGTGGAGGGCCACATATGGCCCCCAGGCCACTAGTTTCCCAGCCCTGGTGCAGAGGCAGAGGAGAGAGGACAGACTGGTCAGAGCAGCAGAAACAACAAGAACAGACAAACTGATAAAAGCTAAGGAGGATTAATCCTGCTTTAGACGTCAGGAGACAAGGAAGTTAGTTTGGTGTTTAAATTCATATTAAAATTTCTTTCAGGGGGAGTGTGTTGAGTCACGTGGTCAACCTGGAAGAAGATCTGACTAGAAGTTAAACTGAAAGAGTCAGACGGAGCCCGTCCCGTTTGTAGACCAGGACAATTTGAAACAACAGCATTTATCAGTAAAGACAGAAGAGTGAAATAACCACGTCAAATCTTCTGACAGCTGCACTCTCACGTAGAAAAGGTAAGCTTTGTGTTCATGGTGATCATGGATGATGTTTTCTTTTCAAATGTGGGGTTATGTGACGTGATGTGAGTGTGTTTGTGACTTTGGGTCTGACCACTAGACTCTATTTCCTGTTGAGACGTGCTGTTTAGCAGGTTCTTCACCAGAGTTCATGAATCAGTTCATGTTTGTCTTTTAAGAAGATCAGACGTAGGACGTAGTTTTTTAAGAGGGCCACATTTGTTCCACCTCGGTTCACCACCCTGTAACAGTGTGACGTCATACAGGCGTGACAGTAACGTAACTGCTGTGAAAAGTAAAATAACACACGACGACTGAAAATGTGGTAACGAAACAGAGTTCTTTTTTTTAATGCAGAGCCACAACACTTTTAAGCATCTTTGGGCTTGAGTCACAGCCATGGATTGTGTTTTTTTGTCTTGTTTCTTAATGTGCAGTTTCTTCTTGGGGCTTTTCTGTCTCTGTGAATCCCACTTAAAATCATTCAGCTCTCAGCAATAAAGCAAAATGGCGATGGCAGCAACATTTCCTGCTTCACTTCCTGCCCTGGTAATCGAGTCAGGTCCACTTTACTATACGTGACGTTCCTTTTCTGAATAGATGCTTGGAACAGTGAAATTAAAATGTATTGTGGATGACATGAACACACTTCATGAAGATTTCTCTCTTTTTAAAAACTAATATGTCACATATGGAAAGAAAATGGCTGGAAGTTGCTTATTTTGGGCTTTTTTATTTACCTGGTTGTTTATTTAAAAAAAAAATCTGTAAACGCTGGACAGGAGCTCTGATACCTACGGAAGAGGATTAGGGTCACTGGGAAAAATAATATTTAAGAATTTGCTCAGAGTTCTGAGTTTAATGTCAGAATTCTTTCCTTTTTCTCAGAATTCTGACTTTTTTCTTTTGAGAAATATTTTTTTTCTCAGTGGCCCTCATCCTCTTCTGTACATAACACACCGTACAAGAAGTGGTTTTGTGTCATAAAGAGCACAGAAGAAATAAATGTAATGTTCTCTGTAGTAGAACTCTATGTAGGCCAACACAGTTAGGAACAGATATGGGGTTCTGTCCAAAGTGGATCAGTGTCATAGGAACATTTAAGTAATGTTACTTCTCTTACCATGTTTTTCTTTATTCAGAGTAAAAATTTGGATGTGTTTTGTCTGTAATTTGGAACTTTTCTCAGTCCCATGATTCATGTCTTTGTGTTTTGGTGTTTCTCTTCCTCCAGAGCTGAACTGATGAAGAAGATGATCTTCATCCTCCTCCTGTTCATCACTCTGACCTGCTCAGTCTGTGGTCAGTCCCTCTGCTCTCTGCTCAGTTTCAAACACTAATGTGAATATTTCAGAGGAGAATTGAACACAGCTCTGTTCACATGAGGAGAAACAGGATTTTACAATCAAACCAGAGAATTTCTAAAATCTTTAAGATCATCATGTGACTGTGAGCCTGAGCTCTTTCAGTGAAACAGAGACAGAAATGTGTCCCTGTGATTCTGTAAAGCAGGAGTTCACTAAAGTTTTCAGCTCAGGACACAAACTCACTAAACTGCTTTATATGATCTAAACTGAGAGACAATCAGTCAGAATCATCAGTGATTTAATAGCTTATCTGTTGTGTAAAGATGTGTGTTCTTTAGAAAAAGAGACTTCAGGGTGACTTTGTTTTCTTCTTCTCTGTCCACAGAAACATTTGAGGTCAGATCTGCTCAGAGCTTCTATCAGGTCTTCAAGAATGAGGACGTCACTCTGGAGTGGACCTTCACCAACAGCTCTCTGGATTCTCTTGACTTCACCTGTTTTGTGATCATTGATTCCAAGGTCTCAGCCCTGTTTAGTTACTTCAAAGGAGATGAGTCTCCTCCATCTGGTCTCTTTAAAGGACGAGTTCAGTTGGACAAAGACCTTCTCAGAGAGAGAAGAATCAGACTTCATGTGTCCTCCCTCAGGACTGAAGACTCTGGAGAATACAGCTGTGAAGTGGAAACGAGGGAAAGAGCTGGTGAGGCTTCATGCCGAGTCAATGTGACAGGTAAATTATTTCAGCTGAGGGGATAAGAAACTTAACCTTGCAGAGCAGACAGACCTGCCTGATTCTGAAATCCTGCAGGTCCGTCTTGCCAGCCTCCGTTATCCAACAAATTCACTTGGCTCAATTCTTAACGGTCCAATCAGAGAAGAGAGGCGGGAAGCAGAATGCAGACGTGAGGACAACCAGAAGTTGAGAACAGACATGCTGATTAGCCTATTGTCCTAATAGCTTCTCAGTGAAACTTGGTGAAATCTGCCCTCCTCAGAAGTTTACTTGTAGGGATTGTCTTTGACGAGGTTCATGTCACATATAAGTGTTAAATGAATCATCTGTGTGGTACAATTTAGTGTAAGATGATAGTAAAAGACCGTTAGCAGCCAAGTAAGCGGCTAATGGCTAACGGTCATTAACTGTTGTTAGCTGTTACATTCAGGCAAATCCATGAACAAAAACATTGAAGACACCAATAGACACAAACGTGAACACAGGGAAAAACTGTGCACATTTTTTAACGTCAGTTTTAGCTTGTTATTCTGAAGTGTCCACTTTTTGTATCCAGGGCTGATGTGTCACAGCTTTGTTATAAACTTAATGATTATGGACGTTAAGAGACTTTAGTTACTCTAATGGGAAACTTGTTTGGAATTATAGTAAAAATGGACCCTTTTGGACCCTGGGTCATGTGAGTCAGGTTGTTTTTGTGTGAACTGTCAGTAAAAACATGTTGAGTGTTCTCAGGTTTTCTTCATACACAGTCTTTAATGTCTCGTCACTATGACAGCCATGGTTTTTGATTTCTCACTGAGTGACCTCCACAGGCCCTAACATGTGAGTAAGAGACTGATCTTACTGATCAGGACTAACAGGTCTGTTCTTCTCTCCACAACAGAACCCCAAACTACACCTGAGACCAAGACTGAGACTGGACCAGAACCTGAGGAGAAACTAGGGACGGGAGAATGGATCGGCATCATCTTGGATCCAGCTGCACTGCAGAGTTAGTGTAAAAAGTTATGTGGCGTATAAAGATGTGTGTTCTTTAGAAAAAGAGACTTCAGGGTGACTTTGGTTTCTTCTTCTCTGTCCACAGAAACATTTGAGGTCAGATCTGCTCAGAGCTTCTATCAGGTCTTCAAGAATGAGGACGTCACTCTGGAGTGGACCTTCACCAACAGCTCTCTGGATTCTCTTGACTTCACCTGTTCTGTGATCATTGATTCCAAGGTCTCAGCCCTGTTTAGTTACTTAGAAGGACAAGAGATTCCTCCATCTGGTCTCTTTAAAGGACGAGTTCAGTTGGATGAAGACGTCCTCAGAGAGAGAAGAATCAGACTTCATGTGTCCTCCCTCAGGACTGAAGACTCTGGAGAATACAGGTGTGAAGTGGAAACGAGGGAAGGACTTGGTGAGGCTTCATGCCGAGTCAATGTGACAGGTAAATTATTTCAGCTGAGGGGATAAGAAACTTAACCTTACAGAGCAGTCAGACCTGCCTGATTCTGAAATCCTGCAGGTCCGTCTTGCCAGCCTCCGTTAACCAACAAATTCACTCGGCTCAATTCTTAACAGTCCAATCAGAGAAGAGAGGCGGGAAGCAGAATGCAGATGTGAGGACAACCAGAAGTAGAGAACAGACATGCCGATTAGCCTATTGTCCTAATAGCTTCTCAGTGAAACTTGGTGAAATCTGCCCTCCTCAGAAGTTTATTTGTAGGGATTGTCTTTGACGAGGTTCATGTCACATGTAAGAGTTAAGTGAATCATCTGTGTGGTAGAATTTAGTGTAAGATGATCGTATAAAGCCGTTAGTTGTGAGTAGCTAGCGGCGAATGGTCATAAACTGTTGTTAGCAGTTACATTCAGGCAAATCCATGAACAAAAACATTTAAGACACCAACAGACACAAACATGAACACAGGGAAAAACTGTGCACATTTTTAATGTCAGTTTTAACTTGTTATTCTGAAGTGTCCACTTTTTGTATCCAGGGCTGATGTGTCACAGCTTTGTTATAAACTTAATGATTATTGAAGTTAAGAGACTTTAGTTACTCTAATGAGAAACTTGCTTGGATTTATAGTAAAAATGGACCTTTTTGGACCCTGGGTCATGTGAGTCAGGTTGTTTTTGTGTGAACTGTCAGTAAAAACATGTTGAGTGTTCTCAGGTTTTCTTCATTCACAGTCTTTAATGTCTCGTCACTATGACAGCCATGGTTTTTGATTTCTCACTGAGTGACCTCCACAGGCCCTAACATGTGAGTCAGAGACTGATCTTACTGATCAGGACTAACAGGTCTGTTCTTCTCTCCACAACAGAACCCCAGACTACACTTGAGACCAAGACTGAGACTGGACCAGAACCTGAGGAGAAAAAACTAGGGACGGGAGAATGGATCGGCATCATCTTGGATCCAGCTTCACTGCAGAGTTAGTGTAAAAAGTCATGTGGCGTAAAAGATGTGTGTTCTTTAGAGAAAGAGACTTCAGGGTGACTTTGGTTTCTTCTTCTCTGTCCACAGAAACATTTGAGGTCAGATCTGCTCAGAGCTTCTATCAGGTCTTCAAGAATGAGGACGTCACTCTGGAGTGGACCTTCACCAACAGCTCTCTGGATTCTCTTAGCTTCTCCTGTTTAGCGATAATTGATCAGAAAGGTTCAGTCCTGTTTAGTTACGACAAACGACAAGAGATTCCTCCATCCGGTCTGTTTAAAGGACGAGTTCAGTGGGACAAAGACGTCCTCAGAGAGAGAAGAATCAGACTTCATGTGTCCTCCCTCAGGACTGAAGACTCTGGAGAATACAACTGTGAAGTGACCACGAGGGAAGGACTTGGTGAGGCTTCATGCCGAGTCAATGTGACAGGTAAATTATTTCAGCTGAGGGGATAGGAAACTTAACCTTGCAGAGCAGACAGACCTGCCTGATTCTGAAATCCTGCAGGTCCGTCTTGCCAGCCTCCGTTATCCAACAAATTCACTCGGCTGAATTCTTAACGGCCCAATCAGGGAAGAGAGGCGGGAGCAGCAGAATGCGGACGTGACAACAGCAGGAAGTAGAGAACGGACATGCCGTTTAGCCTGTTGTCTTCATAGATACTTAGTAAAACTTCTGCCCTCCTCAGAAGTTTACCTGTAGGGATTGTCTTTGACAAGGTTCATGTCACATATAAGTGTTAAATGAATCATCTGTGTGGTACAATTTAGTGTAAGACGATAGTATAAGGCCGTTAGCTGTTAGCAGATAAGTCAGCTGCCAACAGACACAAACAGTCATTAACTGTTGTTAGCTATTATATTCAGGAAAATCCATGAATAAGAACATTTAAGACACCAACAGACACAAACATGAACACAGGGAAAAACTGTGCACATTTTTAATGTCAGTTTTAGCTTGTTATTCTGAAGTGTCCACTTTTTGTATCCAGGGCTGATGTGTCACAGCTTTGTTATAAACTTAATGATTATGGACACAATGTTAAGAGACTTTAGTTACTCTCATGGTAAACTTGTTTGGATTTATAGTAAAAATGGACCTTTTGGACCCTGGGTCATGTGAGTCAGGTTGTCTTTGTGTGAACTGTCAGTAAAAACATGTTGAGTGTTCTCAGGTTTTCTTCATACACAGTCTTTAATGTCGTTCACTGAGTGACCTCCACAGGCCCTAACATGTGAGTAAGAGACTGATCTTACTGATCAGGACTAACAGGTCTGTTCTTCTCTCCACAACAGAACCCCAGACTTCACCTGAGACCAAGACTGAGACTGGACCAGAACCTGAGGAGAAAAAACTAGGGACGGGAGAATGGATCGGCATCATCTTGGGATTGTTAGTAGCTATGTTTTGTGTTTGTGTTTCTGTATTTCTTTACTTATCCAAAAAAAAACTTGTTTCAGAGAAAAGTCTGGAGCTAACAGTGCAGTTAGTATGAACCAAACAGGTGGGTCACATCAGACAGAAGTCACAGCTCTCAAAGAAACATCAACAATCTAAATATCCATGAATCTTCATCTTCAGTCTGTCCACATGGACATCATGAACATGAGCATCAGACACTGAAGCTCACCGAGCAGACTGCAGCCATGAAATACTCAACTGACCCTCTGTAGCCTCTCTGATTGGTTGGTCGAGCAACCAATCAGAGAGGCAATGACACAGGCCATAAATGCCTCCAATATATTCCACAGGTAGATGAGTCCAGGCCATGAGAACTGGTGCACCCTCATCATCAGGTTGATCTGGTGGGTCAGATCGTTCCCCCTTTCTCGTCTTAACATTTGTCTCACTAGTTGTGGCGAGGGCGGGCCGTTGTTTCAGAGAAGCTGATTGGGTAGTGCGAGGGCCATTTTACAGCATTAGTATCAACCTCCAACTTATCCTGCTCCAGAGCAGGTTAGCCGTTCAGAGTAAGTCCATTTATTAAAGGAGACCCAAGAGTGTTTTAATTTGATTTAAATCTTCCTTCTGTGGATAAACTTTGATTTCAGAGCTCAGAGTTTCACTCCACAGGTCAGGAAACATGAAGATGACTCTTAAGAGCAGGAGGTCACAAACTGTTTTGGCTTTTTTGTTGTCATTACTTATTATCAGTGTTGTCTTTGTTACATGAACCATCAGTTAAAGAAAGTGAGAAAGGTTACATGTGATCTGAGGTTTGCAGCTGTTTCCAGTCGTGAAAGAGGAAAAAAACATTTCATAACCTTAATCACTTTTATCTGATATTTAAGTCCAGCTCAGCTGCCTTAAGGAAAAAAACTTTGTGTTTTTTTATTTGTTTACCTGATCTTGAAATCAATGTTAAAAGAACCTTCATCACCTGTTCACAGGTTTTATAGCTTTTTATATACAGTTACAGGAAAAAGTATGTGAACCCTTTGGGATTCTTGGATTTCTGCTTAAATTGGTCATAAAATATGTTCTGATCTTCATCTAAGTCACATCACTAGACAAACAGTCTGCTTAAACTAATGCAACACAAAAAAATCCTACGGTTTTATGTTTTTATTCAGCACAATATGTAAGCAGTCACAGTGCAGGGTGGAAAAAGTATGTGAACCCCGAGGCTAATTACTTCTCTAAAATAATTGGAGCCAGGAGTCAGCCAACCTGGAGTCCAATCAATGTGATTAGATAGGATGTGTTGGTTAAAACTGCCCTGCCCTATAAAAACACACAAGCAGTGACTTTGCTGTTCTCCAGAGGCATTGCCTGATGACTGTGAGAGCACAGCGCAGAATGATCAGTGAGGTGAAGAAGAATCCGCGAGTGTCAGCTGAAGCTGAAGACTTACAGAAATCACTGGCACATGCCAACATTACTGTTGACAAATCTACAAAACGTTAAACAACACAAAAGAATGGAGTTCATGGGAGAACAACATGGAAGAAGCCATTACTGTAAAAAAAAATATTTCTGCATGTTTGATGTTTGCAAAAGAGCACCTGGATGTTCCACAGCACGACTGGCAAAATATTCTGTGGACAGATGAAACCAAAATTGAATTGTTTGGAAGGAACTCACAACGCTATGTGTGGAGAAAAAAAAAAAGACACAGCACACCAACATCAAAACCTCATCCTAACTATGAAATATGGTGGAGGGAGCTTTATGGTTTGGGGCTGCTTTGCTGCCTTTTCCATGTTTATCAAGACATTTTGCAGAAAAACTTAAGGCCATCAGTCCACCAACTGGAGCTCAACAGAGGATGGGTGATCCAAATTAAGGAAGTAAATCAACAATAAAATGGCTTCAACAGAAGTAAATACGGCTTCAGGAGTGGCCCAGTCAGAGTCCTGACCTCAACCCGATTGAGATGCTGTGGCATGACCTCAAAAGAGCGATTCACAGCAGACATCCCAGGAATATTGCTGAACTGAAACAGTTTCCTACAGAAGAATGGTCCAAAATTCCTCCTGACCGTTGTGCAGGTCTGATCTACAACTACAGGAAATGTTTGGTTGAAGTTATTCCTGCCAAAGGAGGGTCAACCAGTTATTAAATCCAAAGGTTCACATACTTTTTCCACCCTGCACTGTGACTGCTTACATAGTGTGTTGAATAAAAACATGAAAACTTATATTTTTCTGCATTTAGTTTAAACAGTCTGTGATTGTCTAGTGATGTGACTTAGATGAAGATCAGAACATGTTTTATGACCAATTTAAGTAGAAATTCAGGTAATCCCAAAGGGTTCAAAAACTTTTCCTGCAACTGTACCTCTGTTTTGGTTTTGACAAGTCAGACTGTTGACAAACTTCTGTGTGAAAATGTAATTCACTGTGATTAACACGTCTGTAAATGTTTGATTAATCATATTAACAGCAGATAAAGCAACAACAAATTACAGTTTGAAATGTCAAGACCCCCAAAAAATGTTGCATTCACTGTTATTGCTTTTGTGTGTTAAAATTGTTTTTGAATGAATTTTTTATTTTTGTATACCACAGAAAAAAAATGTCCTTGACTGGAACTTTGTTCAACTGAATCAAATAAAAAGATTTTAATTCAATTCAAAATGACTCCAACAAATTTGTAAAAGTGAAAAATCTCATTTGTCCACATTTTACTGAAGCTGCACACAAACAGTGAACTACTTTGACCTTGTGGGGTGTCTTTGACCTTCACTTTAAAGTAACAGTCCCAGGTTGACATCAGAAACACACACCAACATAGACACACATGCACATGTGCACACTCTGTGATGGTGTTTGACACAGGCACAGAAATGATTTGATTTGGTTGTTGAGGATATTTTGGAGCATTTTTAGTTAATCCTGCTAAATATAGCCACATAATTTATTTTATTTATAAGTAGATTTCTATGGTGGCCCTGAAGTGCAAACCCTAACAACAAAGAACTAAACACAATGACAAATAAACACAATGGCCAGAGTGTGTGCATGAAGAGAGTGAGAAGGAGGATGTGATTGGACAAAGTTACTGTTCAACCTAACATTATTAAAAAGATAAAATTAAATTAATCAATGGATAACATCAATGTAATACAAGCTACACTTGTATTTACACATATATTGATAACATGACATAAAGGACTACAGGCACACATATCAAGCACACTTTGAGTTGTCTTGTTTCCCATCACAGGAGAGCAGAACTTCTCCAAGGAAGAGTGTCAACAATCAGATTGCAATAAAAACACAGAATGATGGAGAAACTGGTCAATGGCAGGGACGTGTTCAGCCCAATAAGACAAAATAACTCGTGCATGACAGGCACAAACACCTCTTTGGATTCTCTCTCTGTCTTTTGTTTCATGTGAAATGATCACAACAGCATCTCAGTCCTGTTAGAGTATGATAAAGGACATGAGATTCCTCATCAAGGTCCCTTTAAAGGATGAGTTCAGTTGGATGAAGATCTCCTCAGTGAGGGAACAATCAGACTTCATGTGTCCTCCCTCTGGACTGAAGACTCTGGTTTTTACAGCTGTCAAGTGAACAAAAGTGAAGACATTTACAGTGAACCATTCCACATCATTGTTACAGGTAAATTCTCATTATGTTATAAATGGTTTATTTTAAATGTCTTCACGCCAACAGATCTCAATATTCAGCTACACAGTCCTGTACAGATCAATATTTACAACAGAGTTTTAGGGCCAAATTGAATTTTTTTGTTTTTTTAGACTTCGAGAATAAAGTTGTCAAATTTTAAGAATTAAGTCGTAGTTTTACAAGAATAACTTCAGAATATTTTGAGAGTAAAAGTCGTAAAGTTATGAGAATAAAGTCATAATATGATGTGATTTTAGGAGAAAAAACTCCATCAGTGCCCTGCGTCGTAAAAAGAGATGTGTGGAGCACTTTGTGAAACTATACTTCATTATATGTGTTACAAATAAGGGAATTCTTCAACTTTTAGTCCATCGCCATCACATTATTATTAACATTAGAACTTTAAAAATTATATGCATATCACGACTTTATTCTCATAAAATTACTACCTTATTCTAGTATTTTTAAGAATTTATACTCCTAATTTTACAACTTTATTTTTGAAATATTACATTAATCTTGTAAAATTATGAATTTATTCCCATAATTTAATGAGTTTATTCCTGAAGTCTAAAAATAAAATTTAGTGTGGTCCTACGACTTCATTCACGTATAATTATGACTTTATTCTTGAAGTCTAAAAAAAAAATGTTGCCTTACGACTTTATTCACATAAAATGAAGTCTTCAAAAAACAAAAAAATTCAATGTGACCCTATAATGCCGTCGTAAATATTGAAATTTTATCAGCAAAGGTTTATAAACACACTTGTTTGTTATTGTAGTTCAGCCTTCAGACTCTAGATGGCAGCAGACATTCAGCCATCTGACTCTCTATTGGTCGTTGGATAAAGAGGACATGCTGAAATAAGCAGTTACAGAGTGGTGTTAGACGTTGAAGAGTGGTAGCCTTAAGCCAGGTGTAGCCCAGATGAATAAAACACTAGTGGACAAGATTTATGAGGGAGGGAGAGAGATTTCTTTTTTTATTATTATGATTTTACTAATTGTATTGATGGATGTTAAAATGTCCCACGGCACTTGAAAGCACCACTCTGTTTTCATGAACCTGCTTGGAGGAAGTCCGTCGCCACAGCCAATCACAAGCCCCTGTTAGCCGTCAGTTCAGAGGTGAAGACCAGTCACGTCTTTCTCCACGGTCTTTTTGACTGCATCCGCGAGAGTGAGAGCTGCTACATTCCTGCTAAGAGGACGAGAAAAGAGGGGAAAGAAGAGGAAATAAAGCCTGCTAACTTGCCTGCTGCAAGCCCGGAGTCAAGCGATGCAGTGCCAGGAAAGGAGTTACGTCGGTAAGACGAAGCGGATACCTGTTTGAGAGGAAAGAGCTTATTCATACTTATCATCGTTGTCTATGCTAATGCTAGCTCGGTGCTTCACAGGCATGCTACTTACCTCCCATGTGGTGAGACGCTACAAGCGCTGAAGGTGCCATATTCAGCTTTGAGCAGAGCAACGGTGAGCGATGTCCCTCTTAGCTAAAATGAATGTTGTTTCCCTGTTTTCAGTATGCTAAAGCAAGCTCAGATGGTTTTAAAGGTCATGAAAGTGCAGTATTAAGTGGTGTGACATTTAAATATGTAATTACAACTAGGATTTGCACTGATATATATGTTTTAAGAGGTGCTATTTTGTGTGTCCTCACTGCCAAAGGACATAAAATCAACATTAAATATGGTGAATGTAGCATTTTATTTCATTTTATTTTGTAATTACAGTTAATGGAGGAATTCATCTTTTACTACTAAGTTAAAGTAATTCAGAGATTAATTTTTAGTGCCACTTTCCTATTGTACTAGGAGGCCTATAGTGCAGTAGGAGTAGTTAAGCACCTTCTGTTAATATCTCTTCCAATTAATGTTGAGTTCTGACTGTTATTTCATTTTGCACTTTTTCTGTTTCTCTAATGATAACCCAGTTATAAGCTACCAGAACGTTACTTCAGCAGTGTTAATCGTTTGCTGTGATGGTTATCATAAAACACTGTTAACATGAACCGTAAATATGTGAGTTTGAATGTTTTATTCCTCATATTGAACTTTGATATATTTTTGATTTTGTACGACTAAAAATGAAGTTGAACAGATTGAATTTCACATATGAGATGAAATGCAAAACTCATATGTTGATTATGAGACCTTTAATGATGCATCAGAGAATAGATTGTGATGAGTTTATGTGACCTTGTCTATAGGTCAGGTTTTTTGTGTGGACGGGAATTCGAGGACAGGAAGAGATTCAAATCGTATCAGATGGCGAGCCAGTGAACCCTGAAGGAGGAACTCGGAGAAGATAGACACATACCCTCTCACACAAACATTTGCATCACATTGACTTTGAACCCAGGTGCACCTGTTGAGATTTTCTTGTTTATTTCCCCTTTTCCAAACGTAAAGGGCCCCAACGGACAAAAATATATATTTTTGATACATTTATTTGCGCACACTTTTATTTGTTTTTTTTATTTGGGATATTTTCTTTTGGGATTAAATTGTTTATATATTCTGGTATATTGTCATTGCCTTACATTTTTGTAACAATACAAGAGTTGCTACTCAAGTTTCATTCCTGTTTTATTCATTATTGGTTCTCATCTACTTGGCTCTTACCGAATTTAGTTTCTTCTGATACTAGCCCTTTGAACTATTACTGCCCTGCGTAAGTACTATACTGTAATTCAGTTTCACATTGCTAACTTGGTTACACAGGGAAATACTCACTGTAACTACATGTATGCATAATGGCCGCCATGTGTCTCCTACATCTGTGGTGCACGTTGTCCATAATTAAGTGGACACAGACTGGAGCTGCAGTCCACTGGTCAGCAGTAGGATCAGTGAAGAGGCAGAGCAGAGAGGAAACTACACCACCTTTTTACACTGGCTTATCCACTCAGACAAACTTTCATCTCAGTCGAATCTTTTGAATTAATTACGGTAAAATGCACTACTAAGTTAATGGCACCAGCTCTGATGATCACGATAAAGTTTTGACGTCTTACTAAGATCAACATGAGTTTGGATTTGTTTACATGCTTGAAGGTTTTAAGATATCATCATACATCCGACTGCAGAAGTGTCCAATCACCAGGTTGAAGATCATCTGTTTTTTAATAATGAAGACCCTAGATTGTTTTAAATTTGATTTAACTATTTTTTTATTTAACTATTTCATTGTGGGTAAAATTTCCAAAGCCCAACTTTCAGTGTGAAAATCTATTATTTGACAACGTAATGCATTTTTAACCTATCCATGACCCTTCACGGACATTTTTGTCCATTTTCTAGAAAGTGGTAAAAAAAAGGTTACAGGGGCATAATTTTTGGCAAGCGGGGGTAATTTGGGGTTAAATTTGAGGATGCCAAGTTTCAGCATGAAAATCCATCATGTGACCGTGTAATGCACTTTTCTCTCATCCATGACCCTTCAGGTGAACAAAAAAAATCAACTTTCTAGAAAGTAGCTAAAAAAAGGTCACAGGGGTGTGATTTTTGACAAGAGGGGCTCATTTTGCTTCACATTTGAGAATTCCAACTTTCAGCACGAAAATCCATGATTTGACCCTGAAAGGCCTTTTTATCCCATCCATGACCCTTCGTGGACAAAAATGTCCACCTGTCATTTAGCCATTTGTTATTGTAGATATGTGTACTTACTATTCTCAAAATATCTGAGTTGACTCATGTGGAGTTACACTAAATAATTTTTGACAGGGATTTCAAGATTTTAACCCCTTCCAGGCCATTTTGAACACATCTGGGTGCTGTTTTTAGTGATGGAAAAACTACTAACGGGTTGACACAGAAATGTACAAAGAAAGTATTATATTTAATTACAACAGCCAATAAATAACAGTGCAGAAATAGTTTTGAGTACAATAGCTAACAATAAAAAACTAACAAATATGGTGACGGAAGAATAAAGGTGGCTAGGAGAGGAGGGCTAGAGAGGTTCAAGTGCTTTTTAGGCAGTATATTGCTTGAATGTATCTCTTGTAAAGAAACTCCTTACACCCAGTGCAAGAAGTCGCTGTTTTTGCCCTTTTGCCCCTAGGCCACCTTCTCGAGGGCAAATCTCGTGGGGCATGAACTAGACCACTAGGCCATCTGCGCCCCAAGTCACCTCACATATTTTGAGAAAAATAAGTACACATATCTACAATAACAAATGGCTAATTGACATGTGGACATTTTTGTCCACGAAGGGTCATGGATGGGATAAAAAGGCATTTCAGGGTCAAATGATGGATTTTCATGCTGGAACTTAGGGTCCTCGAATTTTACCCAAAATGAGCCCCCCTTGCCAGAAATCACACCCCTGTGACTTTTTTTCAGACACTATCTAGAAAATGGAAAATTTTGTCCACAAAGGGTCATAGATGGGAGAAAAGAGCATTACACCATCAAATGATGGATTTTCACACCGAAACTTGGTATCCTCAAATTTAACCCCAAATTACCCCCGCTTGCCAAAAATCATGCCCTTGTGACCTTTTACTGGACACTTTCTAGAAATGGACAAAAATGTCTACTTGTGTAACTTTTTTAAAGGTTCACTCAAGGGTTAGACAACCCTCTCACTGCACTCATCTACAAATCACACTTTAATCAGGAGACAGATTCACCACATCTCAATCACAAGAATTGGTTAGATTTCTTTTTAGGAGCAATCATCAAATGTTTTTCCCAGCTTACCTTACCCACACAATAAAGTTAGAAAAACGTTTTGTGAGAACCTTTATGAACTGGTGCTATATAAATTAGGTAGGAAAGACTGATTTGTTTAGAAAAGACAAAAGCAGAGTGACTTTGGTGGTGTGTGTAGAGGAAGCAACAGCAGAGCACTGAGCTGTCTGAAAATTTGGTTCAATAAGAGTTCAAGAGAAAGTTCAAGCCACAGTTCTCACAGTGAGCAGCTCAGATGTTGTGAAGAGGAAGTAGAGATTGGTTTGCTCGCTCTCACAAGCTGAGACATGACACAACTTTTCATCATCGATTAAGACGAAGGACAGAAAAGAAAAGTCAAAGGTTATGGAAGACTGCATTCTGACAAAGAAAAGGTAAGCTTTGTATTCATGATGATGTTTTGACATTTTCTTCCTGTATAATTTTAATATGGCCGACATGGTGGTGCAGCAGGTAGCGTAGATGGCTAACAGCAGGAAGGTGGCTTGTTTGATCCCTGGACCATCAAGGGTCTTAACATGGAGAGTTTTCATGTTCTTCCCATGCATGTGTGGGTTCTCTCCAGGAACTTCAGCTTCCTCCTACTGACCAAAAACATGCTCATTTGGTAGATCGATGACTCTAAACTGCCCTTAGACATGAGTGTGAGAGTGAATGGTATTCTTTCTCTCTATGTGACCCTGAAATAAGCAATAAGAATAAGTTAAAAATAAAACCCAAATTTTGAAATTTATAAAGAATAACAGTAATTTTTCTGTCAGAGACTGACTTCTTTATGATTCTGGGAAAAATTAGAAAGTGGAGGTGAAGGTGGCTCCATTAATGCTGAATTTGGAGTTTAAATTAACTCTGCAATTTACAGAAGACTATTAGGGCCATGTTGTTGAAAATTATTTTTAGTAAGCCGAGAATAAAGTTACATTTTGAGAATATAGTGAAGATGTTGAGATTAATGTCAAAATACATTGTTTGTTGACTTTATTCTTGACATTTCGACTTTTATCATTAAATTGATGAACTGCTTCTCAAAATTTCAACTTTATTCTCAACATTTTGACTTAAATTTGGACTTCCCCAAAATTATTTTCTACACCTAACATGGCCCTGAATACTCTTCCGTAGGTTGAAGCTTTTAAATATGAAATATTTAAACTTTCTTTCTGGTAGGAGTGTGTTGAGTCACGTGGTATCTGACGAGAAGTTAATCCAAAAGAAGAGTCAGTCGGAGCAACAAAATTTGAAACAACAGAATTTATCAGTAAAGACAGAAGAGAGAAATAAACAGAGCTTCTCACAGCTGCACTCTCACATAGAAAAGGTAAGCTTTATGTTCATGGTGATCATGGATGATATTTTTGTTTTCAAACGTGGGGTTATGTGACTTGATGTGAGTATGTGTTGTGGGGTCTGACCACCAGACTCTATTTCCTGCTTCAGACGTGCTGTTCAGCAGGTTCTTCACCAGAGTTCATGATTCAATTCATGTTTGTCTTTTACAAAACCCAAAACCAGTGAAGTTGGCACGTTGTGTAAATCGTAAATAAAAATAGAATAAAATGATTTGCAAATCCCTTTCAACTTATATTCTATGAATACACTGCAAAGACAAGATATTTAATGTTCAAACTGAGAAACTTTCTTTTGCAAATAATCATCAACTTAGAATCAACATCTTTCAAAAAAGTTGTCACAGGGGCATTTTTACCACTGTGTTCCATCGCCTTTCCTTTTAACAACACTCAGTAAACGTTTGGGAACTGAGGAGACCAATTTTTGAAGCTTTTCAGGTGGAATTCTTTCCCATTCTTGCTTGATGTACAGCTTAAGTTGTTCAACAGTCCGGGGTCTCTGTTGTTGTATTTTACGCTTCATAATGTGCCACACATTTTCAATGGGGGACAGGTCTGGACTACAGGCAGGCCAGTCTAGTACCCGCACTCTTTTACTACGAAGCCACGCTGTTGTTACACGTGCAGAATGTGGCTTGGCATTGTCTTGCTGAAATAAGCAGGGGCGTCAATGAAAAAGACGTTGCTTGGATGGCAACATATGTTGCTCCAAAACCTGTATGTACCTTTCAGCATTAATGGTGCCTTCACAGATGTGTAAGCTACCCATGCCTTGGGCACTAATACACCCCCATACCATCACAGGTGCTGGCTTTTGAACTTTGCACCTATAACAGTCCGGATGGTTCTTTTCCTCTTTGGTCCGGAGCACAACACGACCACAGTTTCCAAAAACAATTGTAAATGTGGACTGGTCAGACCACAGAACACTTTTCCACTTTGCATCAGTCCATCTTAGATGAGCTCAGGCCCAGAGAAGCCGGCGGCGTTTCTGGGTGTTGTTGATAAATGGCTTTGGCTTTGCATAGTAGAGTTTTAACTTGCACTTACAGATGTAGACGAACTGTAGTTACTGACAGTGGTTTTCTGAAGTGTTCCTGAGCCCATGTGGTGATATCCTTTACACAGTGATGCCAGTTTTTGATGCAGTACCGCCTGAGGGATCAAAGGTCACGGGCATTCAATGTTGGTTTTGGGCCTTGCCGCTTACGTGCAGTAATTTCTCCAGATTCTCTGAACCTTTTGATGATATTACGGACCGTAGATGATGAAATCCCTAAATTCCTTGCTATAGCTGGTTGAGAAATGTTGTTCTTAAACTGTTGGACAATTTGCTCACGCATTTGTTCACAAAGTGGTGACCCTCGCCCCATCCTTGTTTGTGAATGACTGAGCATTTCAGGGAAGCTGCTTTTATACCCAATCATGGCACCCACCTGTTCCCAATTAGCCTGTTCACCTGTGGGATGTTCCAAAGAAGTGTTTGATGAGCATTTCTCAACTTTCTCAGTCTTTTTTGCCACTTGTGCCAGCTTTTTTGAAACATGTTGCAGGCATCAAATTCCAAATGAGCTAATATTTGCAAGAAATAAAGTTTACCAGTTTAAACATTAAGTATCTTGTATTTGCTGTGTATTCAATTGAATATAGGTTGAAAGGGATTTGCAATTCATTGTATTCTGTTTTTATTCACGATTTTCACAACGTACCAACTTCACTGGTTTTGGGTTTTGTACACAAGAAGATCAGACGTAGGACGTAGTTTTTTAGGAGGGCCACGTTTGTTCCGCCTCAGTTATGCCTAAGTCACACATTCCCGTTTCTCATGACGATTGTGCACGACTGTACACGATTGAGGAGGCTGGTGTGATCGCTATGATACATGATGAAATGACTGTCTCACCCCTGGATACACCCCGTAAATACACCATCAGTGGCGCTGCTACAGCGCTTCAGGGGGCGTTCATCCCGCTCCAGTTAGGTTAATACAGCGATATGAGGAAAATTCCATCCCGCTGACAGGACGTCAGCCCCGCTCGAGCTCAGTTCGCGTCACGTAAGCCCCGACTGAGCCCCGTCGCTTGCGCCGTCTTGAACGGGACACAGTCGGGGCTCAAGCGGATACATCCTTGTCAGTCGTCCTCATAAAGCTGTCAGGATTGAGCCGCGATTGGGCCACGTTCAGCCCGACTGAGCTCCGTACATGCCCCGCTAATACCGCTCGCCTTAGGACTGCATTAGGCTTCCATCCCGCTGTACCGAGAGCGGCGATTCTCCACGACAGTTTTGAACTGTTCAAAACTGTCGGGACCCTTCCACGTTCCCCGCCGTTCATCCACGGCTATACAACGCTGATCCAGACCAAGTAGCGCATGCACCACGACCAAAGCACATTTCATCAGGGTTATGACAATCCTGCACGATCGCCATGAGAAAAGGGAGTGTGTGACTGGGGCTTTAGCCACCCTGTAACAGTGTTATAACACCTTACAGTAACATAACTGCTTTTTTGGGTGAAAAGTAAAATAACGCACGACGACTGACGATGTGCTAATGAAACAGAGTTCTTTTTTTAATGCAGAGCCACAACACTTTTGTTGTGGACAGATCTGACACCGATGTTGTCGTCATTATGATTCGACTTGAGCAGCGTTGCCATGTTGGCTCATTATAAGCCTCTTTGGGCTTGAGTCACAGCCATGGATTGTGTTTTTTTGGCTTGTTTCTTAACGTGCGGTTTCTTCTTGGGGCTTTTCTGTCTGTGTGAATTCCCCTTATCATTCAGCTCTCAACGATAACGCAAAATATGGCGATGGCAGCAACATTTCCTGCTTCACTTCCTGCCCTGGTAATCGAGTCAGGTCCACTGTACTATAAGTGACATTCCTTTTCTAAATAGATGCTTGGAATGGTGAAATTAAAATGTATTGTGGATGAAATGAACACACTTTATGAAGATTTCTCTCTTTTTAAAAACTAATATATCACATTAGAAAAGAAAATGGCAGGATTTTACTTATTTTGGGCTTGTTTATTGACCTGGTTGCTTATTTAAAAAAAAAATCTGTAAACGCATGACAGGAGCTCTGAAACCACTCTGTATGAGACATGGTTTTGTAAAATACAGAGTAGGGATGTAACGGTTACCGGTAAAACGGTAAACCGCGGTAAAATTTCCCACGGTAATCATTACCGTGTCTTTTTAAAAATTACTGTTTTACCGTGTTTAATCATCACCCTGTGTCAATAACTCACGGTGATGCTGCTGTTTGCCTGGAAAAGCCGGACCTATGTCTCTGTCCTCAATTAAACAGCCGAAATCGGTGCGCGCATGCGCAGTTTGCATTGTTTGGCCTCTGAGAGCGAAGTTTGAGCCACAGCGGAGTTTTGTCGAAACGGACTCTGGAGTCAGGTTGAATTTTGGATTTTTACAAGAATGCTGAGGAGAAACTGATAGAAGACAGTCTCCATGTCTAAACACGAAGCTGCAGCTAAAGAAAAAGACGTGCGTGATTTCAACGGCAGGAACTCTTCAAGTAAATGAACTGACGGAGCTGCAGGGAGACAGAGAGAGAGAGAGAGAGAGAGAGAGAGAGAGAGAGAGAGAGAGAGAGAGAGAGAGAGGATTCAGTGAGCCATACCTGAGAGAATAACAGGTGACTTATCAGTAATTCTATCCAAAAATGTATAAATCTTATAAAAAACAGAGTTAGTATCATTCTGGAGAGTGTTCCTGCCTTTGTTTAGGTGTGTATTCGCCGTATTTTTACATAGATCGCCTTTTTTCGTCAAAGTTCGTGTTTTATGGATTTCATCGATCGTTACTTGGAAATATTTAGAGGAGAAAATAACGAGGGGATCTGCCAGGGAGAGGGGAGACCAGAGGAGAATCATGAAGGGGGTCAATTGCTTCAGGGACTATCATCATTAAAACAAAGTCCTGGACATGGTCTAATATAAGGAGCTGTAACATGGACACAAATATTGCAGGCAAACTAAAATGTGTGAGTGTGTATAGAATAGTTTAAGCTCATTTTTTCTCATCTCAAAACTTTGAACATGTTCATTTAAAATTGTTTATAAAGAGAATCCTGTTTAAAGCTCATATCAGTTGTTTTATTTTCTTGTAATCACACCGTTAATAACAAAATAATGACAAATACTTTCCAGGATTGTTTATTTTGATTTCTCATGAAAGAAGGATAAAAATGTACTCAAAGGGCATTTCTTGACATATTATTGATAAAAAGACAAAAAAAGAACCATTAGGATAATAATATTGAAGGGGTTAAGTGATTAAATTGTGTGTAGAAGTACTTTTTGAACATTTTGAGCACACTGCAACAATACCGTGATAATAATGTTAACCGTGATAATTTTGGTCACAATAACCGTGATACAAAATTTTCATATCGTTACATCTCTAATACAGAGCACAGAAAAAATAAATGTAATGTTCTCTGAAGTAGAGCTTTATGTAGGCCAACACAGTTAGGAACAGATATGGGGTTCTGCCAAAATTGGATCAATGTCAAAGTGACATTTAAGTTATGTTACTTCCAGTGGCGTAGCTGGGATGTATTGCACATGGGTTTTCATATGTGTCAAAGGGGCGTGCATGTTTGGCATGCCGCATTGCACACAAGAATAGGGGACAGAAAAAAAGTAAAATAAAAAAAAAGTAAAATACTGGATACAACCTCTCATTACTGCAACTATTTGAGATGTTTTTCTTTTTTACATTCTTGCAAATGTATCAACATCCTTGTCCAAGTTAGGGGCCGTTTACATGGAAACTCCTGACTTGAAGCCGCAAAGATTCTCCCTTTCCGTTTTCGAATTCTTCTGCGTTTACATGACAACGCTCGGAGACGAGTTAATCCCCTGTAAATCCGCTGTAGTGTGCATGCCGGTTCAGTAGATGGCGGTGTAGGTCTGCAGAGATGCAGCGCTGCTACAACACACGAACGAAGAAGAAAACCTTTCACAAACAACAATGGCGAACAGACGCACAGAGAAGCAGGAGTTTCTTTTTTGGACAACAAATCTGTCTGGATAACAAACCGAGCACGGTAAGACGCTCACACGTTACTCGGCGGACGGAGGAAGCTGCTGTTGTTCCGGGTAGGCGCGCGCAGCCTCCATCTGAAAGAGTACTGCGCATGCGGTGACGTCGGCGTTTCCCCCTGAAACGCTCTGCTCTGTGTTTACACGAGGCCGGATAGAGGAGCGGAATCAAATCTTTCTGCTCTGGGGAGCGGTTTCAAAAGTTTCTGTTTTCACTGGAAACGCAACGTGGTCTCATCTAAACGGAAGGCCAAAACACAACGAAATGTTTGCGGAATCGATCGTTTTCAGCGTCATGTAAACGGCCCCTTAGTCTTCCCAGACATCTCTCTCTCAATGAAAAGTAATGTCAGGCTTGAGAGGCGAGACTCGCTCATTTTTGAGTGCAGATAAGTCTTGATCAGTTTAAAGGAATATTACACCCAAAAAACGATTTGGCCTCATTTTCTACTCACCCTCATGCTGAACAACACTGTGGAGTAGTTTTGGAACATCTAGGATGCAGCCGGAGATCTGTGGGAATCCTCGCTGTCCACTGCCATTGATATCATGCCTTGAATCTGAGCCCGAAGCGAACAGTGTCATAAAAGTCCACAATAAGTCCACAAAAAAGTCGGCAATATTCCTCCATACTGCTCGTCGCTGTAATCCAAGTGTCCTGGTAGATGCGTCCACCATTTACTCGAAACGATATCATTTAGCACATGTTTATAGCCTAAACAGTACTACTTAGCATTTCTATGAAACACTTACGGGTGACTACGGGAGCCGTGGCTGACCAAACCAAACGAATTCGCGCACTGCAATAATTAGGAGCGTAGAAGAAGAAACAAGAACCCAAGAAATCCCACATTCTGCTGACCCCTCTTGTGTCTGTCCACGGCTCCGTCGCTCACAGCAGAATGTGGGATTTCTTCTTCTACGCTCCTAATTATTGCAGTGCGCGCATTCGTTTGGTTTGGTCTGCCGCGGCTCCCGTAGGTAGCGTAAGTGTTTCACAGAGATGCTAAGTAGTACTGTTTAGGCTATAAACATGTGCTAAATGATGTCGTTTCGAGTAAATGGTGGACGTTACCCGCTCAGGACACTTGGATTACAGCGCACGAGCAGTATGGAGGAATATTGCCGACTTTTTGTGGACTTTTTGTGGACTTTTAAGGACACTGTTCGCTCGGGCTCGTATCTAAGGCATGATATCAATGTCAGTGGACAGCGAGGATTCCCACAGATCTCCGGCTGCATCCTAGATGTCCCAAAACTACTCCACAGTGTTGTTCAGCATGAGGGTGAGTAGAAAATGAGGCCAAATCGTTGTTTGGGTGTAATATTCCTTTAAGGTGACTGAAAGTGTGCTCTGCCTGTGCACCTAATGCTGCCTCACTTTCATGCTCTCCCTCAATATATCCTTAATAATAAATGTCATAATAAAGCCTCTGGATTTCATTTTTATTGACAAAGAAAATTAATGATTTATAAGGTATGGCTTTTCTGTCTGTGCCCTGAACAATTATCTGGACTACGCATATATGGATTATTTTATGGATGTATTGTGGATGATGCCCCGAGTGTGAACAGTTATTTAGCTCCTGTAATCATCAATTTATTTGCACTTCTGACTGGGGTGTGTCGCTCTAGATCAGCTGTATACATTGTATTGTTAGACTTATATTTACAAAAATGCTGCCATAGTGATAATCACATTCTTCATGTGATATTTGTGAACAACAACGCAGGGCGTGCTAACAACAGCTAACAATAGCCTGGTAGATCAGCATGATTTTTTTCGACTTCAACTGGAACACTGATAACTCTGAGATGATGTCACTCACAGTTCCGCGGTTACTGGAACGCAGCATTACGACAGTCGCCGAGCGTGCTCATGGGTAGCAGAGTCTTAATGTCGCCGGTAATAGATTCTCCTCACAGTCCCTTTAACTGCCAATTTCATTTGCAAATGTCACTGATCTGGAGAAAAATCTAAATGGTTGATTTTCATTGTAAAAGGATCAGAGGCTGGAGATTTTCTATGTGCTATCACACTCTGGGATATGTCAAAGATTAGTCAAAACATAGACTTTGGTGCTATTGCACAACATCAGATTTTAATTTTTACTGCCTTTGGTCCTGTTCTGACTTTTTAAAAGCCACAACTTTCATTACTCTGAAAACACCAGACAAATTTTTCTTTAGATATTTTTTGCCTCAAGTTATTTTCAGTGAGAAGTCCTGAAGCTACAGAGCTTTTGTCTTGTGTGTAGAAGTGCTCATGTAGAGAAGACATGTCAAACACAAAAAGGAGTAAATTACACAAAAAAAACAGAATCTGACCTTTTTAAAGTCAGAATCTGATGAAAAAGTCAAATGTAAAGTGCTTGTGTTTTTGTCCATAATTCTGAACTTTTCTCAGTCCCATGATTCATGTCTTTGTGTTTTGGTGTTTCTCTTCCTCCAGAGCTGAACTGATGAAGAAGATGATCTTCATCCTCCTCCTGTTCATCACTCTGACCTGCTCAGTCTGTGGTCAGTCCCTCTGCTCTCTGTTCACTTTCAAACACTAATGTGAATATTTCAGAGGAGAATTGAACACAGCTCTGTTCACATGAGGAGAAACAGGATTTTACAATCAAACCAGAGAATTTCTAAAATCTTTAAGATCATCATGTGACTGTGAGCCTGAGCTCTTTCAGAGAAACAGAGACAGAAATGTGTCCCTGTGATTCTGTAAAGCAGGAGTTCACTAAAGTTTTCAGCTCAGGACACAAACTCACTAAACTGCTTTATATGATCTAAACTGTGAGAGACAATCAGTCAGAATCATCAGAGATTTAATAACTCATGTGGCATGTAAAGATGTGTGTTCTTTAGAAAAGAGACTTCAGGGTGACTTTGTTTTCCTTTTCTCTGTCCACAGAAACATTTGAGGTCAGATCTGCTCAGAGCTTCTATCAGGTCTTCAAGAATGAGAACGTCACTCTGGAGTGGACCTTCACCAACAGCTCTCTGGACTCTCTTGACTTCACCTGTTTCATGATAATTGGTCATAAACCCTCAGCCCTGTTTAGTTATGACAAAGGACATGAGGTTCCTCTGTCTGGTCTCTTTAAAGGACGAGTTCAGTTGGACAAAGACGTCCTCAGAGAGAGAAGAATCAGACTTCATGTGTCCTCCCTCAGGACTGAAGACTCTGGAGAATACAGCTGTGAAGTGGAAACGAGGGAAGGATTGGGTCAGGCTTCATGCAGAGTCAATGTGACAGGTAAATTATTTCAGCTGAGGAGATAAGAAACTATCAACACACCAAGAGACCTCAGTATTCAGCTTTTGACATTTTATTAGTCAAAGTTTTATTCAAGATATTTATTTTATTGTTGTTCAGCCTCCAGACACTAGGAGGCAGCAGACATTCAGCCATCTGACTCTGTTGGTCACTGGGTTAAGAGGACCTTCTCAAATAAGGAGTTACAACTTGATGTTAGATGATGAAGAGTGGTAGCTTTAAGCTGGTGAAATACTTGATGTTAACTACACAGGATGACCGATACACATCTGTGGTGCACGTCATCCAGAATTAACACGACACCGACTCAAGCTGCAGTCCTCACGTCAGCAGTAGATCAGTGAAGAGCAGAGGTGGGCAACCTTAAATACCCAGAGGGCCACATAAAACTGTTTTTCCCAGCCTGAGGGACACATTGTGTCAAATTCACAGACTTGATGAGGAAAAAATAATGTCTGAAACAGAATATGCAAATATAAAGTAGTCATGGATATGGTACACAAGTATTCATGTATTTTAAGATTTTAGATTTAGAGACATTATTACAGCAACGTTCTTGAAAAACTTCCTTAAAGTGATAAAGGTTATACAGAATTAACTCTGTTTGATATCTGGGTTTTCTGCATATTGGTGGAATTTTGGATATGACTGGCGGGCCACATTAAATGAGATGGAGGGCCACATATGGCCCCCAGGCCACTAGTTGCCCACCCCTGGTGCAGAGGCAGAGGAGAGAGGACAGACTAGTCAGAGCAGCAGAAACAACAAGAACAGACAAACTGATAAAAGCTAAGGAGGATAAATCCTGCTTTAAACGTCAGGAGACAAGGAAGTTAGTTTGGTGTTTGAACTCATATTTATATATTCATATTTTCTTTCAGGGGGAGCGTGTTGAGTCACGTGGTCAAACCGGAAGAAGATCTGATGAGAAGTTAAACCGAGAGAGTCTGACGGAGCCCGTCCTGTTTGTAGACCAGGACAATCTGAAACAACAGCATTCATCAGTAAAGACAGAAGAGAGAAATAAACACGTCAAATCTTCTTACAGACTGAACTCTCACGTAGAAAAGGTAAGCTTTGTGTTCATGGTGATCATGGATGATGTTTTGTTTTCAAATGTGAGGTTATGTGACTTGATGTGAGTGTGTATGTGTTTTGGGGTCTGACCACCAGACTCTATTTCCTGCTTCAGACGTACTGTTCAGCAGGTTCTTCACCAGAGTTCATGATTCAGTTCACGTTTGTCTTTTAAGAAGATCAGACGTAGGACGTAGTTTTTATGGAGGACGACGTTTGTTCCGCCTCGGTTCACCACCCTGTAACAGTGTGACGTCGTACAGTAACGTAACTGCTGTGAAAAGTAAAATAACACACGACGACTGAAAATGTGGTAACGAAACAGAGTTCTTTTTTTAATGCAGAGCCACAACACTTTTAAGCATCTTTGGGCTTGAGTCACAGCCATGGGTTGTGTTTTTTTGGCTTGTTTCTTAATGTGTTGCTTCTTATAAATATGGCGATGGCAGCAACATTTCCTGCTTCACTTCCTGCCCTGGTAATCGAGTCAGGTCCACTTTACTATACGTGATGTTCCTTTACTGAATAGATGCTTGGAACAGTGAAATTAAAATGTATCGTGGATGAAATGAACACACTTTATGAAGATTTCTCTCTTTTTAAAAACTAATATATCACATTAGGAAAGGAAATGACAGGGTTTTGCTTATTTTGGGCTTTTTTATTGACCTGGTTGCTTATTTCAGAAGAAAAATCTGTAAATGCTGGACAGGAGCTCTGATTCCACACCGTATGAAACATGATTTTGTAAATAAAGAGCACAGAAGAAATAAATGTAATGTTCTCTGTAGTAGAACTTCATGTAGGCCAACACAGTTAGGAACAGATATGGGACTCTGTCCAAAGTGGATCAGTGTCAAAAGAACATTAAGTAATGTCTCTTACCATGTTTTTCTCTCAACAGAGTAAACAGTTTGATGTGTTTTGTCCATAATTCTGAACTTTTCTCAGTCCCATGATTCATGTCTTTGTGTTTTGGTGTTTCTCTTCCTCCAGAGCTGAACTGATGAAGAAGATGATCCTCATCCTCCTCCTGTTCATCACTCTGACCTGCTCAGTCTGTGGTCAGTCCCTCTGCTCTCTGTTCACTTTCAAACACTAATGTGAAGATTTCAGAGGAGAATTGAACACAGCTCTGTTCACATGAGGAGAAACAGGATTTTACAATCAAACCAGAGAATTTCTAAAATCTTTAAGATCATCATGTGACTGTGAGCCTGAGCTCTTTCAGTGAAACAGAGACAGAAATGTGTCCCTGTGATTCTGTAAAGCAGGAGTTCACTAAAGTTTTCAGCTCAGGACACAAACTCACTAAACTGCTTTATATGATCTAAACTGTGAGAGACAATCAGTCAGAATCATCAGAGATTTAATAAATCGACTGGTGTCTGGTTATAGACACTGAATCAGATGGATCCAGCTGCACTGCACAGTTAGTGTAAAAAGTCATGTGGTGTGTAAAGATGTGTGTTCTTTAGAAAAAGAGACTTCAGGGTGACTTTGGTTTCTTCTCTGTCCACAGAAACATTTGAGGTCAGATCTGCTCAGAGCTTCTATCAGGTCTTAAAGAATGAGAACGTCACTCTGGAGTGGACCTTCACCAACAGCTCTCTGGACTCTCTTACCTTCATTTGTCATATGATAATTGATCCCAACGTTTCACTCCTGTTTGGTTACTATAAAGGACGTGAGACTCCTCCGTCTGGTCTCTTTAAAGGACGAGTTCAGTGGGACAAAGACCTCCTCAGAGAGAGAAGAATCAGACTTCATGTGTCCTCCCTCAGGACTGAAGACTCTGGTCGATACAGCTGTGAAGTGGATACAAGGGAAGGATCTGGTGAGGCTTCATGCAGAGTCAAAGTGACAGGTAAATTATTTCAGCTGAGTGAATACAAAAATATCAACACTCCAACAGATCTCAATATTCAGCTGTTGACATTTATTAGTCAAAGTTTTATTCAATGTACTTATTTTTTTTGTTGTAGTTCAGCCTCCAGACACTAGGAGGCAGCAGACATTCAGCCATCTAACTCTGTTGGTCACTGGGTTAAAGCTGGGGTCGGCGATTTTGGAAAACTAGCATGAATTTGAAAGTAGCATCTCCTCAGGGCTCCGCCTAGCCCCACCCCCCGCTCACATGCACGCGCGCAGCCGCTATATCTAGAAGACTGATTCAACTCCAAACCCTCAGCACAACGTGTTTGTTTCACACTACACCAAGTCATGTCTCAGTCAGCGGTAAGAAAACACCAAACAAACATGTAAAGTTAGTTCGTACTCACAGCCGATGTTGATTGGGGTATAGGTAGTTCCTCTGACATTCTCCACATAGCTGTCAAATCTCCTGTTTTGGCCATGAAACTAACGTATTTTCTGTATTTTCTCCTTTTTTCCGCCGTCCTCCTGTATCAGTATTCTCTTGTAAATGTCCCGTGTGACGATATAATAATAAAAACACTCCTCTGCCTCTCCAAACTGAGCTCCGTCTCTAGCCTGAATGGGGCGGTAAAGCTCCAAAAGGATGGATGCCAACCACCGAAGAAGAAGAAGTCTCGCGAGAACTGCCACCTGCAGTAGCATGGATGGCAGTTCTCGCGAGATTAGAGCCAACAGCGGAATAAACTTAGAAAAATAAAGAGTTTATTTTAGATTTCTTGTACATCTGTCTTAAAATGTGAGGGATACTGGAGCTTGGTTGGTGTTGTGGGACAGCTCACAGCGGACTTCCCTTATTTTCAAAGACAAAACTTGAAAGGTAAGCATTCTCCAGCGGACTCTGTTCCCTACACGCTACAGGCTACATGCTACATGCACTGTCTGTGCACACCGGTAAAATGCACGCGCAGCAGGCACGCAGAATGGCGACGGGATTTGATTGGTGTAAAAACAGGTATCCCGGCAAGATTATTGGTTGGTGTTTTCCCTGTTTTACTCCTGCTGTAGATAGAGGATATTTTTCTCTCTGTTTTAAGAACACATTGTGAGTTGATGACCATCGGGTCATAAAGACCATTTTAACCAGTATATCAAAAAGTGTATCTAAATCAGATCGCCAACCCCAGCTTTAAAGGATAACTTCGGTTCCTGCAGCTTTTACATTGTTTCTAGAATGAAGAACAACAATATACTCACCCAGAAGGCTTTCCTGATGCAAACGGTGCTTCGGGAGATATTTAGATCCAAAATCGAGCAGCGGACACCGATATAATGGTAGCCCGTAGGGCATGGATCGCCGCTCCTAAAAACTGCATTAATCGTCCAAAAACTCATGTTTTTCACCAATATTCCATCATGATTCGCGCCGAATGGACGGCCATTGTAGCCTGTGTCTCTCCATACAGCGCTGTGTGGCTGAACTGACGAGTTTGTTTACATGCTCTTCGTGCACACTTGGCACAATGCAGTCCCACAAGTATTATTCTCCTGGCAACCTCCAAACCCAGACTGGTCCATCAGATTGTCAGGTGGAGAAGCGTGATTGGTCACTCCAGAGAACGCGTCTCCACTGCTCTAGAGTCCAGTGGCGGCAGGCTTTACACCACTGCATCCATGCTTTGCATTGCACTTGGTGATGTGAGGCTTGGATGCAGCTGCTCAGCCATGGAAACCCATCCATGAAGCTCTCTGCACTGTTCTTGAGTTAATCTGAAGGCCACATGAAGTTTGGAGGTCTGTAGAGATTGACTCTGCAGAAAGTTGGCGACCTGTTCTCACTATGCGCCTCAGCATCCGCTGACCCCGCTCCGTCAATTTACATGGCCTACCACTTGGTGGCTGAGTTGCTGTGGTTCCCAAACACTTCCACGTTCTTATGATCCAGCTGACAGTTGACTGTGGAATATTTAGGAGTGAGGAAATTTCACGACTGGATTTGTTGCACGGGTGATATTCTATCAAAGATCCAGACTGGAATTCACTGAGCTCCTGAGAGCGACCCATTCTTTCACTAATGTTTGTAAAAGCAGTCAGGTTAGACAACAGACAGTTACATTCAGGCAAATCCATGAACAAAAACATTTCAGACACAAACGTGAACACAGGGAAAAACTGTGCACATTTTTAACGTCAGTTTTAGCTCGTTATTCTGAAGTGTCCACTTTTTATATCCAAGGCTGATGTGTCACAGCTCTGTCATAAACTTAATGATTATGAACACGACAGTAAGAGACTTCAGGAGAGTCCGGTTGTTTTTGAGACGTCTTTGTGTGAACTGTCAGTAAAAACATGTTGAGTGTTCTCAGGTTTTCTTCATACACAGTCTTTAATGTCTCGTCACTACGACAGCCATGGTTTTTGATTTCTCACTGAGTGACCTCCACAGGCCCTAACATGTGAGTAAGAGACTGATCTTACTGATCAGGACTAACAGGTCTGTTCTTCTCTCCACAACAGAACCCCAGACTACACCTGAGACCAAGACTGAGACTGGACCAGAACCTGAGGGGAACAAACTAGGGTGGGGAGCATGGATCGGCATCATCTTGGGATTGTTAGTAGTAATTGTGTTTTGTGTTTCTGTATTTATTTACTGTTACAAAAGAGCACTTGCACACTTTAGCTGTCTCAGAGAAAAGTCTGGAGCTAACAGTGCAGTATTGAACCAAACAGGGGGGTCACATCAGACAGAAGTCACAGCTCTCAAAGAAACATCAACAATCTAAATATCCATGAATCTTCATCTTCAGTCTGTTCACATGGACATCATGAACATGAGCATCAGACACTGAAGCTCACCGAGCAGACTGCAACCATGAAATACTAAACTGACCCTCTGTTGCCCCTCTGTAGCCTCTCTGATTGGTTGACCAACCAATCAGAGAGGCAATGGAACAGGCCATAAATGCCTCCAATATATCACACAGGTAGTTGAGTCCAGGCCATGAGAACTGGTGCACCTTCATCATCAGGTTGATCTGGTGGGTCAGATAGTTACCCCTTTTTTGTCTTAACATTCATCTCACTAGTTGTGGCGAGGGCAGGCCGTTGTTTCAGAGAAGCTGATTGGTTAGTGCGAGGGCCATTTTACAGGATTAGTATCAACCTCCAGCTTACCCTGCTCCAGAGCAGGTTAGCCGTTCAGAGTAAGTCCATTTATTAATGGAAACCCAAGAGAGTTTTAATTTGATTTAAATCTTCTGTCTGTGGATAAACTTTGATTTCAGAGCTCAGAGTTTCACTCCACAGGTCAGGAAACATGAAGATGACTCTTTAGAGCAGGAGGTCACAAACTGTTTTGGCTTTTTTGTTGTCTTTACATAATATCAGTGTTGTCTTTGTTACGTGAATCATCAGTTACAGAAAGAGAGAAAGGTTACATGTGATCTGAGGTTTGCAGCTGTTTCAAGTTGTGAAAGAGGAAAAAAACATTTCATAACCTTAAGAACTTTTATCTGAAGTTTGAGTCCAGCTCAGGTGCCTTTAGGAATAAACATTGTGTTTTTTTTAATTTGTTTACCTGATCTTGAAATGAATGTTAAAGAACCTTCATCATCTGGTCACAGGTTTTATAGCTTTTTATGTACAGTTACAGGAAAAAGTATGTGAACCCTTTGGGATTACTTGGATTTGTGCTTTAAATGGTCATAAAATATGTTCTGATCTTCATTTAAGTCACATCACTAGACAAACACAGTCTGCTTAAACTAATGCAACACAAAAAAACTAAGGTTTTATGTTTTTATTCAGCACAATATGTAAACAGTCACAGTGCAGGGTGGAAAAAGTATGTGAACCCCTAGGCTAATTACTTCTCTAAGAGCTAATTGGAGCCAGGAGTCAGACAACCTAGAGTCCAATCAATGTGATTAGATAGGATGTGTTGGTTAAAGCTGCCCTGCCCTATAAAAACACACACAAGCAGTGAGTATGCTGTTCTCATGAGGCATAGCCAGATGAGAAGCACAGCGCAGAATGATCAATGAGGTGAAGAAGAATCCTAGAGTGTCAGCTGAAGACTTACAGAGATCCCTGGCACATGCTAACATTATTGGTGACAAATATACAATACGTAAAACTACACAAAAGAATGGAGTTCATGGGAGGACAACATGGAGGAAGTCATTGCTGTCCAAAAAAAATATATCGGCATGTTTGATGTTTGCAAAAGAGCACCTGGATGTTCCACAGCACTACTGGTAAAATATTCTGTGGACAGATGAAACCAAAATGGAGTTGTTTGGAAGGAACACACAACGCTACATGTGGAGAAAAAAGGCACCGCACACCAACATCAAAACCTCATCCCTACTGTGAAATATGGGAGGGAGCATTATGGTTTGGAGCTGCTTTGCTGCCTTTTCCATGTTTATCAAGACATTTTGCAGAAAAACTTGAGACCATCTGTCCACCAACTGAAGCTCAACAGAGGATGGGATGATCCAAAGCATAGAAGTAAATCAACAATGAAATGGCCTCAACAGAAATAAATACGGCTTCAGGAGTGGCCCAGTCAGAGTCCTGACCTCAACCCGATTGAGATGCTGTGGCATGACCTCAAAACAGCGATTCACACCAGACATCCCAGGAATATTGCTAAACTGAAACAGTTTTGTACAGAAGAATGGTCCAAAAATCCTCCTGACCGTTGTGCAGGTCTGATCTACAACTACAGGAAACATTTGGTTGAGGTTATTGCTGCCAAAGGAGGGTCAACCAGTTATTAAATCCAATGGTTCACATACTTTTTCCACCCTGCACTCTGACTGTTTACATGTTGTATTCAATAAAAACATGAAAGCTTTTATTTTTTTTGTGCTGTATTAGTTTAAGCAGACTGTGATTGTCTAGTGATGTGACTTTGATGAAGATCAGAACATATTTCTGACCAATTTGAGTTGAAATTCAGGTAATCCCAAAGGCTTCACATACTTTTCCTGCAACTGTACCTCTGTTTTGGTTTTGACAAGTCAGACTGTTGACAAACTTCTGTGTGAAAATGTAATTTACTGTGATTAACACGTCTGTAAATGTTTGATTTATCTTTTTATTAACAGCAGATAAAGCAACAACAAATTACAGTTTGAAATGTCAAGACCCCAAAGAAATACTGCACTAACTGTTTTTGCTTTTGTGTGTTAAAATTGTTCTTGAATGAATTATTTATTTTTGTATATCAGAGAGAAAAAAGTGTCCTTGACTGAAACTTTGTTCAACTGAATCAAATAAAAAGATTTTAATTCAATTCAAAATGACTCCAACAACTTTGTAAAAAGTGAAAAATCTCATTTGTCCACATTTTACTGAAGCTGCACACAAACAGTGAACTACTGTGACCTTGTGGGGCGTCTATGACCTTTACTTTAAAGTAACAGTCCCAGGTTGACATCAGAAACACACACCAACATAGACACACATGCACATGTACACACACTCTGATGGTGTTTAACACAGGCACAGAAATGATTTGATTTGGTTGTTGAGGATATTTTGAAGCATTTTTAGTTAATCCTGCTAAATATAGCCACATAATTAATTTTATTTATAAGTAGATTTCTATGAAGGCCTTGAAGTGCAAACCCTAACAACAAAGTACTAAACACAATGGCAAATAAACACCACAACACAACGGCCAGAGTGTGTGTGTGAAGAGAGCGAGAAGGAGGACGTGATTGGACAAAGTTGCTGTTCAACCTAACTTTATTAAAATAGATAAAACTAAATGTGTCAATGGATAACATCAATGTAATACAAGCTACACTTACATTTACACATATATTGATAACATGACATAAAGGACTACAGGCACACATATCAAGCACACTTTGAGTTGTCTTGTCATATGATGAGAAATGATAGAAAAACTGGTCAATGGCAGGGACGTGTTCAGCCCAATAAGACGAAATTACTCGTGCATGACAGGCACAAACACCTCTTTGGATTCTCTGTATATCCTCTGTTTCATGCAATATGATCAAAACGTCTCAGTCCTGTTAGAGTATGATAAAGGACATGAGATCCCTCATCAAGGTCCCTTTAAAGGACGAGTTCAGTTGGATGAAGATCTCCTCAGTGAGGGAACAATCAGCCTTCATGTGTCCTCCCTCAAAACTGAAGACTCTGGTTTTTACAGCTGTCAAGTGAACAAAAGTGAAGACATTTACAGTGAACCATTCCACATCATTGTTACAGGTAAATTCTCATTCTGTTTTAAATGGTTTATTTTAAATGTCTTCACACCAACAGATCTCAATATTCAGCTGCACAGTCCTGTACAGATCAATATTTACGACAGAGTTTTAGGGCCAAATTGAATTTTTATTTTTTTTTAGACTTCGAGAATAAAGTCGTAAAATTTCAAGAATAAAGTCGTAATTTTACGAGAATTAAGTCGGAATATTTAGAGAGTGATAGTCTTAAAATTAAGAATGTGTTGTAAAAATGAGATCTGTGAAGCATTTTGTGAAACTATACTTCATTATATGTGTTACAAATAAGGAAATTCTTCATCTTTTGTCCCATCAACATCACATTATTATTGGCATTAGAACTTTAAAAACAATATGCATATCACAACTTTATTCTCATAAAATTACTACCTTATTCTAGTATTTTTAAGAATCTATACTTGTAATTTTACTATTTATTCTTGAAATATTACATTATTCTTGTAAATTTATGAATTTATTCACATAATTTAGCAACTTTATTGAAGTTTAATGTGGCCCTACGACTTTATTTACATAAAATTATGTAAAAAAATTTAATGTGGCCCTACGACTTTATTTACATAAAATTATGACTTTATTCTCGAAGTCTAAAAACAAATTGTAATGTGGTTCCACAACTTTATTCACGTAAAATAATGTCTTTACTCACGAAGTCTACAAAAACCAAAAAATTCAATGTGACCCTATAATGCCGTCATAAATATTGAAATTTTATCAACAAAGGTTCATAAACACACTTGTTTGTTATTGTAGTTCAGCCTTCAGACACTAGATGGCAGCAGAAATTCAGCCATCTGACTCTCTATTGGTCATTGGATAAAGAGGACATGCTGAAATAAGCAGTTACAGAGTGGTGTTAGACGTTGAAGAGTGGTACCCTTAAGCCAGGGAAATACTCACTGTAACTACATGTACGCATAATGGCCGCCGTGTGTCTCCTACATCTGTGGTGCATGTTGTCCATAATGAAGTGGACACAGACTGGAGCTGCAGTCCACTGGTCAGCAGTAGGATCAGTGAAGAGGCAGAGGAGAGAGGAAACCACACCACCTTTTTTCTCGGGCTTATCCACTCAGACAAACTTTGATCTCAGTCGAGTCTTTTGAATTCATTACGGTAAAATGCACCCCTACGTTAAAGACACCAGCTCTGATGATCATGGTAAAGCTTTGACGTCTTACTAAGATCAACATGAGTTTGGATTTGTTTACATGCTTGAAGGTTTTAAGATATCATCATACATCCGACTGCAGAAGTGTCCAATCACCAGGTTGAAGATCATCTGTTTTTTAATAATGAAGACCCTAGATTGTTTTAAATTTGATTAAACTATTTTTTTTATTTAACTATTTCATTGTGGGTAAAATTTCCAAAGCCCAACTTTCAGTGTGAAAATCTATTATTTGACAACGTAATGCATTTTTAACCTATCCATGACCCTTCACGGCATTTTTGTCCATTTTCTAGAAAGTGGTAAAAAAAAGGTTACAGTGGCATAATTTTTGGCAAGCGGGGGTAATTTGGGGTTAAATTTGAGGACCCTAAGTTTCAGCATGAAAATCCATCATTTGACCCTGAAATGCCTTTTTATCCAATCCATGACCCTTAGTGGACAAAAATGTCCACCTGTCATTTAGCCATTTGTTATTGTAGATCTGTGTACTTACTATTCTCAAAATATCTGAGTTGACTCATGTGGAGTTACACTAAATAATTTTTGACAGGGATTTCAAGATTTAACCCCTTACAGGTCATTTTAACACATCTGGGTGCTGTTTTTAGTGATGGAAAACTACTAACGGGTTGACACAGAAATGTACAAAAAAAGTATTATACTTAATTACAACAGCCAATAAATAACAGTGCAGAAATAGTTTTGAGTACAATAGCTAACAATAAAAAACTAACAAATATGGTGACGGAAGAATAAAGGTGGCTAGGAGAGAAGGGCTAGGGAGGTTCAAGTGCTTTTTAGGCAGTATATTGCTTGAATGTATCTCTTGTAAAGAAACTCCTTGCACCAGTGCAAGAAGTCGCTGTTGTTGCCCTTTTGCCCCGAGGCCACCTTCTCGAGGGCAAACCTCATGGGGCATGACCTAGACCACTAGGCCATCTGAGCCCCAAGTCACCTCACATATTTTGAGAAAAATAAGTACACATATCTACAATAACAAATGGTTAAATGACAGGTGGACATTTTTGTCCACTAAGGGTCATGGATTGGATAAAAAGGCATTTCAGGGTCAAATCATGGATTTTCATGCTGGAACTTAGGGTCCTCAAATTTTCCCCAGATTGAGCCCCCCTTGCCAGAAATCACACCCCTGTGACCTTTTTTCAGACACTATCTAGAAAATGGAAATTTTTGTCCCCGAAGGGTCATAGATGGGAGATAAGAGCATTACACCATCAAATGATGGATTTTCACACTGAGACTTGGTATCCTCATATTTAACCCCAAATGACTTCTGCTTGCGAAAAATCATGCCCTTGTGACCTTTTACTGGACACTTTCTAGAAATGGACAAAAATGTCCACTTGAAGGTCATATGTGTAACTTTTTTAAAGGGTTACTCAAGGGTTAAACAACCCTCTCACTACACTCATTTACTAATCACACTTTAATCAGGAGACAGATTCACCACATCTCAAACACAAGAATTGATTAGATTTCTTTCTAAGAGCAATCATCAAATGTTTTTTCCCAGCTTACCTTACCCACACAATAAAGTTTGAAAAATGTCTTGTGAGAACTTTTATGAACTGGTGCTATATGAATTAGGTTGGAAAGACTGATTTGTTAAGAAAAGACAAAAGCAGAGTGACTTTGGTGGTGTGTGTAGAGGAAGCAACAGCAGAGCGCTGAGCTGTCTGAAAATTTGGTTCAATAAGAGTTCAAGAGAAAGTTCAAGCCACAGTTCTCACAGTGAGCAGCTCAGATGTTGTAAAGGGGAAGTAGAGATTGGTTTGCTCGCTCTCACAAGCTGAGACATGACACAACTTTTCATTGTCAGATTAAGACAAGGACAGAAAAGAAAGGTCAAAGGTTATTGAAGACTGCATTCTGACAAAGAAAAGGTAAGCTTTGTATTCATGATGATGTTTTGACATTTTCTTCCTGTATGATTTTAATGTGGCCGACATGGTAGTGCAGCAGGTAGCGTAGATGGCTAACAGCAGGAAGGTGGCTTGTTTGATCCCTGGACCATCAAGGGTCTTAACATGGAGAGTTTTCATGTTCTTCCCATGCATGTGTGGGTTCTCTCCAGGAACTTCAGCTTCCTCCTACTGACCAAAAACATGCTCATTTGGTAGATCGATGACTCTAAACTGCCCTTAGACATGAGTGAGAGTGAATGGTAGTCTTTCTCTCTATGTGACCCTGAAATAAGCATTAAGAATGAGTTAAAAATAAAACCCAAATTTTGAAATTTATAAAGAATAACAGTAATTTTTCTGTCAGAGACTGACTTCTTTATGATTCTGGGAAAAATTAGAAAGTGGAGGTGAAGGTGGCTCCATTAATGCTGAATTTGGAGTTTAAATTAACTCTGCAATTTACAGAAGACTATTAGGGCCATGTTGTTGAAAATTATTTTTAGTAAGCCGAGAATAAAGTTACATTTTGAGAATATAGTGAAGATGTTGAGATTAATGTCAAAATACATTGTTTGTTGACTTTATTCTTGACATTTCGACTTTTATCATTAAATTGATGAACTGCTTCTCAAAATTTCAACTTTATTCTCAACATTTTGACTTAAATTTGGACTTCCCCAAAATCATTTTCTACACCTAACATGGCCCTGAATACTCTTCCGTAGGTTGAAGCTTTTAAATATGAAATATTTAAACTTTCTTTCTGGTAGGAGTGTGTTGAGTCACGTGGTATCTGACGAGAAGTTAATCCAAAAGAAGAGTCAGTCGGAGCAACAAAATTTGAAACAACAGAATTTATCAGTAAAGACAGAAGAGAGAAATAAACAAAGCTTCTCACAGACTGCACTCTCACATAGAAAAGGTAAGCTTTGTGTTCATGGTGATCATGGATAATATTTTTGTTTTCAAACGTGGGGTTATGTGACTTGATGTGAGTGAGTATGTGTTGTGGGGTCTGACCACCAGACTCTATTTCCTGCTTCAGACGTGCTGTTCAGCAGGTTCTTCACCAGAGTTCATGATTCAATTCATGTTTGTCTTTTACAAAACCCAAAACCAGTGAAGTTGGCACGTTGTGTAAATCGTAAATAAAAATAGAATAAAATGATTTGCAAATCCCTTTCAACTTATATTCTATGAATACACAGCAAAGACAAGATATTTAATGTTCAAACTGAGAAACTTTATTTTCTTTTGCAAATAATCATCAACTTAGAATCAACATCTTTCAAAAAAGTTGTCACAGGGTCATTTTTCCCACTGTGTTACATCGCCTTTCCTTTAACAACACTCAGTAAACGTTTGGGAACTGAGGAGACCAATTTTTGAAGCTTTTCAGGTGGAATTCTTTCCCATTCTTGCTTGATGTACAGCTTAAGTTGTTCAACAGTCCGGGGTCTCTGTTGTTGTATTTTACGCTTCATAATGTGCCACACATTTTCAATGGGGGACAGGTCTGGACTACAGGCAGGCCAGTCTAGTACCCGCACTCTTTTACTACGAAGCCACGCTGTTGTAACACGTGCAGAATGTGGCTTGGCATTGTCTTGCTGAAATAAGCAGGGGCGTCCATGAAAAAGCCGTTGCTTGGATGGCAACATATGTTGCTCCAAAACCTGTATGTACCTTTCAGCATTAATGGTGCCTTCACAGATGTGTAAGTTACCCATGCCTTGGGCACTAACACACCCCCATACCATCACAGATGCTGGCTTTTGAACTTTGCACCTATAACAGTCCGGCTGGTTCTTTTCCTCTTTGGTCCGGAGCACAACACGACCACAGTTTCCAAAAACAATTTGAAATGTGGACTGGTCAGACCACAGAACACTTTTCCACTTTGCATCAGTCCATCTTAGATGAGCTCGGGCCCAGAGAAGCCGGCGGTGTTTCTGGGTGTTGTTGATAAATGGCTTTGGCTTTGCATAGTAGAGTTTTAACTTGCACTCACAGATGTAGACCAACTGTAGTTACTGACAGTGGTTTTCTGCAGTGTTCCTGAGCCCATGTGGTGATATCCTTTACACAGTGATGCCAGTTTTTGATGCAGTACCGCCTGAGGGATCAAAGGTCACGGGCATTCAATGTTGGTTTTGGGCCTTGCCGCTTACGTGCAGTAATTTCTCCAGATTCTCTGAACCTTTTGATGATATTACAGACCGTAGATGATGAAATCTCTAAATTCCTTGCAATAGCTCGTTGAGAAATGTTGTTCTTAAACTGTTGGACAATTTGCTCACCCTTTTGTTCACAAAGTGGTGACCCTCGCCCCATCCTTGTTTGTGAATGACTGAGCATTTCAGGGAAGCTGCTTTTATACCCAATCATGGCACCCACCTGTTCCCAATTAGCCTGTTCACCTGTGGGATGTTCCAAATAAGTGTTTGATGAGCATTTCTCAACTTTCTCAGTCTTTTTTGACACTTGTGCCAGCTTTTTTGAAACATGTTTCAGGCATCAAATTCCAAATGAGCTAATATTTGCAAGAAATAAAGTTTACCAGTTTAAACATTAAGTATCTTGTATTTGCTGTGTATTCAATTGAATATAGGTTGAAAGGGATTTGCAATTCATTGTATTGTGTTTTTATTCACAATTTTCACAACGTACCAACTTCACTGGTTTTGGGTTTTGTACACAAGAAGATCAGACGTAGGACGTAGTTTTTCAGGAGGGCCACGTTTGTTCCGCCTCAGTTATGCCTAAGTCACACATTCCCGTTTCTCATGGCGATTGTGCCGCGACTGTACACGATTGAGGAGGCTGGTGTGATCGCTATGATACATGATGAAATGACTGTCTCACCCCTGGATACACCCCGTAAATACACCATCAGTGGCGCTGCTACAGCGCTTCAGGGGGCGTTCATCCCGCTCCAGTTAGGTTAATACAGCGATATGAGGAGGATTCCATCCCGCTGACAGGACGTCAGCCCCGCTCGAGCTCAGTTAAGCGTCCGTAAGCCCGACTGAGCCCCGTCGCTTGCGCCGTCTTGAACGGGACACAGTCGGGGCTCAAGCGGATACATCCTTGTCAGTCGTCCTCATAAAGCTGTCAGGATTGAGCCGCGATTGGGCCACGTTCAGCCCGACTGAGCTCCGTACATGCCCCGCTAATACCGCTCGCCTTAGGACTGCATTAGGCTTCCATCCCGCTGTACCGAGAGCGGCGATTCTCCACGACAGTTTTGAACTGTTCAAAACTGTCGGGACCCTTCCACGTTCCCCGCCGTTCATCCACGGCTATACAACGCTGATCCAGACCAAGTAGCGCATGCACCATGACCAAAGCACATTTCATCAGGATTATGACAATCCTGCACGATCGCCATGAGAAAAGGGAGTGTGTGACTGGGGCTTTAGCCACCCTGTAACAGTGTTATAACACCTTACAGTAACATAACTGCTTTTTTGGGTGAAAAGTAAAATAACGCACGACGACTGACAATGTGCTAATGAAACAGAGTTCTTTTTTTAATGCAGAGCCACAACACTTTTGTTGTGGACAGATCTGACACCGATGTTGTCGTCATTATGATTCGACTTGAGCAGCGTTGCCATGTTGGCTCATTATAAGCCTCTTTGGGCTTGAGTCACAGCCATGGATTGTGTTTTTTTTGGCTTGTTTCTTAACGTGCGGTTTCTTCTTGGGGCTTTTCTGTCTGTGTGAATTCCCCTTATTATCATTCAGCTCTCAATGATAACGCAAAATATGGCGATGGCAGCAACATTTCCTGCTTCACTTCCTGCCCTGGTAATCGAGTCAGGTCCACTGTACTATAAGTGACATTCCTTTTCTAAATAGATGCTTGGAATGGTGAAATTAAAATGTATTGTGGATGAAATGAACACACTTTATGAAGATTTCTGTCTTTTTAAAAACTAATATATCACATTAGAAAAGAAAATGGCAGGATTTTACTTATTTTGGGCTTGTTTATTGACCTGGTTGCTTATTTAAAAAATCTGTATATTAGCATGACAGGAGCTCTGAAACCACTCTGTATGAGACATGGTTTTGTAAAATACAGAGTAGGGATGTAACGGTTACGGTAAAGCGGTAAACATTTCCCAGTAATCATTACCGTGTCTTTTTAAAAATTACTGTTTTACCGTGTTTAATCATCACCCTGTGTCAATAACTCACGGTGATGCTGCTGTTTGCCTGGAAAAGCCGGACCTATGTCTCTGTCCTCAATTAAACAGCCGAAATCGGTCTTGCGCATCGTTTGCGTGTTTGGCCTCTGAGGCGAAGTTTGAGCCACAGCGGAGTTTTGTCGAAAGCGGACTCTGGAGTCAGGTTGAATTTTGGATTTTTACAAGGATGCTGAGGAGAAACTGATAGAAGACAGTCTCCTGTCTAAACCGCGAAGCTGCAGCTAAAAGAAAAAAGGCGTCGCGTGATTTCAAGCGGCAGGAACTCTTGAGTAAATGAACTGGCCAGATGCAGGGAGACAGAGAGAGAGAGAGAGAGAGACTCAGTGAGCCATACCTGAGAGAATAACAGGTGACTTATCAGTAATTCTATCCAAAAATGTATAAATCTTATAAATAACAGAGTTAGTATCATTCTGGAGAGTGTTCCTGCCTTTGTTTAGGTGTGTATTCGCCGTATTTTTACATAGATCGCCTTTTTTTCACAAAGTTCGTGTTTTATGGATTTCATCGATCGTTACTTGGAAATATTTAGAGGAGAAAATAACGAGGGGATCTGCCAGCGAGAGGGGAGACCAGAGGAGAATCATGAAGGGGGTCAATTGCTTCAGGGACTATCATCATTAAAACAAAGTCCTGGACATGGTCTAATATAAGGAGCTGTAACATGGACACAAATATTGCAGGCAAACTAAAATGTGTGAGTGTGTATAGAATAGTTTAAGCTCATTTTTTCTCATCTCAAAACTTTGAACATGTTCATTTAAAATTGTTTATAAAGAGAATCCTGTTTAAAGCTCATATCAGTTGTTTTATTTTCTTGTAATCACACCGTTAATAACAAAATAATGACAAATACTTTCCAGGATTGTTTATTTTGATTTCTCATGAAAGAAGGATAAAAATGTACTCAAAGGGCATTTCAAAATTTTCATATCGTTACATCTCTAATACAGAGCACAGAAAAAATAAATGTAATGTTCTCTGAAGTAGAGCTTTATGTAGGCCAACACAGTTAGGAACAGATATGGGGTTCTGCCAAAATTGGATCAATGTCAAAGTGACATTTAAGTTATGTTACTTCCAGTGGCGTAGCTGGGATGTATTGCACATGGGTTTTCATATGTGTCAAAGGGGCCTGCATGTTTGGCATGCCGCATTGCACACAAGAATAGGGGACAGAAAAAAAGTAAAATTAAAAAAAAGTAAAATACTGGATACAACCTCTCATTACTGCAACTATTTGAGATGTTTTTCTTTTTTACATTCTTGCAAATGTATCAACATCCTTGTCCAAGTTAGTCTTCCCAGACATCTCTCTCTCAATGAAAAGTAATGTCAGGCTTGAGAGGCGAGACTCGCTCATTTTTGAGTACAGATAAGTCTTGATCAGTTTAAGGTGACTGAAAGTGCGCTCTGCCTGTGCACCTAATGCTGCCTCACTTTCATGCTCTCCCTCAATATATCCTTAATAATAAATGTCATAATAAAGCCTCTGGATTTCATTTTTATTGACAAAGAAAATTAATGATTTATAAGGTATGGCTTTTCTGTCTGTGCCCTGAACAATTATCTGGACTATGCATATATGGATTATTTTATGGATGTATTGTGGATGATGCCCCGAGTGTGAACAGTTATTTAGCTCCTGTAATCATCAATTTATTTGCACTTCTGACTGGGGTGTGTCGCTCTAGATCAGCTGTATACATCGTATTGTTAGACTTATATTTACAAAAATGCTGCCATAGTGATAATCACATTCTTCGTGTGATATTTGTGAACAACAACGCAGGGCGTGCTAACAACAGCTAACAATAGCCTGGTAGATCAGCATGATTTTTTTCGACTTCAACTGGAACACTGATAACTCTGAGATGATGTCACTCACAGTTCCGCGGTTACTGGAACGCAGCATTACGACAGTCGCCGAGCGGGCTCATGGGTAGCAGAGTCTTAATGTCGCCGGTAATAGATTCTCCTCACAGTCCCTTTAACTGCCAATTTCATTTGCAAATGTCACTGATCTGGAGAAAAATCTAAATGGTTGATTTTCATTGTAAAAGGATCAGAGGCTGGAGATTTTCTATGTGCTATCACACTCTGGGATATGTCAAAGATTAGTCAAAACATAGACTTTGGTGCTATTGCACAACATCAGATTTTAATTTTTACTGCCTTTGGTCCTGTTCTGACTTTTTAAAAGCCACAACTTTCATTACTCTGAAAACACCAGATAAATTTTTCTTTAGATATTTTTTGCCTCAAGTTATTTTCAGTAAGAAGTCCTGAAGCTACAGAGCTTTTGTCTTGTGTGTAGAAGTGCTCATGTAGAGAAGACATGTCAAACACAAAAAGGAGTAAATTACACAAAAAAAACAGAATCTGACCTTTTTAAAGTCAGAATCTGATGAAAAAGTCAAATGTAAAGTGCTTGTGTTTTTGTCCATAATTCTGAACTTTTCTCAGTCCCATGATTCATGTCTTTGTGTTTTGGTGTTTCTCTTCCTCCAGAGCTGAACTGATGAAGAAGATGATCTTCATCCTCCTCCTGTTCATCACTCTGACCTGCTCAGTCTGTGGTCAGTCCCTCTGTTCACTTTCAAACACTAATGTGAATATTTCAGAGGAGAATTGAACACAGCTCTGTTCACATGAGGAGAAACAGGATTTTACAATCAAACCAGAGAATTTCTAAAATCTTTAAGATCATCATGTGACTGTGAGCCTGAGCTCTTTCAGTGAAACAGAGACAGAAATGTGTCCCTGTGATTCTGTAAAGCAGGAGTTCACTAAAGTTTTCAGCTCAGGACACAAACTCACTAAACTGCTTTATATGATCTAAACTGTGAGAGACAATCAGTCAGAATCATCAGAGATTTAATATCTTGTCTGGCATGTAAAGATGTGTGTTCTTTAGAAAAGAGACTTCAGGGTGACTTTGTTTTCTTCTTCTCTGTCCACAGAAACATTTGAGGTCAGATCTGCTCAGAGCTTCTATCAGGTCTTCAAGAATGAGGGCGTCACTCTGGAGTGGACCTTCACCAACAGCTCTCTGGATTCTCTTCACTTCACCTGTTTCATGGTAATTGGTCATAAACCCTCAGCCCTGTTTAGTTATGACAAAGGACATGAGGTTCCTCCGTCTGGTCCCTTTAAAGGACGAGTTCAGTTGGACAAAGATGTCCTCAGAGAGAGAAGAATCAGACTTCATGTGTCCTCCCTCAGGACTGAAGACTCTGGAGAATACAGCTGTGAAGTGGAAACGAGGGAAGGATTGGGTCAGGCTTCATGCAGAGTCAATGTGACAGGTAAACCATTCCAGCTGAGGGGATAAGAAACTATCAACACACCAAGAGACCTCAGTATTCAGCTTTTGACATTTTATTAGTCAAAGTTTTATTCAAGATATTTATTTTATTGTAGTTCAGCTTCCAGACACTAGGAGGCAGCAGACATTCAGCCATCTGACTCTGTTGGTCACTGGGGTTAGAGGACCTTCTCAAATAAGGAGTTACAACTTGATGTTAGATGATGAAGAGTGGTAGCTTTAAGCTGGTGAAATACTTGATGTTAACTACACAGGATGACCGATACACATCTGTGGTGCACGTCATCCAGAATTAACACGACACCGACTCAAGCTGCAGTCCTCACGTCAGCAGTAGATCAGTGAAGAGCAGAGGTGGGCAACCTTAAATACCCAGAGGGCCACATAAAACTGTTTTTCCCAGCCTGAGGGACACATTGTGTCAAATTCACAGACTTGATGAGTAAAAAATAATGTCTGAAACAGAATATGCAAATATAAAGTAGTCATGGATATGGTACACAAGTATTCATGTATTTTAAGATTTTAGATTTAGAGACATTATTACAGCAACGTTCTTGAAAAACTTCCTTAAAGTGATAAAGGTTATACAGAATTAACTCTGTTTGATATCTGGGTTTTCTGCATATTGGTGGAATTTTGGATATGACTGGCGGGCCACATTAAATGAGATGGAGGGCCACATATGGCCCCCAGGCCACTAGTTGCCCACCCCTGGTGCAGAGGCAGAGGAGAGAGGACAGACTAGTCAGAGCAGCAGAAACAACAAGAACAGACAAACTGATAAAAGCTAAGGAGGATAAATCCTGCTTTAAACGTCAGGAGACAAGGAAGTTAGTTTGGTGTTTAAATTCATATTTATATATTCATAATTTCTTTCAGGGGGAGCGTGTTGAGTCACGTGGTCAAACCGGAAGAAGATCTGATGAGAAGTTAAACCGAGAGAGTCTGACGGAGCCCCGTTTGTAGACCAGGACAATCTGAAACAACAGCATTCATCAGTAAAGACGGAAGAGTGAAATAAACACGTCAAATCTTCTTACAGACTGAACTCTCACGTAGAAAAGGTAAGCTTTGTGTTCATGGTGATCATGGATGATGTTTTGTTTTCAAATGTGGGGTTATGTGACGTGATGTGAGTGTGTTTGTGTTTTGGGGTCTGACCACCAGACTCTATTTCCTGCTTCAGACGTACTGTTCAGCAGGTTCTTCACCAGAGTTCATGATTCAGTTCACGTTTGTCTTTTAAGAAGATCAGGCGAGGGCGTGAAGTTTTTATGGAGGACGACGTTTGTTCCGCCTCGGTTCACCACCCTGTAACAGTGTGACGTCGTACAGTAACGTAACTGCTGTGAAAAGTAAAATAACACACGACGACTGAAAATGTGGTAACGAAACAGAGTTCTTTTTTTAATGCAGAGCCACAACACTTTTAAGCATCTTTGGGCTTGAGTCACAGCCATGGGTTGTGTTTTTTTGTCTTGTTTCTTAATGTGTTGCTTCTTATAAATATGGCGATGGCAGCAACATTTCCTGCTTCACTTCCTGCCCTGGTAATCGAGTCAGGTCCACTTTACTATACGTGATGTTCCTTTTCTGAATAGATGCTTGGAACAGTGAAATTAAAATGTATTGTGGATGAAATGAACACACTTTATGAAGATTTCTCTCTTTTTAAAAACTAATATATCACATTAGGAAAGGAAATGACAGGGTTTTGCTTATTTTGGGCTTTTTTATTGACCTGGTTGCTTATTTCAGAAGAAAAATCTGTAAATGCTGGACAGGAGCTCTGATTCCACACCATATGAGACATGATTTTGTAAATAAAGAGCACAGAAGAAATAAATGTAATGTTCTCTGTAGTAGAACTTTATGTAGGCCAACACAGTGAGGAACAGATATGTGGTTCTGTCCAAGTGGATCAGTGTCAAAGGAACATTTAAGTAATGTTACTTCTCTTACCATGTTTTTCTCTGAATAGAGTAAACAGTTTGATGTGTTTTGTCCATAATTCTGAACTTTTCTCAGTCCCATGATTCATGTCTTTGTGTTTTGGTGTTTCTCTTCCTCCAGAGCTGAACTGATGAAGAAGATGATCTTCATCCTCCTCCTGTTCATCACTCTGACCTGCTCAGTCTGTGGTCAGTCCCTCTGCTCTCTGTTCACTTTCAAACACTAATGTGAAGATTTCAGAGGAGAATTGAACACAGCTCTGTTCACATGAGGAGAAACAGGATTTTACAATCAAACCAGAGAATTTCTAAAATCTTTAAGATCATCATGTGACTGTGAGCCTGAGCTCTTTCAGTGAAACAGAGACAGAAATGTGTCCCTGTGATTCTGTAAAGCAGGAGTTCACTAAAGTTTTCAGCTCAGGACACAAACTCACTAAACTGCTTTATATGATCGAAACTGTGCGAGGCAATCAGTCAGAATCATTTAATAACTTGTCTGGTGTGTAAAGATGTGTGTTCTTTAGAAAAAGAGACTTCAGGGTGACTTTGGTTTCTTCTTCTCTGTCCACAGAAACATTTGAGGTCAGATCTGCTCAGAGCTTCTATCAGGTCTTCAAGAATGAGAACGTCACTCTGGAGTGGACCTTCACCAACAGCTCTCTGGATTCTCTTACCTTCTCCTGTTTTCTGGTAATTGATTGGAAAGGTTCAGTCCTGTTTAGGTACGACAAACGACAAGAGATTCCTCCATCCGGTCTGTTTAAAGGACGAGTCCAGTTGGACCAAGACGTCCTCAGAGAGGGAACGATCAGACTTCATGTGTCCTCCCTCAGGACTGAAGACTCTGGAGAATACAGCTGTGAAGTGGAAACGAGGGAAGGACTTGGTGAGGCTTCATGCCGAGTCAATGTGACAGGTAAATTATTTCAGCTGAGGGGATAAGAAACTTAACCTTGCAGAGCAGACAGACCTGCCTGATTCTGAAATCCTGCAGGTTCGTCTTGCCAGCCTCCGTTATCCAACAAATTCACTCGGCTGAATTCTTAACGGCCCAATCAGGGAAGAGAGGCGGGAGCAGCAGAATGCGGACGTGACGACAGCCGGAAGTAGAGAACGGACATGCCGTTTAGCCTGTTGTCTTCATAGATACTTAGTAAAACTTCTGCCCTCCTCAGAAGTTTACCTGTAGGGATTGTCTTTGACAAGGTTCATGTCACATATAAGTGTTAAATGAATCATCTGTGTGGTACAATTTAGTGTAAGACGATAGTATAAGGCCGTTAGCTGTTAGCAGATAAGTCAGCTGCCAACAGACACAAACAGTCATTAACTGTTGTTAGCTATTATATTCAGGAAAATCCATGAATAAGAACATTTAAGACACCAACAGACACAAACATGAACACAGGGAAAAACTGTGCACATTTTTAATGTCAGTTTGAGCTTGTTATTCTGAAGTGTCCACTTTTTGTATCCAGGGCTGATGTGTCACAGCTTTGTCATAAACTTGATGATTATGGACGTTAAGAGACTTTAGTTACTCTAATGGGAAACTTGTTTGGATTTATAGTAAAAATGGACCTTTTTGGACCCTGGGTCATGTGAGTCAGGTTGTTTTTGTGTGAACTGTCAGTAAAAACATGTTGAGTGTTCTCAGGTTTTCTTCATACACAGTCTTTAATGTCGTTCACTGAGTGACCTCCACAGGCCCTAACATGTGAGTAAGAGACTGATCTTACTGATCAGGACTAACAGGTCTGTTCTTCTCTCCACAACAGAACCCCTGACTACACCTGAGACCAAGACTGAGACTGGACCAGAAAAACTAGGGAGGGGAGCATGGATCGGCATCATCTTGGGATTGTTAGTAGCTATGTTTTGTGTTTGTGTTTCTGTATTTCTTTACTTATCCAAAAAAAACCTTGCACACTTTAACTGTTTCAGAGGACAGTCTGGTGCTAACAGTTCAGTATTGTGAACCAAACAGGTGGGTCACATCAGACAGAAGTCACAGCTCTCAAAGAAACATCAACAATCTAAATATCCATGAATCTTCATCTTCAGTCTGTCCACATGGACATCATGAACATGAGCATCAGACACTGAAGCTCACCGAGCAGACTGCAGCCATGAAATACTCAACTGACCCTCTGTAGCCTCTCTGATTGGTTGGTCGAGCAACCAATCAGAGAGGCAATGACACAGGCCATAAATGCCTCCAATATATCACACAGGTAGATGAGTCCAGGCCATGAGAACTGGTGCACCCTCATCATCTGGTTGATCTGGTGGGTCAGATCATTCCCCCTTTCTTGTCTTAACATTCATCTCACTAGTTGTGGCGAGGGCGGGCCATTGTTTCAGAGAAGCTGATTGGGTAGTGCGAGGGCCATTTTACAGCATTAGTATCAACCTCCAACTTATCCTGCTCCAGAGCAGGTTAGCCGTTCAGAGTAAGTCCATTTATTAAAGGAGACCCAAGAGTGTTTTAATTTGATTTAAATCTTCCTTCTGTGGATAAACTTTGATTTCAGAGCTCAGAGTTTCACTCCACAGGTCAGGAAACATGAAGATGACTCTTAAGAGCAGGAGGTCACAAACTGTTTTGGCTTTTTTGTTGTCTTTACTTATTATCAGTGTTGTCTTTGTTACATGAATCATCAGTTACAGAAAGTAAGAAAGGTTACATGTGATCTGAGGTTTGCAGCTGTTTCGAGTCATGAAAGACGACAAAAACATTTCATAACCTTAAGAACTGTTATCTCATATTTATGTCCAGCTCAGCTGCCTTAAGGAAAAAGCTTTGTGTTTTTTATTTGTTTACCTGATCTTGAGATGAATGTTAAAGAACCATAATCACCTGGTCACAGGTTTTATAGCTTTTTATATACAGTTGCAGGAAAAAGTATGTGAACCCTTTGGGATTACTTGGATTTATGCTTGAATTGGTCATAAAATATGTTCTGATCGTCATCTAAGTCACATCACTAGACAAACACAGTCTGCTTAAACTAATACTGCACAAACAATTATAAGTTCTTGTTTTTTTATTCAACACACTATGTAAGCATTCACAGTGCAGGGTGGAAAAAGTATGTGAACCCCTAGGCTAATTACTTCTCTAAAATAATTGGAGCCAGGAGTCAGCCAACCTGGAGTCCAATCAGTGTGATTAGATAGGATGTGTTGGTTAAAACTGCCCTGCCCTATAAAAACACACACGAGCAGTGAGTTTGCTGTTCTCCAGAGGCATTGCCTGATGACTGTGAGAGTACAGCGCAGAATGCTCAATGAGGTGAAGAAGAATCCGCGAGTGTCAGCTGAAGACTTACAAAAATCCCTGGCACATGCTAACATTATTGTTAACAAATCTACAATACGTAAAACAACACAAAAGAATGGAGTTCATGGGAGAACAACATGGAGGAAGTCATTGTTGTCCAAAAAAAATATTGCTGCATGTTTGATGTTTGCAAAAGAGCACCTTGATGTTCCACAGCACTACAGGCAAAATATTCTGTGGACAGATGAAACCAAAATTTAGGTGTTTGGAAGGAACACACAACGCTATGTGTGGAGAAAAAGGCACAACATACGAACATCAAAACCTCATCCCAACTGTGAAATATGGTGGAGGGAGCATTATGGTTTGGGGCTGCTTTGCTGCCTTTTCCATGTTTTTCAAGACATTTTGCAGAAAAACTTGAGACCATCTGTCCACCAACTGAAGCTCAACAGAGGATGGGATGATCCAAAGCATAGAAGTAAATCAACAATGAAATGGCCTCAACAGAAATAAATACGGCTTCAGGAGTGGCCCAGTCAGAGTCCTGACCTCAACCCGATTGAGATGCTGTGGCATGACCTCAAAAGAGCGATTCACAGCAGACATCCCAGGAATATTGCTGAACTGAAACAGTTTTGTACAGAAGAATGGTCCAAAACTCCTCCTGACCGTTGTGCAGGTCTGATCTACAACTACAGGAAACGTTTGGTTGAGGTTATTGCTGCCAAAGGAGGGTCAACCAGTTATTTAATCCAAAGGTTCACATACTTTTTCCACCCTGCACTGACTGTTTACAGTGTGTTGAATAAAAACATTGAAACTTATAATTATTTGTGTGGCATTAGTTTAAACAGACTCTGATTGTCTAGTGATGTGACTTTGATGAAGATCAAAACATATTTTATGACCAATTTGAGTTGAAATTCAGGTAATCCCAAAGGGTTCACATACTTTTTCCTGCAACTGTTCCTCTGTTTTGGTTTTGACAAGTCAGACTGTTGACAAACTTCTGTGTGAAAATGTAATTTACCGTGATTAACACGTCTGTAAATGTTTGATTAATCATATTAACAGCAGATAAAGCAACAACAGATTACAGTTTGAAATGTCAAGACCCCAAAAGAAATGCTGCACTCACTGTTTTTGCTTTTGTGTGTAAAAATTGTTTTTGAATGAATTATTTATTTTTGCATTCCAGAGGGACAAAAGTGTCCTTGACTGAAACTTTTTTCAACTGAATCAAATAAAAAGATTTTAATTCAATTCAAAATGACTCCAAGAACTTTTGAAAAGGGGAAAAATCTCATTTGTCCTCATTTTACTGAAGCTGCACACAAACAGTGAACTACTATGACCTTGTGGGGCGTCTATGACCTTTACTTTAAAGTAACAGTCCCAGGTTGACATCAGAAACACACACCGACATAGACACACATGCACATGCACACACGCTCTGATGGTGTTTAACACAGGCACATAAATGATTTGATTTGGTTGTTGAGGATATTTTGAAGCATTTTTAGTTAATCCTGCTAAATATAGCCACATAATTAATTTTATTTATAAGCAGATTTCTATGAAGGCCCTGAAGTGCAAACCCTAACAACAAAGAACTAAACACAATGACAAATAAACACCACAGCACAACGGCCAGAGTGTGTGCATGAAGAGAGCGAGAAGGAGGACGTGATTGGACAATGTTGCTGTTCAACCTAACATTATTAAAAAGATCAAATTAAATGTATCAATGGATAACATCAATGTAATACAAGCTACACTTACATTTACACATATATTGATAACATGACTTAAAGGACTACAGGCACACATATCAAGCACACTTTGAGTTGACTTGTTTCCATCACAGGAGAGCAGAACTTCTCCAAGGAAGAGTGTCAACGACCAGATTTCAATAAAAACACAGAATGATGGAGAAACTGGTCAATGGCAGGGACGTGTTCAGCCCAATAAGACGAAATTACTCGTGCATGATAGGCACAAACATCTCTTTGGATTCTCTGTATATCTTCTGTTTCATGTGAAATGATCACAACAGCGTCTCAGTCCTGTTAGAGTATGATAAAGGACATGAGATTCCTCATCAAGGTCCCTTTAAAGGACGAATTCAGTTGGATGAAGATCTCCTCAGTGAGGAAACAATCAGCCTTCATGTGTCCTCCCTCTGGACTGAAGACTCTGGTTTTTACAGCTGTCAAGTGAACAAAAGTGATTTTTTTTTTACCATTCCACATCATTGTTACAAGTAAATTCTCATGATGTTTTAAATGGTTTATTTTAAATGTCTTCACGCCAACAGATCTCAATATTCAGCTGCACAGTCCTGTACAGATCAATATTTACGACGGCTTTTTAGGGCCAAGTTGATTTTTTTTAGTTTTTTTTTAGACTTCGAGAATAAAGTCGTAACATTTCAAGAGTAAGGGAAAAGAGAGTATGAGAGAAAATTACGAGAATGTGTTGTAAAAATGAGATCTGTGGAGCGCTATGTGAAACTAAACTTCATTATACAGTATGTTTTCCAAGTACGGATATTCTTCAACTTTTGGCCCATCTACTTCACATTGTTATTAGTATTAGAACTTTAAAAACAATATGCATACCACAACTTTATTCTCATAAAATTACTCCCTTATTACAGTATTTTTAAGAATTTTATACTCCTAATTTAACAACATTATTCTTGTAAAGTTATGAAGTTATTCCCATAATTTAATGAGTTAATTCTTGAAGTCTAAAAATAAAATTTAGTGTGGCCCTACGACTTTATTCACGTAAAATGAAGTCTTCAAAAACCAAAAAAATTCAATGTGACTCTATAATGCCATCATCATTATTGAAATTTTATTAGCCAAAGGTTTATAAATTCACTTGTTTGTTATTGTAGTTCAGCCTTCAGACACTAGATGGCAGCAGACATTCAGTCATCTGACTCTCTATTGGTCACTGGATAAAGAGGACATGCTGAAATAAGCAGTTACAGAGTGGTGTTAGACGTTGAAGAGTGGTAGCCATAAGCCAGGGAAATACTGTAACTACATGTACGCATAATGGCCGCTGTGTGTCTCCTACATCTGTGGTGCACGTTGTCCATAATGAAGTGGACACAGACTGGAGCTGCAGTCCACTGGTCAGCAGTAGGATCAGTGAAGAGGCAGAGGAGAGAGGAAACCACACTACCTTTTTTCTCTGGCTTATCCACTCAGACAAACTTTCATCTCAGTCGAGCCTTTTGAATTCATTACGGTAAAATGCACTACTAAGTTAATGACACCAGGGGCCTGTACTATGAAGCTGGATTAAGTCATCCAGGATAACTCTGCGACAACTCGCTGAACTTTACTGGATCTTCGTCATCCAGATCTGCTGTACTACGAGGCTCATTATCAACTCGATAAGTGAATCCGGCTGGGATCTGTGCGCGCACACATAAAATGGGCGTGGTTAGCAGCCCTGGAGCATTTTCCACAATGGAGAAGAGAGCAGCCTACTTCACGGTGGAGGAGCAGCAAATAATCCTGCAAAAGTATGAGGAGTACCGCAGTATTATCCAGGCCAGGAGCAACACGGCTGCGGCCATGAGAAGTTTTTTTTGTTAATAAAATAATAAATGGACAGTGTTGATAACACTGAGATAAATCTATGAATGAAATTAAACCTAAATTAGATATTTAGAAATATTTGTTCCAACAAAATTCTGTCCCTCGGTGTCATGGTGTTACTACCAAAATTTGGAGATCATTCGACAACATTTAAGATATGATAATTATTTATGTAATTGTAATTGATCTTTAAACCAAAATTATTGTTACTTGACTTTATCCATAATAAAGTTCAGTAATTATCAGCATGTGTTCTTTTATCAGAACATCCTCGGATCAAACGTTATCACTGACATTGAGAAATAATGTCAATCAAGCCGATTACTTCCATCATGATAAAAACGCTCCAGACGAAGCGCTCCTCTTACAATTCGCGTACCGACATTAACCTGTTCCGGCAGAAATGGGCAAGCCATTTTCCAAGACAGCAAATTGGTGACTGTGCGGTCTCTATGCCCGCCCCAGAGAACCGATTGGTCAGCGGGCGGTCTGTCACCCCGTGAGCTCTTATCCTGGAACTTAACCTGCTCCAGACCAGGTTTGGCATTCAGCATCAGTTACCGGGGCAACGTGTCTTGATAAAAAGAGATCCACATTCATAGTGCGGAAAACCCGAAACATATCCAGGAACTTATCTCTCTAAGAGCTAATCCAGCTTTGTAGTACAGGCCCCTGGTCTGATGATCACGATAAAGCTTTGACATCTTACTAAGATCAACATGAGTTTTGGATTTGTATACATGCTTGAAGGTTTTAAGATATCCAAGGGTTTGCCTTGGCTGACTGATAATAAGAGACATAAAAATCCTCTTATCCCCCTGCATGGATAAGAGCAGTAGCAGCAGGAGTCACCAGGCCACTACTACAGCAGGATTCACCAGGCCACTACTACAGCAGGATTCACCAGGCCACTACAGCAGCAGCAGTAGCAGCAGGAGTCACCAGGCCACTACTACAGCAGGATTCACCAGGCCACTACTACAGCAGGATTCACCAGGCCACTACAGCAGCAGCAGTAGCAGCAGGAGTCACCAGGCCACTACTACAGCCGGATTCACCAGGCCACTACTACAGCAGGATTCACCAGGCCACTACAGCAGCAGTAGCAGCAGGAGTCACCAGGCCACTACTACAGCAGGATTCACCAGGCCACTACTACAGCAGGATTCACCAGGCCACTACAGCAGCAGCAGTAGCAGCAGGAGTCACCAGGCCACTACTACAGCAGGATTCACCAGGCCACTACTACAGCAGGATTCACCAGGCCACTTCAGCAGCAGCAGTAGCAGCAGGAGTCACCAGGCCACTACTACAGCAGGATTCACCAGGCCACTACTACAGCAGGATTCACCAGGCCACTTCAGCAGCAGCAGTAGCAGCAGGAGTCACCAGGCCACTACTACAGCAGCAGTAGCAGCAGGATTCACCAGGCCACTACTACAGCAGGATTCACCAGGCCACTACAGCAGCAGCAGTAGCAGCAGGAGTCACCAGGCCACTACTACAGCAGGATTCACCAGGCCACTACTACAGCAGGATTCACCAGGCCACTACAGCAGCAGCAGCAGCAGGAGTCACCAGGCCACTACTACAGCAGCAGTAGCAGCAGGATTCACCAGGCCACTACTACAGCAGGATTCACCAGGCCACTACAGCAGCAGCAGTAGCAGCAGGAGTCACCAGGCCACTACTACAGCAGGATTCACCAGGCCACTACTACAGCAGGATTCACCAGGCCACTACAGCAGCAGCAGTAGCAGCAGGAGTCACCAGGCCACTACTACAGCAGGATTCACCAGGCCACTACTACAGCAGGATTCACCAGGCCACTTCAGCAGCAGCAGTAGCAGCAGGAGTCACCAGGCCACTACTACAGCAGCAGTAGCAGCAGGATTCACCAGGCCACTACTACAGCAGGATTCACCAGGCCACTACAGCAGCAGCAGTAGCAGCAGGATTCACCAGGCCACTACTACAGCAGGATTCACCAGGCCACTACTACAGCAGGATTCACCAGGCCACTACAGCAGCAGCAGTAGCAGCAGGATTCACCAGGCCACTACTACAGCAGGATTCACCAGGCCACTACTACAGCAGGATTCACCAGGCCACTGCAGCAGCAGCAGTAGCAGCAGGATTCACCAGGCCACTACTACAGCAGGATTCACCAGGCCACTACTACAGCAGGATTCACCAGGCCACTACTACAGCAGGATTCACCAGGCCACTACAGCAGCAGCAGTAGCAGCAGGAGTCACCAGGCCACTACTACAGCAGGATTCACCAGGCCACTACTACAGCAGGATTCACCAGGCCACTTCAGCAGCAGCAGTAGCAGCAGGAGTCACCAGGCCACTACTACAGCAGGATTCACCAGGCCACTACTACAGCAGGATTCACCAGGCCACTTCAGCAGCAGCAGTAGCAGCAGGAGTCACCAGGCCACTACTACAGCAGCAGTAGCAGCAGGATTCACCAGGCCACTACTACAGCAGGATTCACCAGGCCACTACAGCAGCAGCAGTAGCAGCAGGAGTCACCAGGCCACTACTACAGCAGGATTCACCAGGCCACTACTACAGCAGGATTCACCAGGCCACTACAGCAGCAGCAGTAGCAGCAGGAGTCACCAGGCCACTACTACAGCAGCAGTAGCAGCAGGATTCACCAGGCCACTACTACAGCAGGATTCACCAGGCCACTACAGCAGCAGCAGTAGCAGCAGGAGTCACCAGGCCACTACTACAGCAGGATTCACCAGGCCACTACTACAGCAGGATTCACCAGGCCACTACAGCAGCAGCAGTAGCAGCAGGATTCACCAGGCCACTACTACAGCAGGATTCACCAGGCCACTACTACAGCAGGATTCACCAGGCCACTACAGCAGCAGCAGTAGCAGCAGGATTCACCAGGCCACTACTACAGCAGGATTCACCAGGCCACTGCAGCAGCAGCAGTAGCAGCAGGATTCACCAGGCCACTACTACAGCAGGATTCACCAGGCCACTACTACAGCAGGATTCACCAGGCCACTACTACAGCAGGATTCACCAGGCCACTGCAGCAGCAGCAGTAGCAGCAGGATTCACCAGGCCACTACTACAGCAGGATTCACCAGGCCACTACAGCAGCAGCAGTAGCAGCAGGATTCATCTGGCAACTACAGATCAATTTCAACATCCTACGGAGCCTATTCCAATACAGGGCAGAAGAAATAAGAGATTTCTAAATCAACATGCCGAGAAGTTCCAAAATGGAGACTAAAGCAGAGGAAGAAGATGGTGAGCACATGACACCTAACCAGGTAAAAGAATTATTGAAACAACAAAAAGACACGTTCATGGCTCTACTCCAGCAACAGCAAGATAACTTCAAAGGCTTTGTTCAAGTGATCTTAGAATCCACAAATTCTAGACTTGAAAATATAGTAAGAGACATACAAGAGGTAAAAGTAAACCTTCAATTCACCCAAAAAGAAGTGGATGACTTGAAGGCAACCAGCAATAAACAATCCGAAAAATGCGACACAATGCAAGCTGACATTTACAGAATTTGTGATTGTATGCAGACCATGACGGATAAGATGGAGTACTTGGAAGGTCAATCTAGAAGAAACAACCTAGTATTTGATGGAATTACTGAAACACCAGAGGAGACCTGGGCACAGACCGAAGAAAAGATCACTGACAGACAAGCTTCAAATACAGCACAAAGTGGAGGTGGAGAGGGCTCACCGGATGGGGAAACCCAAGGAGGGTGAAAAGCCGAGACCTGTGGTCATCAAGCTGCTCCGGTTCAAAGACAGAGACACTATACTTCAACGCGCCAAATATCTCAAAGGGACACGAATATTCATCAATGAAGACTTCACAGACGCCGTCAGAAGGAAAAGAAAGGAGCTAATGCCAGAGCTAAGGGCAGCAAGAGAGAAAGGGGACATTGCCTACCTACGAAATGATAAACTGATCATACATCCACGTACAAGCACACTAAAGTAACAAAAGCAACCCTGAAAAGGTATACTATGGAAAATGGGTAGGTCTAACCACAACACCTCACATGTCCCTGAATATAACAAGGCCCCATAGCACTGTAACACTACCTGCATCAGGAATTAATGAATCTCAACCGACTGAACTCAATATCTGCAATTATTCAACTTACAAACAGACGGACATTGGCAATGATATTGACCCAGACAACAACTTTTTCTTGAATATTAGCAGCAACTGCCATTATTACACAGATGAGCAATACAATAGCACCTTCATGACTGAAAATAAAATCTCAATAATTCATTTTAATAGAAGTATGTATGCCAATTTCCATAACATAAAGGAGTATTTACAACAATTTGCTCGACCGTTTAACATCATCTTAATTTCAGAGACTTGGATCAGTGAACAAAGGGGTACTGAATTTGGAATGGAAGGATTTGAACTCTTGCTCAAAAATAGAAACAACAAAAATGGGGGTGGTGTTGCAATATATGTTGACAAGTTTTACTGTTTCAAGGTGCTTGAAAATATGTCAACCACTGTTGATAATGTATTTGAATGTTTAACTATAGAAATACAGAGAGCAAAGAAAAATATTATAATTAGCTGTCTATACAGAACACCAGGGTCTGATATAGAGGTTCTCAAAAACTGGATCGAAGATCACTATAGCAAGACAAACCAGAAAGTGTTTTTTATTGGTGGGGATATAAACATTGATCTTCTGAACCCAAACAATCACAGCAAGACAGAGGAATTTATTAATACTATGTTCAGTATTGGTTTACATCCTAAAATCACCAGACCAAGTAGAATTACAGCCCAATCAGCCACATTGATTGATAATATATTCACCAACGAGATGGAAAATAAAACAGTAGGTGGACTATTAATTAATGATATAAGTGACCACCTGCCAGTCTTTGCAGTTAATAGCGACTTCAACAAAAAAGCTAAGGAAAAAGCTCCTTTGTACAGAAGGGTTAGGACGGAGGATTCCATGAACGAATTAAAAACTGAGTTAGAACAACTAAACTCGGATTTAATATATCATGAAAAAAATGCCAATGAAGCTTCTGCGGAATTCTTAAGAATATTTAAATCACTGTATGATAGAAAATGCCCAATTAAACAGCATTGTGGAACATTTAGGAATAGTGACCACCAGTGGATGACCAAAGGTTTAAGGAATGCGTGTAAAAAGAAAAACACACTGTATAAGGATTTTTTAAAGCAAAGAACCAAGGAATCAGAAAATAGATACAAGAAATATAAGAATAAGTTAATCAATATTATGAGGATCTGCAAGAAGGAATATTATAATAAATTACTAGAAAACAATAGGCACAATACAAAGGGTATATGGAACATATTGAATAGCATGGTTACAAATAAAGCCAGACATAACGATTATCCACAATATTTTTTAGATAATGATGAAATGGTTAATGACAGGAGAGAGATAGCCTATAGGTTTAATCATTTTTTTGTAAATATCGTTCCCAACCTAGAGAAAATCAAGGCATCTGCTACAAATAGTGAGAACTTAATTAACAGAAATATTGATTCCATGTTCCTGAAGCCTGTAACAGAAGAAGAAATTATAAATATAGTTACCGCCTGCAAAAATAAGACATCAACAGACTACCATGATATAGACATGAAAATAGTTAAAACAGTTATTCAGGGGATCTCCAAACCACTAACTCACATCTTCAACTTGTCGCTGCAAACCGGTCAATTTCCCAATGATATGAAAATATCTAAGGTCATTCCGCTGTTCAAAAATGGAACCAAACATCACTTTAATAACTACAGGCCGATTTCCATTCTCCCGCAGTTTTCAAAAATCTTAGAAAAAGTCTCCATTTCTAGGTTAGACAGTTTTATAGAAAAGCACGAATTACTCACAGAAAATCAGTATGGATTCCGTAGCAATCCGTCAACATCACAGGCGTTAATTGAATTAATTGAAGAAATTACAAATGCTATGGATGTAAAAAAAATTGCTGTAGGTGTCTTTATTGGTCTTAAGAAAGCATTTGACTCGTTCAACCACAAAATACTAATAGACAAATTAAAGCAGTGTGGGATCAGGGGAATGGCACTTAGTTGGGTAAGCAGTTACCAAAAGGACAGGAAGCAATTTGTGCAGATGGGAGAGGCACAGTCAAGTTGGCTGGACATTGTGTGCGGCGTGCCACAAGGGTCTGTGTTGGGTCCCAAATTATTCATCATCTATATCAATGATTTATGTAAAACCTCACAACTACTTAAATTTATACTGTTTGCTGATGATGCCAACATCCTCGGGGTAGGTGAGAATCTGCAGCAGCTTTTGGATACAATCACATCAGAATTCATTAAAATAAAATATTGGTTTGATATAAATAAGTTATCATTAAACTTAAGTAAAACTAACTTCATCATATTTGGGAATAGAAAAATAGATAGAGACGTAAGGATAGATATTGAGGGGGTTAGTATTGAAAGAGTGTATGAAACTACTTTTCTTGGAGTGACAATAAATAAGATCTGCTGGAAATCTCACATACAAAAGATCAGTACGAAAATATCAAGGAGTATTGCAATAATTGCAAAAGCCAGACATTTTTTAGGCAAGAACTCACTGCACATCCTTTACTGTTCCTTGGTCCTACCGTACCTGAGTTACTGTGCAGAAGTCTGGGGTAACACTTATAGGAGTTCATTAGAACCATTATTCAAACTTCAAAAAAGAGCCATTAGAATTATTCATAAAGTCAATTACATTGAACATACCAACCCATTATTTATAAAGGCAAGGATAATTAAATTGTATGAAATTATAGAATTTTTGACAGCTCAATTCTTGTACAAAGCTAGAAATAACTTATTGCCTAAACAACTACAGAGAATGTTTCAGGAAAGAGAGGGGGGGTACAATCTAAGAGAACCATCAAACTTTAAGACACAGAAATGTAGAACAACAATTAAAAAATTCTGTATAACTATCAATGGAGTGAAGCTGTGGAATGGATTAAGTGTGGATTTGAAACAGTGTCCAACAATCAACCTATTTAAAAATAAATATAAACAAAGGATTTGGACAAAATACAGGGAAAAGGGCACATGAGCTCCCCCACTGGGAAACAACAAGACGATTTACTCCCATTATTGAGCACTGATGGTTGTACAACATATTATATTACAGTATATTGTATTATATTATAATATATTATAGATCATATTAAATATGGTATCAGATTATATTACATATTAGATTGATGGTATCATATATTCATGCAAAAATTGTAATAGATATATATATATATATATATACATATATATATATATATATATATATATATATATATATATATATATATATATATATATATATATATATATATATATATAATATATATGTTTGTAATAATTGCTATATATAAATAATAAGATTGGACTGTTGTATATATATATATTTGTATGTAGGTGTATGTATGTGTATATATATATGTGGGTATACATGTATGTGTGTGTTTGTGTACATGTGTATATATGTATGTGTATATATATGTATGTATATGTATATATATATGTATATGTATGTGTATTTGTATGTTTATGTGTCTATGTATATATGTATATATTGTACGGGATATATTAACTTGTTTGTATATTTAATATTGATATGACAATAGTTTGATAATATACATGAATGCATAGTATGGGATAGTACTGAACATTGAAAGTATTTATGGTATCTGGTATTGATAAGTGCACACCTGCTAAAAGCTCACTAAGATGAAGAACTGATGAAAGATATATGGGGTAGGATTAAATAAGTTTTTCAAACTTCTTCCTACGCCCTTTCGAGCATTTAAAAAAAATACTTTTCTCAGTTTTATTTGTTATTGTTTAACCTTGTGGATGAAATATGTCATTGAAGTACAAGAATGATCGTACGTCCTGTTTTGTTATAATCTTACATATTTTGTATGTTATTTGCTTTTTTTAATGCTCGAAATAAAGACAAAATCAGATGTCATCATACATTCGACTGCAAAAGTGTCCAGTCACCAGGTTGAAGATCATCTGTTTTTAACAATTGTTACGTGCGGCCCTGATTCACTCCTTTTCTGTCCCTGTGATCTCCCCTTTTTGCTCCTCTCTAGCTCTCTTGATCTCTTTCTCTCCTCCAGGTGGCTCTCTGTCTCTCATGTGTTCTCCTCAGTCTCCCTTGCTGCACACCTGGGAGCAATCCGCACTCAGGAGGAGAGGAGGAGGGGTATTTGAGGGAGCTGAGAGAGGAGCAATTTTCTCTCTGGGGCACACACACAGAATTGAGGAGCAGGAGGTCCATACGGTTCCTCCTTTTTGGTTTGATTCCTGGATTAACAGGTATTTTCTCTTGTGTTTTATTTCCGTCTCTCATTTATTTCCCCAGCAGCATTAGGTTGTTGGGTTATGTTGTTTTAGTTTGGGCTGAGGTTGTCTGTAGTCCTGTTTTTCGGTTCTGATTGTTTTTTTTTGTTTTAGTTAGCTTTTGTCAGGCAGTATAGGGAGAGATGAGAGGTGCGACGGCCCCTTATGGGTTGGTCCTCTCATGCTCTCCTCTTTTGTTCATTTTGGCCGACAACCCCAGCCCCTTTTGGTTTATTGAGTTTGTTTGTTTTTTGTTTATTTGAACCTTGAAAAAAATACTTTCAATAAAACGATGAAACTTGTCTTTTGTGTGGCGTCCTTTTGATATGTTTTGGTCTCCTTTGTGGTCAACTACGAGCCAGTTGTTTTAGTGTTAAAGAGGCCGTAACAACAATGAAGACCCAAGATTGTTTTGAATTTGATTTAACTATTTTTGATAACATTTTGGAGCTGCTTTTTAATTATATTAATATTAATATTAATAATGAAATAATAATAATAATAATAATGAAATAATAAACTTTATTTATATAGCACAGTCTGTTGATCCAGACTTTATCTTTTAAAGCGGTTGTAGAAAAGCCACTGCTGAACTGAGAAGGCTGGTACAGATCTCTCTGGGGGATTTTCTAGTTGATAATGTTTTCTACAACTCTAAAAAAAAAAAAAAAGAATACGTTTTTTTTTAACTTAGAATCTGATAAAGAAGTCAAATATTGTCAAAATTCAGCTCTTTCACTCAAAAAAGAAAAAAAAGCATAATTTGCTGATTTTAGATTTAGATTTAGATTTATTGGTCCCCAGAGGGGAAATTCATTTCCACTGACTGTGCATTACAGAGGGACAACAACAACAACATTGCACCTCACAGACAACAGCAACAACAGAGGACATCATACAGTTGCCATAACAGTGCAAGACAGGGAAAAACAATACGATACAATATGAGCTGCGGACAGGTCAGCGAGGCCTGCTGTTCAGGGCAGCTATGGCTGGGGGGGATCAGGCTTTTCCCCAGGCGAGCCCTTCTGAACTTGATTGTTCTGTACCTGGGCCCTGAGGGTAGTGGGATGATGTCCTGTACTGAGGTGTTTGCTCACCGAGTGATGGACCTATTGTTTAATTCTGTGAGGTTGGGAGTGGGTAGACCATTGATTTTTGCTGTTGTGTTTGTTATGCCTGTGAGTTTGGCCCGGTTTGTGACGGAGAGCATGGTGTAGAAACAGGTGGAGCAGTACAGGAGGATGGGCTGGATGATACTTTGATAGAGTAACAGCAGGAGGTGAGGTGCAACATAGAGTCCTTTAAATTTCTGGATGGCTGACAGTCTTTGTTGGCTTCGTTTTTGAATGTCTGTGATGTGCTGATCAAAGGTGAGTTTATTGTCCGGAGTTATTCCCAGGTATTTGAAAGTGTGTACTATCTCAACTGTTTGGGTGTTCATGATGATGGGGTGCTGGGGTGAGGGGGGGCTGATCAATAATTCCTTTGTTTTATTTGTTGATTGATTTGTAGATGGTTGTCCATGCACCAGTTTGTGAAGTGTGTGACTGTGTTGTGATAGTCTGAGGTGGATTTACTGTCAGAGAGGAGTGCAAGAATGGCTGTGTCATCTGAGTATTTGAGATATTTTGTGGTGGGTGAGATACTGAGGTTGTCATTGGTGAAGAGTGTGTACAGGAATGGGCTCAACACACATCCCTGTGGGACCCCGGTGTTGATGGTGAGAACAGGGGATGTGGTTGAGCCCACCCTTACTGCTTGCCATCTGTAAGTGAGGAAGTTGTGGGTGAGGTGGATCAGATGGGGGGGGGGGATGTTGAGATTGACTAGCTTCTCGTTCAGCAGGTGTTTCTGTAGGGAGTTGAAGGCAGAGCTGAAGTCAATGAAAAGAATCCTGGTGAAGTTGCCTGGTGAGTCCAGGTGCTGGAGGAGGAGGTGCAGCAGGCAGGCCACAGCATTCTCTGTGCTTCTCTTTGCCTTGTAGGCAAATTGGAGGGGGTCCAGGTGTTGGGTGACAAGTGGAAGGAAGATGTTCAACAGGAGTTTCTCCAGGCACTTCATTACTAGGGATGTTAGAGCTATGGGGCGGTAATGGTTAAGTTCTGTGGGTCTGTCTGAGGGTCGCTTTGCCATCAATCAGATCAGAGAGACCCTCTGGCCCCTTCTCTTCCGCGGTTGGAGCAGTCGCAGGCGGCCTCGGGCGCCTTCGTCCCCCTAAGTGCAGATGTGCTTTTGTCCATAATTCTGAACTTTCTTAGTCCCATGATTCATGTCTTTGTGTTTTGGTTCTTTCTCTTCCTCCAGAGCTGAACTGATGAAGAAGATGATCTTCATCCTCCTCCTGTTCAGCACTCTGACCTGCTCAGTCTGTGGTCAGTCCCAACAAACGGCCCTGATGTGAATATACTACCTAGGAGATTATATAATTAGTGATAAGCCTACAGGTAAACCCATGAGGCCCGTATTTAAACAACCCTCTCACTGCACTCATCTACAAATCACACTTTAATCAGGAGACAGATTCACCACATCTCAATCACAAGACTTGATTAGATTTCTTTCTAGGAGCAATCATCAAATGTTTTTTCCCAGCTTACCTTACCCACACAATAAAGTTTGAAAAATGCCTGTTGGTCACTGGGTTAAAGGAACATTACACCCAAACAATGATTTGGCCTCATTTTCTACTCACCCTCATGCTGAGCAACACTCTGGAGCACTTTTTTGATGTCTCAAATGCAGCCGGGGGTCCGGGGGCATTGCTGCACTACGTAAGCCGTCTTGATTGGTCTGCGCCATATAGTGCAGGAGCAGAGAGAGCGAAGTACGCTACAGCACCGTTTGGGCTCGAAAAATGTACTAAATGACTTCGTTTCGAATTAATTATTGACGTTACCCGCTCAGGACACTTGGATTACAGCGGACGAGCAGTATGAAGGAAAATAGGCACGTTTTTGTGGACTTTTATGGACCTTTTTCTTACAGGCGCCGTCATCCCCTGTTAGATGGACGTTTGTTTACAGCGAAAATGCCCCCGGACCCCCGGCTGCATTTGAGACATCAAAAAAGTGCTCCAGAGTGTTGCTCAGCATGTGGTTGAGTAGAAAAAGAGGCCAAATCGTTGTTTGGGTGTAGTGTTCCTTTAAGAGGACGATCTCAAATAAGGAGTTACAACTTGATGTTAGATGATGAAGAGTGGTAGCTTTAAGCTGGTGAAATACTTGATGTTAACTACACAGGATGGCCGATACACGTCCGCTGCATCTGTGGTGCACGTCATCCAGAATTAACACGACACCGACTCAAGCTGCAGTCCTCACGTCAGCAGTAGGATCAGAGAGGTGGGCAACCTTAAATACCCAGAGGGCTACATTAAACTGTTTTTCCCAGCCCGAGGGCCACATTGTGTCAAATTTACAGGTACTATTGATGAAGAAAAAATAATGTCTGATAAACAGAATATGCAAAAATAAAGTAGTCATGGATATGATACACAAGTATTCATGTATTTTAAGATTTTAGATGGAGAAAATAATTACAAAAAAGTTCTTGAAAAATGTACTTTAAATAATATTGATTATACAGAATTATTTCTGTTTGATATCTGGGTTTTCTGCATATTGGTTGATTTTTGGATATGACTGGCGGGCCACATTTAGTGAGGTGGAGGGCCACATATGGACCCCAGGCCACTAGTTGCCCACCCCTGGTGCAGAGGCAGAGGAGAGAGTAAGGACTGGTCAGAGCACCAGAAACAACTAGAAAAGCACTCATAGAGCACACACCTCTGCCAGCGCCACAGTCCTCAGCCATATTGTCATTTTGACCATAAATATTAGTCCTACCTTTATTTCATCTAAATATTTAGATTCCTTGACCATGAAAACATACCATTAGCGACTGGATTCATCATGATATCTATTTTAGTTCAGTAGTTATTCACAAAAATCACATTTTTCACCATGGCGGTGACGCTGATCCGGATCAACACCAAAATCGAATCAGTTCTTCCTTTTCCCATGCTGAACATTTCCTAAAAATTTCATCCAAATCTATCCATTACTTTTTGACTTATTTTGTTCACAGACGGACAAATCTCTCCCGAAAACATAACCTCCTTGGCGGAGGTAACAAGAACAGACAAACTGGTAAAAGCTAAGGAGGATAAATCCTGCTCGAGATGTCAGGAGACAAGGAAGTTAGTTTGGTGTTTGAACTCATATTAAATTTTCTTTCAGGGGGAGTGTGTTGAGTCACGAGGTCAACCTTTGGAGGAAGAAGATCTGACGAGAAGTTAAAACGGAAGACTCAAACGGAGCCCGCCCCGTTTGTAGACCAGGACAATTTGAAACAACAACATTTATCAGTAAAGACGGAAGAGTGAAATAAACACGTCAAAGCTCACAGCTGCACTCTCACGTAGAAAAGGTAAGCTTTGTGTTCTTGGTGATCATGGATGATGTTTTGTTTTCAAACTTGGGGTTATGTGACTTGATGAGTGTGTGTATGTGACTTTGGACATGACCACCAGACTCTATTTCCTGCTTTAGACGTGCTATTCAGCAGGTTCTTCACCAGAGTTCATGATAACTCAGTTCATGTTTGTCTTTTACACAAGAAGATCAGACGTAGGATGTAGTTTTTACAGAGGGCAACGTTTGTTCCACCTCGGTTAGCCACCCTGAAACACTTGATCAAGCCAGCCCACGCGTTGTTTTGCTGTACGCGCATATATGGCAGATTACGGTAATAGCGACAGACGCCTCATTTCAAAGAAAAAGCAACCTTCCACAAAAACCCCGAGGACCTCAGAAGTGCGCACGGCAATTTCACATAGTCTTTGAAAATAAAAACCTTTTAAATGTTTGTATTTTCCTTACATTAGACCAAAGGTTAACATTAAGAGAAATAAAAATTTAAATATATATGCTATATATCCTATATAACTGGATCGCTCCAATTTGGACTGATAGTAAGGATGACACTCAGAAAAAAAACAGCTCATTCTGGTGTGGAATTTCACAATTAAAGCCCTCTTAATTTTCAAATTTTACCGTATTTTGTCAATATATATATATATATATATATATATATGAAGTTGAGAAAAAAATCAGCTCATTCTGAGGTGGAATTTCACAATCAAAGGCTACTCAATTTTAAAATTTCACAATATTTTGTCAATATATATGTTTATATTTTTTAAACAAAAAAACTAGTATTTATAACTGGACCATTCCACTTCAGACTGATAGTACTTGACCTCAGGATTACACTGAGAAAAATCAGCTCATTCTGATGTGGAGTTTCACCATAATGGCCTCTACATTTTAAAATTTCACTGTATATTTATCAAAATATATGATTAGAATTTTTTTTTTTCGAAAATGATACTTTCAACTGAACCTTTCTGCTTCAGACTAATAGAACTTGACTTCGTGATTATTCTTAGTAAAAATCAGCTCATTCTGATGTGGAGTTTTACAATAAAGGCCTCTAAATTTTATCATTTTACAGTATTTTGTCAAAATATATGATTATAATTTTGTTTTTTAAGAAAATGATACTTACAACTGAACCATTCTACTTCAGAATAATATGACGTGACCTCAGGATAAAACTCAGAAAAAATCAGCTCATTTTGAGAGTTTCACAATAAAGCCCTCTCAATTTTAAAATTCCTGTTTTTTGTCAATATATATGTTTAAAATTAAAAAAAACAAAATGTTACTTACCACAGGAACATTCTACTTCAGAGAGATAGTACGTGACCTCAGGATGACACTTAGAAGAAATCAGCTCATTCTGATGTGGACTTTCAAGATAAAAGCCCTCTCAATTTCAAAATGTCACCGGATTTTGTCAAAATATATATATATTTTCAATTATATTAAAAATATATATATATTTATAACTGGACCGTTCCACCTCATACTTATAGTACTTGACCTCAGGATGACACTCAGAAAAAATCAGCTCCTTCTGATGTGGATTTTCACAATAAAAGCCCTCTCAATTCTAAAATTTCTACGTATATTGTCATAATATGTTCTATTTTTTTTTTAAATGTTACTTCCAACTGAACCATTCTAGTTCAGACTGATAGTACTTGACCTCAGGATGACACTCAGAAAACATCAGCTCCTTCTGATGTGGAGTTTCACAATTAAAGCCCTCTCAGTTTTAAAATTTTACTGTATTTTGTCAATATATAGATTTATAACTTTTTCTTAAAAAAAACAAGTATTTGTAACTGAACCATGCCACTTTGGTCTAGCGACCTTAGGGTGACACTCAGAAAAAAAATCAGCTTATTCTAATATGGAATTTCCCAATGAAAGCCCTCTAAATTTTAGAATTTCATTGTATTTTGTCAAACTATATGCTTCTAATTTAAAAAAATAATAATGCATGCAACTGAGCCATTCCACTTCAGACTGATAGTACATGACCTCAGTCTGAAGTGAAATGGTCCAGTTATAACTACTAGTCTTTAAAAATAAAAAATATATAAATCTATATATTGACAAAATACAGTGAAATTATGAAATTGAGAGGGCTTTTTTTGTGAAATTCCCCTACAAAATGGGTTGATTTTTTCTAAGTGTCATCCTTATGTCATATACTATCAGTCTGAAGTGGAATGGTCCAGTTATAACTACTAGTTTTCTTTAAATTATAAATCTATTTATTGTCAAAAGACAGTGAAACTTTGAAATTGAAAGGGCTCTTATTTTGAAATTCCACATCAGAAAGAGATAATTTTTTCTGAGTGTCATCCTGTGGTCAAATACTATCAGTCTGAAGTAGAATGGTCCAGTTGTAAGTATTATTTAAAGAAAAAAAAACATATATTTTGACAATATACAGGGATATTTTGAAATTGAGAGGGCTTTTATCGTGAAATTCCACATCAGAGTGAGCTGATTTTTTCTGAGTGTCATCCTGAGCTCACCTAATATCTGAGGTCCTCTTGGTTTTTGGCGAAGGTTACTTTTACTTTGAAACTAGGTGTTTGTCGCCATTACTGTAATGTGCCATATATGCGCGCACCGCAAAACAATGTGTTAGCTGGCTTGACCAAGTGTTTCTAGTTGTGTGCTGGCTCTACCTCGTTGTCATCCCGAGCGTTTTCTTAGTCTCATATTTAGCAGCTTTGCAGAGAGCATAGAGTCATCCTACCACCGTCATGTCTCAGATGACCTCAACTTAGTTAACAAAGTTTGTAATGTAAAGTTTTCTCTATTAGCGGGTAACAAACGAGTCCCCCCTGGGTAGCCATCATACATCAGCCATTAGCCCCAGCCTAAAAGCTACGGTCAAAGTTTGAGAATACACATGCAAACGCTGAGCTAACTACTGACTGCTAATGCTTGAGAAACGATATATTAGGAAAGAAACATGCTCAGACGGTACCTTATCAACTCACATGGTTTATATGTCTCTCTGGACGTCCTTTCGGCTCGCTGCTCCTTCCTCTTAATGTTAACAAGTGCACGCTTGTTGTGCGATGCTCGATTTTACGACAGTGCAGTTACACTCAACGACCACAGAGGGAACTAGAGAGCAGAATAAATGGAATCCTACATATGGGCATTTACAAAGTGGCATATAAAATACAGCAATGACATAGTAAATGAAATACAGTAAGAAAGTTGTTTTTAAAAATAGTTATTATTTACAGTTATTAAGTTATAACAAAATAATTATACCTTGAGAAAAAATACATTATGTAAATGCTGGAAGTGACTGCTGACACTTTCTCGTTGATCGTCACGTCCTGGTGAGCGTATTCGTCACTTCCTGTTTTCACAGTGCAGCGTTGTTTGTAGTGTGTTGTCTCTGTTCAGCTAACGCTAATCTTAACTGACTAATATCTGTCATTTGAGCTTATAATTCTTTTTATTGATTACGATCTACGTTCGATCGAACGTACTAAGGTCTACCGCAACCACTCTAGCTTCTCTCAAGCGGTCATTTAATTCTACTTTCTTCTGCTTAGCATAGCTTAGCTTACCTTCTTAGCATGGCTTCTCCCTCCGCTCCTGCTCTCTCCTGTCCTATGTGCCAGATGTTTAGCTACTCCTCGTCCTCCTTTACTGATAGCGGTATTTGTCAGAAGTGTAGTTTATTCTTAGATTTGGAGGCGAGGGTGTCTGATCTGGAGAAGCGGTTCTGCGCCGAACCAAAGCCCACTTACGTAGCGGTAGCGAGCAGGCAGGACGTAGCTAGCGGTGCAGGCCGCGGTAGCGCTAGCGTTAGCTTAGCCTCCCCCCCGGCTAGTAATGGCTGGGTCACTGTCCGCGGCAAGCATAGCCGTAAGTCGAAGACCCACTCGGAACCCCACCATCCGATTCACGTTTCCAACAGGTTTCTCCTCAGTGATGGTGGTAACCGCCCACAGGGGACAAACACTGATAATTGGCGACTCCATAGTCAGAAACGTGAAGATAAGCGAAGTCAGCGGGCATAGTTAGGTGTATCCCAGGGGCCAGAGCGGGCGACATTAGAGGCAAATTTAAAGTTGCTGGCAAAGAGTAAACGTAAGTTTGCTAGAATAGTCCTCCATGTCGGGTATCGAATGACTCCTCGACGTCGCCAGTCGGAAGTTACCAAATTAAACATTGAATCAGTGTGCTCTTTTGCAAAGAAAATGTCGGACTCCGTAATTTTCTCTGGCCCCTTGCCCAATCTGACCAGTGATGACATGTATAGCCGCATGTCATCATTCAACCGCTGGCTATCGAGGTGGTGTCCAGCAAATGATGTGGGCTTCATTGACAATTGGTCAACCTTCTGGAGAAAACCTGGCCTGATAGGCAGAGATGGCATCCATCCTACTCTGGCTGGTGCATCTCTCCTATCAAAAAACATGGCAGAGTCACACTTATGACCTCTCAGAGATGAGACCATGTTGCAGAGCTGCAGTCCTCCACGCTCCTCTGCGCTTGCTCTAAGACAGTTTTCCTGCCATTACTGTTATGACAGCTGTGTTCATCACTTAGATAACTGCTATGGCTTTTGTAATAGTGATAAACATTATTCCATAGAGACTGTGTCAGTACCCCGACCCAAAGCTCACCTAGATATTAACACAAAAACAAATAAAAAAGGTGTCAACCATAGAAATCTGATTAAAATAAAACCTTCAAATGTAGTGGCTTTAAAACATCAGAGAATCAGATGTGGTCTCTTAAATATTAGATCTCTCAGGTCCAAATCTTTACTGGTGAACGACCTTATAACAGAAAATCAGATTGATTTATTCTGTCTAACTGAGACATGGCTACGTGAAGAGGAATATGTCAGTTTAAATGAGTCCACTCCCCCCAGTCATTCAAATATTCATATACCACGCGACACAGGCCGTGGTGGTGGTGTAGCAGCTATTTATCATTCCTGTCTCCAAATCAATCACAGACCAAAGGCTAAATATACTTCTTTTGAAAGCCTTACTCTAAATTTATCTCATACTGATTCAAAAACCAGCCAGACAGTCCTGTTTGTGATAATTTACCGTCCTCCAGGCCCATACTCTGAATTCTTATCAGAATTCTCTGAGTACATATCAAACTTGGTCCTTAGCTCTGATAAAATAATCATTGTAGGTGATTTTAATATCCATGTCGACAAAGAGAGTGATAGTCTTAGCTCAGCTTTTATGTCATTAATAGACTCAGTTGGCTTTACTCAGTCTGTTAGTGAAGCTACCCATCATTTTAATCACACTCTTGATTTGGTTTTAGCATATGGCCTCAATATTAATGAAGTGAAAGTTTTTCCAGAGAATCCATTTTTATCCGACCACTTCTTAGTAACTTTTAGCATCCTCCTGGAAGATTCTGTGTTTTGCAGCAAAACTGTGAGCAGTAGAAATCTGTCCAGTGGTGCAGTGGCTAAATTCACAGAGGCCATTCCTACTGCCCTAAGCTCAATAAATTGGCCAACTGATAACTGTGATATTAGCTTTAGCTCAACTCAGCTGGATCAGCTTGTTGATGACTCAGCCAGTCTACTAAGATCCACTTTGGACTCAATTGCCCCACTGAGACAAAAACGTATTAAACGTCAGAGGACAGCCCCTTGGTTTAACTCAGAAACTCGTACACTTAAACAAACAACCCGTAAATTAGAGAGAATGTGGCGCTCTGATAAAAGGGAAGAGTCACGTATACTTTGGCGAGAGAGTCATATTAACTACATGAGAGCCTTAAAACATGCTCGAGCTGCCTACTACTCTTCACTAATTGAAGAAAATAGAAACAACCCTAGATATCTCTTCAGCACTGTAGCCAGGCTGACACAGAGTCAGAGCTCTATTGAGCCTGTGATTCCTCTAGCCCTGGGCTGTGAGGACTTTATGAACTGTTTCAATGATAAAATTCTGAAAATTAGAGATAAAATTAGCAACTCTTTATCTCCAGCCGAACCTGCCCTACTTTTAAATGTAGTAGAAGTCAGACCTGAGTTAGACAGTTTCTCTACGATCAGCCTTCAGGAGCTAAATTCTCTCGTCTCTTCCTCTAAATCATCAACCTGCCTTTTAGACCTGATCCCAACTAAGTTGTTTAAGGAGGTCTTTCCTCTAGTTTGTCCATTGTTGCTGGAGACAGTAAATATATCTCTATCAACAGGCTACGTACCACAGTCTTTTAAAACAGCAGTAATCAAACCCATCCTTAAAAAACCTAACCTCGATTCAGGAACATTAGCTAACTACAGGCCTATTTCTAATCTTCCATTTGCTTCAAAGATCCTGGAGAAAGTGGTAGCTGATCAGCTAGGTGACTTCCTTCAAGACAATAGCCTGCTTGAGGACTTTCAGTCAGGATTTAGAGCTCATCACAGCACAGAGACTGCTCTAGTTAAAGTAACCAATGATCTACTTTCAGCATCAGATGAAGGACTGCTCTCTGTTCTTGTTTTGTTAGATCTTAGTGCAGCTTTCGACACCATTGATCATGATGTTCTTATACAGAGATTGGAGATGTTACTTGGGATTACAGGGACTGCCTTAAACTGGTTTAAGTCCTACTTATCTAATAGATATCAGTTTGTACACGTGAATAACAAATCCTCTGTGTACACTAAAGTAAGTTACGGGGTTCCTCAAGGTTCAGTGCTAGGTCCAATTCTCTTCTCTATATATATGCTACCCCTTGGTCATATCATGAGGAAATACTCTGTTAATTTTCACTGTTACGCTGATGATACACAGCTTTATGTATCATTAAAGCCAGGTGAGACAAACCACTTAGATAAACTAGATGCCTGTTTAAAGGACATCAGAACCTGGATGGCCAGAAATTTTCTTCTTCTTAACTCAGACAAGACAGAGATTATTGTGCTGGGCCCTCGACACCTTAGAGAATCCTTTTCTAGTGATTTAACTGCCATAGATGGCATTAGCCTGGCACCAAGCACAACTGTTAGAAATCTAGGAGTGCTATTTGATCAGGATTTATCCTTTAACTCTCACATAAAGCAAATTTCAAAAACAGCCTTTTTTCATCTTCGTAGCATCGCTAAAATCAGACCTATCCTGTCCCAGAGCGATGCTGAAAAGCTAGTCCATGCTTTTGTTACCTCCAGATTGGACTATTGTAATTCTCTGCTTTCAGGCTGTCCCAGCAAGTCACTTAAGACGCTTCAGCTGGTCCAAAATGCTGCAGCACGTGTACTGACTAGAACTAGGAGAAGAGACCACATTACTCCTGTATTAGCTTCTCTGCATTGGCTCCCCATTAAATATAGAATAGAATTCAAGATTCTTCTCCTCACCTATAAAGCTCTCAGTGGACAGGCACCAGTCTATCTTAAAGAGCTTGTAGTGCCGTACAACCCCTCTAGAACATTACGCTCCCAAGATGCTGGCCTACTTGTGGTGCCATCAATCTCCAAAAGTAGTATGGGAGGTAGAGCCTTCAGTTATCAGGCTCCTCTTCTCTGGAACAATTTACCGACCACAGTTCGGGAGTCTGACACTCTCTCTACCTTTAAGGTTAGACTTAAAACATTCCTCTTTGATAAAGCTTTCAGTTAGGGACCAGCTTATAGGTTATAAATAAATAAATAAATAAATTAGTTCATAAACTAGACTCATAGTTTAGATGTAATAGGCCTAGACTGCCGGGGGGGAGGGGTCTGGCACAATGGGCTCTATCACTCTCTCTCTCTCTCTCTCTCTCTCCACATCTGCTTTTGCCCCTTTTTGTTTGCTCCTGTACTCGTCTCTGGCTCTTGTCTTGTAGGTGGCCTGGGATCCTTGGTGGAGACTGCCTGCTGCTGTGGAGACATGAAGCCTCAAAACTACAGCTATAAACATGACACACATAGTTGGCCATTTTATTAGGAACACTCCATTCTCATTATCATTATAGCTGTTCATGTAGTTATTAGCATGATCTCCATATCCATGATCGTTACACCTACCTAGTATCTATTTCTTATTACCACATAGTCATGAAGTCCCTCTTGAAAATGGGATGTCACATCTCAAGAGGCCTTTAACACATTTATACTTAACGGAGACAAATATGGTTGGGATGCACTTGTGGTCTGGGCACCCATGAGTTCGTCACTACCATAAGTTCTTATTTTCAGTTTGAATATCTAAGATTATACTTCTAGAAAATGATCACCACAACCATTCAGACATGAGGACCCTCCAGAAATGAGATGTAGCATCTCAAGAGGCTAACCTCTAAGGAATCAGACGACAGGCCGATGATACATGGACCTGTCCCTAACTTTAGTTCTTACTTCGTCCACTTGTCTCCTCTTACCTCCCTTCCTTTGCCCTCACACCCATCACAGCATCGTGTGGATTTGCTGTTCATCATGAGACTGGGATCCACATTCAAGATTTCCTGCTGCTTAACAGAAGGTTTTTTCTTGTCGCCATGATGGAGGGATCCATGATTGGCTATATGGATTCATGTTGGGTGTTGGATGTATATATTTGTATATATATGTATATGTGTATTTTATATGTATATATGTATCTATGCATATATGTGTATCCATAAAATGAAGAGCTTTATGCTCTATTGTAAAGTGTCTTGAGATAACACTTGTTATGAATTGGCGCTATACAAATAAAGATTGATTGATTGATTGATTGATTGATAAAGAATTATAGAAAATACATAACAATGCTGTAAAATCCATGAAAATAGAGTAATGCCACTGCAAAGACAAAACATCACAGTAACTTACTGGCATCTTGTTGCCAGTAAATTTGACAATGTTAGGATAAAATAAATGTGTTTTAATATTTTATTTTGTGAATGCGATGAAGTTCCTGCCACAGTTCCAGTGATGCTGTGGGACTTGGAAACAGGAGTTTGAAGTCTGTGGCGCCAGCTGGTGGTGTGAACATGCAGCTCAGTCTCCAGAGAGAGTCTGTCTGGAATAACACTTTTATACATTTATTGTTGTAATCTGGCACTCTCACTGCTCCAAACTCCTGTGCATGTTTGCACTGACTTTGATTTAAAATAAATACAATAAAAAGTTCAGAGCCTTGAGGCCCCCCAAACAAACCTGACCCTGAAACAGACTTTGTAAATAAATGGATGAAATATTTAAAAATATATATTTCTGGGGGGAGCGTGTTGAGTCACATGGACAAGAAGATCTGATGAGAAGTTAAAACTCCGTTAGTTCCCGGAAGAAGAGTCAGTCAGAGCCCGTTTGCAGATGGAAGAGTGAAATAAACACATTAAATCTTCTCACAGACTGCACTCTCACATAGAAAAGGTCAGCTTTGTGTTCATGGTGATGTGACTTGATGTGAGTGTGTATGTGATTTTGGGCCTGACCACCAGACTCTATGTCCTGTTGAGACGTGCTGTTTAGCAGGTTCTTCACCAGAGTTCAGGATTCAGTTCATGTTTGTCTTTTACACAAGAAGATCAGACGTAGGACATACAGTAGTTTTTTTAGGAGGGCAACGTTTGTTCCGCCTCAGTTCCCCACCCTGTAACAGTGTTGTGTGTGAGTAGCAGTAACGTTCCTGCTGTTTTGGGTGAAAAGTAACGACACGGCACAACGACAGAAAATGTGGTAACGAAACAGAGTTCTTTTTTTTTAATGCAGAGCCACAACAATTTTGTTGTAGACAGATCTGACACCAATGCTGTCTTCAGCATTATGATTAGACTTGAGCAGAGTTGCCACGTCCGCTCATTATAAGCATCTTTGGGCTCAAGTCACAGCCATGGAGTGTGTTATTTTGGCTTGTTTCTCAACGTGCAGTTTCTTCTTGGGGGCTTTTCCGTCTGTGTGAAGACAGCATTTCCTGTTTCACTTTCTTGTCCTGGTGATTGAGCCAAACACACTCACTCACGCACTCTACTATACCTGACGTTCCTTTTCCGAATAGATGCTTGGAACAGTGAAATTTAAATGTATTGTTGACAAAATTTACACAATTTATGAAGATTTCTCTCTTTAAAATTTAATATATCACATTAGGAAAGGAAATGGCAGGACGTTGCTTATTTTGGGCTTTTTATTGACCTGGTTGCTCATTTCACAGAAGAAAAATCTGTAAACCCTGGACAGGAGCTCTGATTCCACACCGTATGAGACATGATATTGTAAAATAAAGAGCACAGAAGAAATAAATGTAATGTTCTCTGAAGTAGAGCTTTGTAGGCCAACACAGTTGGAGATGTGTTTTTGTTGTTGGAGTTAAACTATGGAATGATGCAAATATACATTTTAAAACCTGCAATTCATGTTATGTCGTCAGAAAAATGGTCTCCAAAGTTATCTTTGAAGATTTTAAGTGTTGATCATGTAATGATGTTGTTAAAGGAAAAGTTCAGTTCCTGCAGCTTTTACATTGTTTATAGAATGAAGAACAACAATCTACTCACCCAGAAGGCTTTCCTGATGCAAACGGTGCTTCGGGAGATATTTAGATCCAAAATCGAGCAGCGGACACTGATATAATGGTAGCCTGTAGGGCATGGATCGCCGCTCCTAAAAACTGCATTAATCGTCCAAAAACTCATGTTTTTCACCAATATTCCATCATGATTTGCTCCGAATGGACCGCCATTGCAGCCTGTGTCTCTCCACACAGCGCTGTGTGGCTGAACTGACGGCTTTGTTTACATGCCCTTTGCGCATGCGCAGTGCGGCTCATTGTTTCAGGGGAAGACCGGCAGCTACAAATCAACTTTCTTCTACCAGTTTTGTGCAAAATGGACGAATATCTATGGGATGAAGATGTTGTGGAGGAGGACTTTGAATATGATGGATGTCCTTACAGTTTGGAGCCACAGTATACAGATAAGGAGCTCACGGAAATGAGGAAGCGATCGCAACGCTCCAGAGAGTACTGCGCATGCGCAAAGGGCATGTAAACAGACTCGTCAGTTCAGAGGTTAGTTCAGCCACACAGCGCTGTGTGGAGAGACACAGACTGCAATGGCGGTCCATTCGGCGCGAATCATGATGGAATATTGGTGAAAAACATGAGTTTTTGGACGATTAATGCAGTTTTTAGGAGCGGCGATCCATGCCCTACGGGCTACCATTATATCGGTGTCCGCTGCTCGATTTTGGATCTAAGTATCTCCCGAAGCACCGTTTGCATCAGGAAAGCCTTCTGGGTGAGTAGATTGTTGTTCTTCATTCTATAAACAATGTAAAAGCTGCAGGAACCGAACTTTTCCTTTAATGCTGTCAATTATTTATCTTTGGTTTTTGGTAGCTTATTTTGGTTAAATATATGGGCTAGGCTCTGATAAACATTTTGCTTCTGCCTTTTCAGTCACTACTTAATATAAGAATTCTGGTTTGTTTAAAATGTCTATTTTGAGACAAATACTGTACAATGTATGCTGACTAAATAAAATACCTACCTAATGAACACTGATTTATCACTTCGCTCTTGCAAGCCACCCACCCATGAAGGTATGGCAACCAAAACACCCTATTCACCACTTTTTGTCTCTGCTCCCATCTACAACATTCCTGTTCTCATCACAAATGGTCCATTTAGACACCTGTCTACTTCCTATTAAACTATAGGCCAGACAACTTGACAATGACACTAAAATCCAATCCCAAAATATGTATCTTTGCAAAACCCTCAATTACTGCCACTGATGATCCCATGAACCGCTATTTTACCCTGGTGTTTTTAAATCAAGGCATGGCTTGGAATTTACACATTTAAATATAAGAAGTCTGTGCAATCAGTTTAAACTGGACCAACTAAAAATGTTAATTCTCCGGGCTGACCCAGACATCCTGGTAATTACAGAAACATGGCTTAAAGATAGCATCCATGATTCAGAGCTCTTCATAGATGGCTGTAATTTACTCAGAACAGAGAGTTGGAAGAAAGGGGAGTGGGGTGGCCGTCTACATTAAATCATGTTTATCTGCCACTGTCCTAAAAACTGTCAGTTCACTTCATTCCCTTGAACTCATTGCTCTGAAAATCAATTTATCTGTTCATAACTTTATTAATGTTGTGGGTATATACAGACCACCCTCAGCTAACCCAAGTGCAATCAATGACATATCACACATACTCTCTCAGTTCAGTAAGTCAGAAATGGTAGTCCTAGGTGACTTCAACCTAAACTGGCTATCACTGTACTGAGATGGTCTAAAAGAGACGTGCGTTCATTTAAGCCAGATTAATGAACCAACCAGAACTTAATTGAAGACATCTCTAAAATCCTCACTGATAGATCTTATCCTGTGTAATAGGAGGGAGAAAAATAACTTCCTCTGGTGTTTTTCGCCCTGGCATCAGTAACCATTGCCCTGTTGCCTGCGTCAGAAATACCAAAACACAAAAATCACACTCTAAAATCGTCATCAGAAGAAATTTTAGGTACTTCCTTGAAGAAGCTTTTTTCTGGGACCTTGCCAACAGTAATATACATCACACAGCTGACTCACCAAATATTGACCTGGCTCTGAACTATTTCAAAAATTGCTTTCTTTCAATCATCAATAAACATGAACCTTTCAAAAAAAACTAAGGGCCAAAAATAGATCAAGTCCCTGGTTCACTACCGAGTAATCACAGTTGTTCAAGTTAAGAGACAGAACCTGGGACTAGAAAGTCCCTGATCTGAGACTAGAAAGATATCCTGGTGAAGCTGCACATTGGCATTTAAACAGCAACAACATAAATGCACAATGGCCTCAAGAAAGACAAAACCAGATTACCATATACAATTTCCAGCTTGATGACAAACCCATCAAAATTTTGGAAAACAGTAAATATAAAGAAAATAATTAATGTGCATCCATTTCCCCCTTCATCATGAACAATAACTGTCTAGTAGATGAACCATCTGAAATTTGTGATGCTTTTCATGCACATTTTTTCACTGCTGGAAATCAATTTGATCCATTGTATAGTTCTGAATTTGGTTTGAATAGTTAGCCACCGGCTAACTTGTCATCCAATCACACCTCACTGTTTACACTACAGCCTTTCACTCGCTCCACATTTATAGATGCTCTTCAGAGCAAAGATTGCAGGAGATCAACTAGTGAAGACAGCACTGACGCTTATTTTTTAAAACCCTGTGCTCGTTCATTGGAAACACATCACATACCTGTTCAACCTCTCAGTTACTTATGGAGTTATTCCTCAGGTCTGGAAATCTCCTCACATTGTTCGACTTCTCAAGGGTGGTGATAAATCAAACTCTAACAACTTCTGACAAATCTCCAAACTGTCTTGTTTAGCCAAGGTTCTAGAATCCCTTTTCAATAACCAGCTCAAGTCATTCTTATCAAAAAATTCTGTATTATGTCCTACCCATTCTGGTTTTAGAGCTAAACATAGCAGCGTCGCTGCAATCACAACATTTACAAGTGACATTGTGTGTGCTCAGGACAAAGGAAAATATTGTGCTGCTCTTTATGTAGACCCTTCAAATAATAATGACTCAAATTTATATAGCACCCTTCAAAAAACCCAAGGCACTTAACAAACACTTAAAACACCTTAATGGCCAAAAGCCTGCATGAAAAAGTGTCTCTTCAGTGCAGACTTAAATGAGTTCAGTGTTTGTAACTGACGAATAGCCAAGGGGAGAGAGTTCCAGAGGGTTGGAGCAGCCACACTGAAAGCTCTGTCTCCAAGGGTCCGTTTTGTGCTTGTGGGTACTGAGAGGAGCCCGAGGTCTGCAGATCTCAGGTTCCGCTCTGGGGAGTAGTCCTCGAGGAGATCTGACTGGTACTGTGGGGCTAGGGCATGGAGAGCTTTACAGGTGAGGATGAGAAGTTTGTATTTGATGTGGAACTTCAAAGGCATTTGATACAGTGGACCATGATCTGCTCCTACAAAGACTAAGTGATATTGGCTTCAACCTTAACTCCCTTGATCGGTTTGAATATTATTTAGCCAACAGACGGCAGTGTCTTATATTAGGAAACATTGGCTTAACATTTCTACCAATAACAAAGGATGTGCCACAAGGCTCAATATTGGGTCCTGTCCTGTTCACTATTTATATCAACAACATAACATCCTCTATAACACATTCTAATTCACATCTTTATGCTGATGACACAGTTCTTTATTGCATTTCTAACACTGCACACTCAGCCACTGAAATCCTACAGCAAAATGTTGTCAAACTACAACATTCACTCTTCAATCTGAAATTAGTTCTTGCAAACAAGACCAAATACATGATATTTAACAGGAAACACATTGAAAGGGTTTGTAATATAAATATCTGGGCATCCGGTTGGATCAGAAACTAAAACTTAAATTCCACATCAATTCTCTGGCAAGTAAACTGAAACAGAAGTACCTATATGGTTACATATACAATTTTCCTTTACTTTGTAGGAAACAGATAATTCAGTCTGTATTTTAATCTGTCTTAGATTACAGTGATGTTATCTATAGACATGCTTCTACCTCCACTCTTGCTTTAATTGGACTCAATTCATCACAGCTTTAAGTTACTCCATCCATCCATCTCTGTGTCTCATACGAGAAGGTGGGATGGGCACCTTTATCTGCCAGAAGAGAAAAGCACTGGCTGCTGTTTAATTATAAAGTTCTGAATGGCAACACGCCACCATACCTCAGTACTTTATTGAACAAGTCAAATAATTAGTCTTCCACATATTCAACAGAGTGTCTGATGCTTGATGTTACCTGGACTAAGAATGACTTTGGTAAAACTGCTTTTAGTTTCTCTGCAGCATCCTCCTGGAACATCTTCTAATGTACAATGAAACAAAAAAATGGTTACTGTTGGTCAGTTTAAAACTATTATTATCAACTACTGTACATTTGAATGTAACTGTTTTTTATAGTGTTCTATCAATTGTTTTTTGGTTGTTTTCCTTGTGACTTTTTATGTTCTTGACATCATTGTAAATGAGGGCTCTCCCTCAATGATTCCTCAAGATTTAACTAAAGGTTAAATGAAAGTGAAATACGAGCAGCTGAGTTCTGGACCAGTTGGAGTTAATGTAAAATATGTTTTAATTCTTTATTTTTAGGATGGTTCTTCTTATGGATGAAACTCAATACACAGTGGTTTTCCTTCTCTTAACTCTCTTTCACAGAGGTAAGGTAAAAAATTACAACATTATTGTTGCTCTGGTCGTCTTTTGCCCAACAATTTAAATCTTAACCTGTGAAATCAAGTCATAGATATTTCACTGTGGTTAATATGCCTTTTGTGATTTCTTATTAAAGCCTACTATGTTCCAGGTCAAGCAGAGGAGATTTCAGTCACTCAGACAGTCAAGGCCAAGCTGGGTGATGACGTAGTGTTGCCCTGTCAGACGGAACCTCCCATAAATGCTTTTTCCGTGACTGTGGAGTGGGGCAGACTTGATCTGAGACCTAGATTTGTGTTTGTTTGGTATGATGGCAAGGAACTTGTGGCTGACCAAAACCAAGCCTACAAGGGAAGAGCATCAATGTCCACTGACAACCTGAAGACTGGAGACCTCTCACTTACACTATCCAGAGTGAAAACCTCTGACAATGGCACTTACAGATGTTACATCCCAAAAATGAAGAAAGAATATTTTGTGGATCTTCTAGTTGGTGAGTAAATGATCCACATATTTCCTCTTTATGGAAAACAGGGCCTAAATCAGAACATCCTATGTTTTCTCCAATTATCATGAGACATTACTGCCTATAGGAGCATTCACAAATACATCAAACTACAGAAAAATAAAAGCAGCACAAACCAAAGCAGCATGCAGAATGCCATTGTCAGGCCAAAACCTCTTGTATCTATATTTACCTCCGCCAAGGAGGTTATGTTTTTCGGGAGAGTTTGTTTGTCTGTCTGTCCGTCCGTCCATCTGTGAACCAAATAACTTGAAAAGTAATGGATCAATTTGATTAAATTTTCAGGAAATGTTCAGCATGGAAAAAGGAAGAACTGATTCGATTTTGGTGTTGATCCGGATCAGCGTCTGGATCTGCCATGACGAAAAAATGTGATTTTTGTGAATAACTACTGTACTAAAATAGATATCATTATGAATCCAGTTGCTAATGGTATGTTTTCACGGTCAAGGAATCTAAATATTTAGATGACATACAGGTAAGACTAATATTTATGGTGAAAATCACAATATGAGCGAGGACTGGGGCGCTGGCAGAGGTCTGCACTCTTCGAGTAGTTTATTGTTTCTTTTTTGTCAAGCATCAGTGCTATATGTAATCTTCCAACTTGGTGAATATGTTTACTGAATTTCAAACCAATCAAAGATTTATAAGCCTTTATTAAAGATGCTATGATGAATTTCTAAGTAATTAAGAAAAAGTCTCACTTTTAGATATATGCCTGATGGAAATACACACTTTAAGATGAGTTTTATCGCATCAAAATAGGTTATCCATAAATGCTATTCCTTAGCCTTCCGGTCAGGTCGGACAGGGCTGGACTGGCCTGGATACTCAACTTCAGGAACAAGACAATTAAAACTAGAGCAAATTTATATTATTCAGACACATCTTAGAGCCCCGGGCTGTAAGTAGATATATATAGCCAGCTACAAAACTACAATACTAAGCTTTCAAAAAACTTCTTGTTGTCACACATCAAAAACTACCGCTACGTAACTAGAAAGAGATACATTACCTCGTCACTTTGCATCCTGTAAGTTGTTGAAAAAAGAAGTTGTAAAGCAATGCAGAGTTCTGAGGAAGGTCAGAGCTGCATTCATTAGCATCACAACAAACACACGCTTTGGCTTGGGTCACGTCTTTACGACAGTTGCCGCGTGTGCTCATGGGGTGCCTGAAATAGATTCTCCTCATAGCACCTTTAAGGACATGAGTTTTTTTTAAGTAATTCAGTGATGGATGTTTTTTGTCTATTCCTAAAAAGATGCAGTTTTGGGGGTAACTGGTGGTTGTCCAACAGTTGACAGCATACGAGAATACTCTCTCAGGACTGGCTATGAATTAGGAGTAACATCAATTATGCACTTTACAGCTTAGGCGCAGAAAGTCATGTCCTTCACCACTGCACCAAATTGGCAAGTGTTTGGATGTTTTTCTGTGCACCTGGTTCTCCTTCTTACAAGACCTCTTGTGTTGTGTTGGGGGTATCCAAATGACCAACTTGTGTCATCCCACTTTTTGGCACCTCTCTAAGGGATGTTGTGCATACCAAACCAACTCTTAACTCTCACCTTAGTTTGCTGCTGTAAAGAAAGTCAAAATATCCACGAAGCAATGATCCATGTTGTACTGGAGTGCTGGAGAATTCAGCACTGTGTCGTGCTGCTGGGATGTCCTGCAATTACGTAGATGGAAAGACCCCCTCATCCCAGCTCTCATCCCTATGAACTTACAGTTGCTGTTTGAAAAGCAAACAAGAACAGAAGAACCACTCCAAACTGTACTGAACCAATTTTACAATTCAGGAACTAAATAATGACCAACTGTACCTACCAAGCTCCAAAAGGTGACATCTGATCCCAAAATATTTAGCTCTGTGCAATAAAGTGCAACAGAATAATTCTTGACCTTTCCACCTTTCTCCTTGCAGGGGCGTACTTACCATTTGGCAAACACAGGCAATTGCCTGGGGCCCCAAGATGCCCAGGGGCCCTCGAACATCTCACAAAAATTTATTATTAAAGGAGACACATCATGCTGATGCATGATTTAATACTTACATATAACATGATAAATTTGAAAACAAGACCTTACAGCCCCTTAATTTTCCAAAAATTTGATATTGTGGAGTTGAAACAACGAGAGGAGACGTGAGTGAGTCGAGGTAGTTTAGTTATAACACTCCACTTACAGAGCATACGGAGACACTGTGTTCATGCTGTTGTCTGGTATATAAAACTACAACAACCTGTAACCCGGAAACGGAAACAGTAATCTCTCCCCCGCTCTCAAGGGCGAAAGTCCTCTTAGGTGAATGTCTCTCAACTCTCCCAAAGTGGTTCCACTACATAGGCCCCCCCAGAATTCACCAAAACCAACAACAAAAAAGGCAACATAAACCAAAAAGTGCAATAGCAACAAAAGTGCAAACATGCCTAAAAGGAACAGTCAACGTTGTGGGGGGCGGACCACCCGGCCGAAACGGCTGCGTTTCGTCGGAGGGGAATTAACAGGGCTTTGAGCCCCAACTGCCGACGGGGCCCGGACTGAAGCAGGAGGGCGCCCCCGTCGCGGGGGCAGGGCTAAGTCTTCCGGCCCATCAACGTCCATGTGAGCAGACTTGAGACGGTCTACAGTGATCCGCTCCGGCTTGCCGCCCATGTCCACGACAAAGTTCTTAGCGCCCGCCTCCAGGACACGGAAGAGCCCGTCGTAGGGGGGCTGTAGCGGAGTCCGATGGCTGTCATGTCTGACAAAGACTTACCTCGCAGATGGCAGGTCCTTGGGGATGTAGGACTGAGGTAGACAGTGGCGAGACGTCGGAACAGGAATGAAGGCATCGGCGACGCGTCGGGACACTGCACGGTGGGAGGTGGCCATGGCATCCGGAAGAAACTCCCCCGGGACCCGAAGAGGCTGACCGTACACCAGCTCTGCGGACGAGGCCTGGAGGTCTTCCTTGGGGGCTGAGCGAAGACCAAGCATGACCCATGGAAGGCGGTCAACCCAGTTGCAGTCCTTAAGGCTGGCCCGAAGAGCGGCTTTCATGTCCCGATGGAAACGCTCACAAAGTCCATTACCCTGCGGATTGTACGCCGTGGTACAGTGTACCTTCACCCCCAGATGGTCAGCGACAGCAGTCCAGAGCTCCGAAGTGAACTTGGGCCCCGGTCACTCGTGATATCACCAGGCGTGCCAAACCGGGTCACCCAGCACCCGATGAACGCCCGGGCTACATCCGCTGCCGTGGTGGAAGAGAGGGGGACCGCTTCTGGCCACCTGGTGGTCCTGTCCACCATGGTGAGCAGGTGGGTATATCCATGAGAGGCGGGCAGGGGGCCCACCAGATCCACATTCACATGGTCAAAGCGCCTTTCAGGAACCACAAAAGGCGCCAAAGGGGCCTTGGTATGACGGTGTACTTTGGCTCGCTGGCACGGCACGCACGAGCCTGCCCAAGTTCTGACATCCCTCCAGAGGCCAGGCCAAACAAACTTGACGCCCACCAGCTATGTCGAGGCCTTCACACCTGGGTGGGAAAGGCCGTGGATGGCGTTGAAAACTCGACGTCTCCAGGCAGCAGGCACCAGGGGGCGAGGGTGACCGGTGGAGGTGTCGCAGAGGTGAGTTGTGTCAGCAGCGTCGAACACCACGTCCTCCAGCCGCAGTGCAGTAGGGGCTGACCGGTAGGCTTGAATGTCTGAGTCCGCAGCTTGTTCTGCTGCCAAGGCGGCATAGTCGAGCCCCAGGTGGACAGACCCAACGACTGCCCAGGAGAGGCAGTCAGCGACCAAGTTGTTCTTGCCCGACAGGTGCTGGATGTCAGTGGTGAACTCCGAGATCGCTGAGAGCTGCCGCTGTTGACGCCCGGACCATGGTTCCGAGGACTTGGCCATGGAGAATGTCAGCGGCTTGTGGTCCACAAAGGCTGTGAACTGCCGACCCTCCAACAGGAACCTAAAATGTCTGGTGGCGAGGAAGAGGGCCAGCAGTTCCCTGTCAAAGGTGCTGTACTTGCGTTCGTTCTCTCGGAGCTGTTTGGAGAAGAAAGCCAACGGCTACCAGGCATCAGCCACCCACTGTTCGCACACTGCCCCCACCGCATAGTCAGAGGCGTCCGTTGTCAGCGCAACAGGGGAAGTGGGAGAGGGGTGCACCAGCAGAGCAGCGTTGGCCAGTGCAGCCTTAGCGGCATTGAAAGCCTCATCCATGTCAGTGGACCAGTCCAACACGTCCTTAGGAGCCTTGCCCCGCAGGGCCTCATACAGCGGACGCATGAGGTGGGCTGCACGTGGAAGGAAACGGTTGTAAAAGTTCACCATTCCATTGAATTCCATCAGGGACTTCACTGTGCGGGGACGGGGGAAACCTGTGACCGCGTCCACCCTGGCTGGAAGGGGGACGGCTCCCTGTGGTGTGACGTGGTGTCCGAGAAAGGTGATGGATGACTGGCCGAACTGGCATTTAGCAGGGTTGATGATGAGGCCGTGGTCGGTGAGCTGCTCGAACAGCTGCCGAAGGTGTGTCACGTGCTCCTCAGGGGTAGTGCTGGCCACCAGAATGTTGTCCAAGTACACAAACAAAAACGGCATGTCCCGCAGCATAGAGTCCATAAGGCGCTGAAATGTCTGCGCTGCACCTTTGAGGCCAAATGGCATACGTAAGAACTCGAAAAGTCCAAAGGGTGTGATGACAGCTGTTTTCGGCACATCTGCTGGGTGGACCGGCACCTGGTGGTAACCACAAACCAGGTCCACCTTGGAAAAAATGACAGCCCCCGCCAGGTGGGCAGAGAAGTCCTGTATGTGTGGGACGGGGTACCTGTCAGGGGTAGTGGCGTCGTTAAGGCGATGGAAATCGCCACACGGGCGCCACCCACCGTCAGCTTTGGTAACCATATGCAGGGGGGAAGCCCACGGGCTGTTCGAGCGGTGCACAATTCCAAGGCGCTCCATGTTCGAAAATTCCTCCCTGGCGATTGCAAGTTTGGCTGTGTCAAGATGGCGGGCCCTGGCGTAGACAGGGGAGCCTACGGTGGTGATATGGTGCTCCACACCATGCTTAGCGACGGCAGACGAGAAAGTGGGCGTGGTGAGGCCAGGGAACTGGGCGAGTATCACTCATATCCGTTTCCAGTGGCAAGTGTGTTGGACAGACACAGCGCCCCTGCCCCTCCAAGCGTGCAGGGGTAAGAGGCAAAAGAGATGGCATCGATCAGGCGGCAGTTTTTAATGTCCACTTACAGAGCATACGGACACACTGTGTTCATGCTGTTGTCTGGTATATAAAACTACAACAACCTGTAACCCGGAAACGGAAACAGTAATCTCTCCCCCGCTCTCAAGGGCGAAAGTCCTCTTAGGTGAATGTCTCTCAACTCTCCCAAAGTGGTTCCACTACAGTATCGTATTTTTTCTGATATCCTAGAACGAGATTTGATGCCTCTGAAAATAGGTCATTGCGAGATGTCCGCGAGATTTCAAACGTCGTGACGACACAAGGTACATTTCTTTTTATAGGAGTAATCTGGTAAAACACTTCCTCCTCTGTGATGTCCGTTAGCCACAAAACCGTCACTGAGGAACACACCCGTCCAGCAGGGGTATATAGATCCCTAGCTCACACTCACTCATTACCAGCTCTGGCCTGTAGGGGGACTCAACAGCAGTCCCTGCTATGAGCCTGCCGGAAAACACAGTAGAAGAAGAAGGACAGGCTGGCTCAACCCCTGATAGAACTGACCAATCAGAGCACAAAGGGCTGTGACATTGCAAGGTTACTGTAGGTCATCATGAGATCCGAGCGTTTCAACAAGACCTTGTTGACGGCCTAAAATGAGGATTTTGAGAACTCTATTGTGGGGCAATGAAGGAACTAAATGACTTGTACTGAGGGCAGAAATGCTTTACAGGCATCCTAGTCTGGCATAGTGAAAAGGAGAAACAACTATGATTTGTCTCCTTTAATTAATAACTTTTCAAACTATATGACACTTAGTATGAAAAGCTTACGGCCCATGCTCTGGATAATTTTGCATGTGCATGATAAACTTCTTATTTATTTTAGCCGAAGTCCCTTCAGGGGCTCCGTAATCATAAACATTTCAAAATCTTTTTTTGGTCATCAATATTATTCCCTGGATGTGGAGGACATATAAACATGGGTATGTAACTTGTAACTTAAGCTGTCAGAAAACTAACAGATTTCAACAGCAGGACCAATTAACACACTCACCTTCTGTCAAAATTGAACTTAATTACAAAATTTAAGGAAATTCATTTAGTTTTGTTATGTTACCTGGTACAAGATTAAAATTTAAAAATATTCAGCCTGATGAAAACCAATGAAATACTGAGTTACTGACCTTGTTTGCTTTTCATATTATTATTTAATCTAATTTAATTTTAGTTATTTTTTATTTTTATTACTGCCCTCCCTTTCTTCTTCTTCCCCCCTTTCCCTCTCTTCTTGTCAATGCTTCTGACAATTGTCTGTCCATCTATTTTGTCTTTTGTGGTGTGAAGGAGTAAGACTGAATGAGTTATCTGAGAAGGGAATGGGAACTTTGTCTAACATACTGTTTTTAAGGAGACATTATTTTTCACTGATATCTGTAATTTCCTTGTTTATTTTTTCTCTGCACCCATCCCATAAGTTGGAAAAGATAATAAAAATAATTTTAAAAATGTATCAGCACTATACAGAAATATGAAGGGCCCCAATGACTGGGTTTGCCTTGGGCCCCCATATGACTAAATCCGCCCCTGTCTCCTTGCATGAAAATAAAACTCTTGTCACTAAAAGTAAAATTATTTAACAAGAATGAGTAAACGTAAGCATACTCAGCTGGCTCAGTTTACTGACAGATCCCTTAAATGTTGAGAAACTGACAGCATTATTGTGAAATTTCATCAGATCTTATGTGCATTACCTTCATAGTTAATTCCTGTTTCTACAAATAGTTCTCCAGCTATATATTTTCTCATCAGTTGGTATCTTGTTATCCTATTTTATTATATATATATATATATATATATATATATATATATATATATATATATATATATATATGTATATATATATATATATATATATGTATATGTATATGTGTGTATGTATCATATTTTATTTTTTTCCCCAACAACCTATAGGAAATAATATGTTTTTATTAACATTCAACATTACGGGCGGACATTAGCTCAGTTGGTAGTAGCAGCGTCAACAGCCCAGCAAGCCATGTACCTTCTTCTTCACCTGCTTTCCTGTCATTCTCCAGCTGTCCTATCAATAAAGGCCACAAAAAGCCCCAAAAAATAACTTTAAAAAAAAAAACATTCAACATTACATCTTTCATCTCATCCAACATGTCTTCTCAGTCCTATCCTGTCTGCCTGGTCTCATTTGTCCTATGTTAATGTCTTTATGACTCCCTTGGAAGCGATATGTGTGTTGTATTAGTGCCATGCCCATCATTTTTAATACTACAAAAAATATATTCAATTGGGATAAACATTTGGCCTTTTTTTTTACCATAATTCCCAGTTTCTTCTTTTGCTGAAGAGAAAAAAATGCCTACATACTGTAGTTATCAACAAGAGATAAATACTACCATATACATATATATATATATATATATATATATAGATATATATATATATATATATATATATATATATATATATATATATATATATATATATATATATATATATATATATATATATATATATATATATATATATATATATATATATATATATATATATATATATATATATATATATATATATATATATATATATATATATATATATATTCTTATATAACAGAGATTAAAGCAAACCTGTACAAAACAATAATAATAAAATTATTTGCATGTTCCCATCCTCAGGAGCTTCTACTTCACCTGCCATCAGCTTAGTGGGCATTGATAAGGTCAGCAGTGGAGTGATGTTAGACTGTGAGGCCAACGGCTTGTTTCCTGAACCTGAGATGTTGTGGATGGACAGTAAAGGAGACGTCCTTTCTACTGATCAGATAAAATCAGTCGAAGGTCCAGATGGTGTCTTCAATGTTAGCAGCAGGGTGACAGTGACGAGGAGACACAACAATGACAACAACGCCAACAACTTCACCTGTCAACTCCAACAGAAGAGCATCAACTGGACCAGTGAGACACACATCCATGTTCCAGGTAGACATGATGAAAGGAAGAACAAATCCAGCTTTGAATGCATAAACACAAACACATCTCAGTGTCAAACAGCATGTCTTTATTTTCTAAATATTTGTCTTTCCCTTAAACTTCCAGATGACTTCTTTGTGGTACCCTCGAGCTCCACCACCTCCATAGTTTTTAATGTGTTGTTTGGCTTAATCTCTGTTGCTGCATGGGCTCTGTTGGTCTGACAATGGAAATAATAGAAAACGGGTAAGATGAAAATAAATATACTTTCATGACAACTAAGGTCTTCATCGATTTTTGGTTCTAGTAAATATGAATGATACAGTCACAACAGACATCCAGTTTTCTTTTATAGAAGATGAAATTTGATCAAATCTTTCAAAATTAAACAGGTAGGAAAGAAAAAAAACATTATTTTGTGTTTTCAATTACTCATCACTGTACAAAGCTTCCTGATATAATTTGCTATTATCAAGTATGTAGATATTAGTATTTCACAGGGCAGTGGATTCAGTAAAATTATTTTGACTTTCAATGAGCCATTATTTAGTATTCATTACATTTAATCTGTTAATTGTCACTGCTAAGCTAAGATTGCCTTTTAAGACAAACCTGTTTGCACATTGTCCTTGTGTTTGACCTATCCTTTTTGTTCTTACCATCAGAAAAGAAACAGTTAAAAAAGAAAACTGAAGCCCAGCTCTTGATGGACAGCATTAAGGATTCAGAAGAGAAAAAGGCACAACTTGAAGAGGAGTTACAGACGAAGGAGGAAGAACAGAAGGAAATCACACACATTTTAGAGACACTCACAGGACTGTCAGAGGAACTGGAGACACAGAAAAACCAGCTCGACTTGATGAGGGAGAAAACAGAGAAAAAGACTGAGCTGAGGGACAAAGGGATAGAACTGGTGGACAAAAAGGCTTCCCAGAAGGATGGAGATAAAACAATAAACAAACTCAGAGAAATCTTAGTGAAGGAAAGCAATAACCAACAAGAGAGAAAGAAGGAACTTCAAGAGCTGAACATGGGCTGAACAAGACATTTGAAGATACAAATAAAATAAAAAACAGAAAGGAGAATGTAGAGAATCAGCTGGAGCAGATCAGAAAAAAATCAAGGAGACTGAGAATGAAAGAAATAGGAAATAAACCTTAGTCTGAAAAAGGATTGTAACAATTACAAACTTTTCTCCAGACCTCTTAAAAAGTATCAAAAAAGCTGTGGTATGTCATGCCTCGGCACATTAAGCAGATTTATTTCAAAGTTCTGAGAAGAAATGCTGTCCATTATGATTAAGAATTGTTGGGGTAAAATTTGACAAGAACAGGTCCATGGTGACCTGATAATGGATACCAGATTAACAAGTGGTAAGAAGGGGTGTTAGAATTCATGCCAAAGTTGCTAGCTTACAACCAAGCTAGCATCATCATGGAAATAGCTTTTTAATGTTTTCTCCTTTTAGCTTCACCTACCTTGGTAAAGGTGGACCAACTGTTAATGCAAGTTGATGGAAATTTTGCCACTGGTTGGGTTTAAATGACTGCATGCAATACACAACATTTCTTTCTAAGCCTTTAAGAAAAAATAAACACAATTTGTTTAGAAATTAGGTGAACAATGATGTGATAACAGAAGGCTTGTCATGACTTCTTAAAGGCCAATATTTAGCAAAATTATTTATTAATTTATTGCAAAATTAGCTAGCTGCTAAACCAGCTGGCTCCACCTGCTTTAGTATAAAAAAGAGTTAGGCTGAGATTTGCTCATTTTTCAAGTGACTGAAATAACATTGGTAATGAAATGAGTATATTGAAATTGATTGTTTGATTTACAGATTAAATATTATAATTCTTATTAAACTAAAAATTAACTGGATGATATTTCATACAGTCAATTAAGAATAGGCTGTTAATGACTTTGAATCAATAAGCAAGGTCACATGATCAACCTAAATAACTGCAATTACAGACATAACACATATTTGGCCATTTCATTAGCTATATTCCTGTTTATTATCATTATAGCTTTTAATATAGATGTTAGCATGAGCTCTCTATCCATGGTTGATACATCTATAGTAACATTCTTTAGCACCACATAGATTTGAGGTCTCTGAAAATGGGATGCTACATCTTCAGAGGCTTACCTTTGATACATTTATACTCTACAGAGAAAAATATGGTAGGGATGCATTTATGGTATGGGCACCCATGAGTCTGTCACTACCATTAATTCTTATTTTTAGTCCTTGTCTCTGCAACTTCCTTCCCACATCCCCTGTGAAGAATAATTCGACCTTTGTACACATTTTATGTACACATTTTATGTATTTGACCTTTGTACACAATTTATCTTTTTCATGTATTTCTTTGTCTCTTGATGACCCTGTCCTAATCTTGTTTAGTTGTCCATGTACTTGAATATGTCTGTATAATCTCTTTGTAATCATTTTTAATAATCATTGCTTAGCTTTTGCATTCATTGTTTAGCTTTTGCATTCTTCTGACACACACACAAACACACACACCCACTACATGACCTCGTGATGGCTCCTTCTTACCGAACACCATGACCGGGCTGGGGACACCTTCCCAGACCAGCTCAACCCAAGATGGAGAGGAGCCTGTGCGGAGGTCACTCCATACACACACATGTTCTTATCACTCTTATAAAAGACAGAAGACATTGTATTTCTTCGGTTCAACATTTAGACTGCTTTACTGTATGTTTTCTCCCTCGCAATTAAATTCCATCTGATTGCATCCAGCTGCCTCTACATCATCTTTTATTCTGAATTATCTCAGGTGTTGGTACGAACCTTGAAAGTTACACTGAGCTCTTAGAACTGTGAAGGGAAAAATTCCTGACATAAGTTGGTCCTTCGAAGCTGGATCCTCGCATCTGTCACTCTGGGAGAGAGGGGACCATCGCTAAAGTCTGTGCACAGCCTGGGAAAAGATTTCCAGCATCGAAAAGCCCACCTTGTGGGATCAGTGGTCTCCGTGCTCAACTGGGGCCACTATCAGCTCTTTACAAGATAATTATTGATTATACTTCTATGAACCTATCACTACCACCATTCAGACATGAGGTCTCTCTTGAAAACCAGATGCTGCATCTCAACAGGCTAACATGTAATAAATTCATATTTGGCACAGACAAATTTGACAAAGACAGGTTTATTATTGCTTCATGGATCTGTTACTGCCAATAGTTCTTACTGTAGTCCACTTGTCTCCACCCACCTCCCTTCCTTCACCCACACACTCAACCCAGCATTGTGCATTTGTGTGGATTACCCTGACCCTGTTCATCATGAGACACATTCAAGATTTCCTGCTGCTTACCTGAAGCTTTTTCATGATGGAGGGATTCTTGATTGGCTCTGCAGATTCATGTGGGATGTTGGATGTATGTATTTGAATATGTGTAATTTCTATATGGATATGTATCTATGTATAAGTGTATCCATAAAATGAAGAGTTTTATGCCCTGTTTTAAACTGTCTTGAGATAACACTTGTTATGAATTGATGATATACAAATAAAGATTGATTGATGATCAGCTCCACCTTGACATGCTCATTCAAACCACAGAAACTGGATGTAATTCACAGCATGAGGGACAGGACTTCTTGCCTGTTGTGAACTTACCTTTTATGTTTTAACAGCGATTCAAGGGCTGTTATTTGGTTAAATATTAAATTGACTTGACATCTCCAACTTGAGGTTCTGTTTGTTTTGCTGGATTAAAAGTGTTTCGTGAATTGTACAAAGTTTTTCTTTTTAGTTATTTTTTCTCCAAGAAACATTTAAAATGTAATCAAACCACAGTCATCAGGATTGAGGTATTCAGTTCTGGGCCATATGAAAATAGGGTTTACTCCCCTATCTGAAATACTGGAGCCGACATTAGCAATGGAAAGTTTATCAAGTTTAAGTGATGATTTGGGCTTCATGCAATCATGAAATCAAGATGTTAAAAATGAAAAAATTTTCCCTTTTTTGTATTTTTTGATTATTTGTGAAGATGCACAATAGTAGATTTGTCACAAAATGAATGTCATGTCAACCTGGTTTCCTCAACATGCCAATAACTTCTAAAATCCTACTGGATTGAGATCTGGTGAACTGCTGATCCAAGGCAGGATGGATCCATGATTTATGATGCCCTGCTCCTTCTGAAATCCAGACTCATCTGACCAGGAGACATTTCTACACTCTTCTGTTGTCCTGATATGAATAAATTCATAAAATAATTTATTTAGGCATTTTGATTGATGCTGCTTTATAAAGCCACATTATTCATTATTTAAATTTGATTTATGACCCCATTTATTCTTTATTTATTATTTTATTATTTTTATACTTCAACTTTTATTAAACTTTTCTTTTATGGATATTTTTATATTAATATTGCTTGATATAGCAACGTGATTTTTTTTAATTTTATCTATGAATACATTTCTTCTATTTTTTTCATTTTAATTTTTTCTTTGTATTACAAATTTTATTGTCCATTGTTTTTCTTTCAAGGATTCATTTTTTTATTAATATGCTTTATATCACCACAATTTTTATTAGATTTATGAATGGATAAAAATAAAAAGATTGGCACGCACATCCTATGTAGGGTGCTGGATCCAAACGATTCTAGACATGAAAATGAGTAAAGCGATCCGCACACCAAAAAATAGCTCCCAAAATTATTTATTAGAAAGTGACGTTTCGAGCAGAACCGCTCTTCCTCAGACTTTACACAGTGATCAGTGAGAAGCCGATTAAATAGAAGCAGGTACACGTGACTCAACTCAGCTGAAATTCATTGAATAATCAACAATAAACAAAATACAAAAAACAAAAAGCAAAATACCCTCTCTGAATGAAGGAAAATTGTTTTAAACTGTTGCATCATCTCGTATATTTACATTTACACAAATCATGAATATATAAACTCATATACAGATGTATCCCAATAAATCAACCTACATTCAAAAACAACCAGTATATGCAAATGTTGTGCCTAAATAAATATAATGCACATACACCTACTCATATATAAACAAAACCCACATGCACGTATACACATGTATCCATAAACATACCTACAAGGCCATATTTAAACAGAAATTTGACTTCACTTGCAAACCTATATATATATAAAAAAACAAAAACAAACAAACAACATAGGTAATATTATTTAGTATATAAATACATAATCCCCAGTAATCACTGTATATACCTACATATGACATGTTAAGTAGTTTTCAACATAATAGAACAGAATTAATAAAGTGTTGGAGTTCATTTTTCATTTAATATCTTTGTGTGGATTAAAGAAATGTGTCAATAAGGGATAAGAATAGATCACATGGTGCAACAAGGGTGAAATAGCAATATCTTGAGCCCTATGTACATTATATACAAAAAAGTTGCTATGTAGAAAATCATGTAGTTATCTGATGATATACATCTCAAGCACACGATAAAAGAAATGTGTGCGAGCAATGTATATCTGCAGATAAAATACATTTCTTAATAGTGAGTATTCCCAAACGAGGGTTCAGGCTGAGAGGCCATCATGTAATACTATCTAAAAAGTAGCTGTTTTCTACTAAGCATTAAGGAAACATACCAAAACCACCTTATCTAACCTAGGAGGGGCATGACATATAGGAAAGACTGAAGAGGCAGATATATGTAACTCTGCAGATCTGTTGTACAAAAATTTTTCCTTTTTCAAATGTATTGTCTAGGATAATGTAATATTCACCAGAAATATGTAGATAAATAAATGTAATTATAAGGGAAAATTACATAGATAGTAAAAAAGATATCTATTGAATGAATGTACATTGACCTGAATACATGACATTTACATACAGAAATAACATTGTGTATAGAGTAGTCCTTTAAGGTAATATGGAACTGTATATGTATGCAAAAAATAAATCTGACAACACAAAGGTCTTGAATCTGGATCTACAGAAAAGGTCGAATATCAAAGTCCTCGTTAAGACCTTTAGGGGCCAAGGTATTTAGTGTGTGGATCCAGTATAATTCCCTTTTAAGTAGCAGTGAATTTATGTCACCCCCTCGACGCAGAGGTTTTATAGTCTCTATTCCGATGTATTTGAGGGTTGAGCGAGCCGAGTCACGTGGTCAAGAAGGTCTGACGTCAAACCTCCGGAAGTTTCCAGAAGAAGAGTCAGTCGGACCCCGTTTGCAGACGGAAGAGTGAAATAAACACATTAAATCTTTTCAAAGTTTGCTCTATCACAAAGAAAAGGTAAGCTTTGTGTTCATGATGATGTGATTTGATACAAGTGTGTATGTGGCTTTGGGCTTGACCACCAGACTCTATTTCCCGTTGAGATGTGCTGTTTATCAGGTTCTTCACCAGAGTTCAGGATTCAGTTCATGTTTGTCTTTTAAGAAGATCAGATGTAGGACGTAGGTTTTTACGAAGGGTGATGTTTGTTCCGCCTCGGTTAGCCACCCTGTAACAGTGTGACGCTGTAAAAGTAATGTAACAGCAGTTTTGGGTCAAATGTAGAATAACGCACGACGACTGATAATGTGGTAATGTAACAGAGTTTTTTTTTTTTTTAATGCAGAGCCACAACACTTTTCTTGTGGACAGATCTGACACCGATGTTGTCGTCATTATGATTAGACTCGAGCAGCGTTGCCACGTCGTCTCATTAAAACCATCTTTGGGCTTGAGTCACAGCCATGGATTGTGTGTGTTTTTTGGCTTGTTTCTTAATGTGCAGTTTCTTCTTGGGGCTTTTCTGTCTGTGTAAATCCTCCATTTTATCATTCAGCTCTCAGTGATAAAGCAAAATGGCGATGGCAGACAGCATTTCCTGTTTAACTTTCTTGTCCTATAATTGAGCATGCTCTCAAACACACTCACACACGCACTTTACAATATATGATGTTCCTTTTCTGAATGGATGCTTGGAACAGCGAAATTGAACACACCTTATGAAGATTTCTCTCTTTTTAAAAACTAATATATCACATAAGTGTTATGAATAGCTTCTATCTTTTTGTAGGTGTTACTTCCTGTTCTCTCGTTACTCTCTGCTCTGTGACTCATCAGTCCTCCTCCTGTCCTCCATGTATGTGACTGTCTTGTTCTTGGACGGGTTGAACTGTAAAGAAAAATGTCATTGCTCTGTACTTGTGACATGTGCGATGACAATAAAGTCTGATATTGACTCTGATCTGCTCTGTGGACGACAGGCCTGATATTCTGATATTGGGATCTGTTCTGAAACATCCTGTTATGTAAAAACAAAACAGAGGAACATAATAATTCAAAATGTTTTCTCAGATCCCTTCATAAAGCTCAGCCCTGACCAAATTTATTTGATAAATAATGGATTTAACCCTTTACCTGCCAATTTCATTTGAATTGTCACTGATCTTGAAACAAATCAAAATGATTGATTTTCAATGTAATAGGATCAGAGGCTGGAGATTTTCTACGTGCTATCACATTCTATGTCAAAGATGAGTAAAAAAAAAAAATAGACTTTGGTGTATTTATTATTATTTGCACATCATCAGATTTTAATTTTTACTCCCTTTGGTCCTGTTCTGACTTTTTAAAAGCCACATATTTCATTACTCTAAAAACACCAGATAAATATTTCTTTAGATATTTTTGCCTCAAGTTATTTTTAGTGAAGCTGCAGAGCTTTTGTCTTGTGTGTAGAAGTGCTCATGTAGAGAAGACATGTCAAACACAATAAAGAGTAAATTACACAAATTAAAAAAACGAATTCTGACCTTTTTAAAGTCAGAATCTGATGAAAAAGTCAAATATAAAAAGTTTGATGTGTTTTGTCCATAATTCTGAACTTTTCTCAGTCCCATGATTCATGTCTTTGTGTTTTGGTGTTTCTCTTCCTCCAGAGCTGAACTGATGAAGAAGATGATCTTCATCCTCCTCCTGTTCATCACTCTGACCTGCTCAGTCTGTGGTCAGTCCCTCTGCTCTCTGTTCACTTTCAAACACTAATGTGAAGATTTCAGAGGAGAATTGAACACAGCTCTGTTCACATGAGGAGAAACAGGATTTTACAATCAAACCAGAGAATTTCTAAAATCTTTAAGATCATCATGTGACTGTGAGCCTGAGCTCTTTCAGAGAAACAGAGACAGAAATAATTTCTGTGTTTGGTAATTAGGCACAGCCAGGATGTTGAAAAAATATCGACATTAGAGACTTCTTTAGAAGTTGGAGTCTTAGACTGCATCACACCATCCTGCAGCACCTTCACTGGCTCCTGGTCCACTTCAGGATCCTCCTCATTAATTATGAAGCTCTCAGAAGTCTTGTAAATCTTCTTTTTCTTTTCCTCCTTCATGTTTTTGTTCCTCCTTCTTTGTCTCCCACCTTGTTTCTCCTCCTTTCTTTTTCTTCTTCTCATTAATATTATGATTATTATCAAGCTCAACAGCTGTAGGGCCCAACAATCCAAAGAACTTCCATATAATATCAAACACGTTGATTTTTATAATTTTATTGTTCAAGCTGCTGTTTCATGCAGCCATCATCTGCCACCTAAAGAAGACAGTGTTACAAATAGCTGCTGTCTTTTTTTTACCTACTTTTCTCCTGATGTTATTTCCTGTTCTCTCCTTTCTAGGGAGGCACCGATTCAGGTTTTTTCACTTCTGATCCGATTCTGTTACCTGAATTTGGGTATTGGCTGATACAGATACTATTCCGATACCAGGGCTATTTTGTTCAAATTGTGTATAAAATTTGATTATGAGGCTGTAATTAACCACAGAACAGTTATTTACATAGAAGATATACAAAAAGATACAACTGTAGGGGATTCAAATTGAAAATCAACATTTATTGTATGAAGTGCAAAACTCTGTAAGGACACAGTCAATCTCCATGGAGACGAGGGCTGCTTGATATGAACATAAAGTATGGCTCTTGTAGCAGGTTTACCTCAATTGTCTCACTTTTGAAATAAAATGTGTAAGAAGAAGACAGTGTCTGTTCTACACTATCTACACTGCCAAAAAAATAACATGACAAGAGCTGCTGCTTCTGAACAGCACACAAATCAAGTGGAGTGCAGCAGCTTCATAAGTGACAGATGAAATAATTATAAACCTCTCTACCCCCAAATAAAATATAATAAAATAAAAATATTCCCGGTGTTCGTTCACGTGGTGCCTTTTCATATGTTTGATTAGTTGTTAATTATGATATTGGAATAGCTGATCGAATATGGGGATGAATATCTGTAACTAAATAGTAAACAAATATTCAAATGTAAAATATTGAGTGTAGCAGCACATCAGGCCTGGAGCAGGGACCGTTCCATCCAACAGAGGGCGCTCTGAGCGCAGCTTGACCCTCAGACACATGCGCTGCTCTCTTGACCTCTTGAAGTGGACCGGGAGCCAGTGAAGGTGCTGCAGGATGGTGTGATGCAGTGTAATAGTCCAACCTCTAAAAAAGTCTCTAATGGCTGTGCCTAATACCCAAACACAGAAACCTCTGATAAATGACAAGACAGTGCTGGGAGAGTTACTCATAAAAAGTAGTGTTTGCTCGGTACTCCTTAAAAATAATTACTTCTTAATTCACTTACCCTCTATGAAAAATAAATTTCATAGAACTTCAATAGTAACTTTACTCGTTACTTAAATGTTCCTTTGACACTGATCCACTTTGGACAGTACCCCATATCTGTTCCTAACTGTGTTGGCCTACATAAAGTTCTACTACAGAGAACATGACATTTGTTTCTTCTGTGCTCTTTATTTTACAAAATCATGTCTCATACGGTGTGGAATCAGAGCTCCTCTCCAGAGTTTACAGATTTTTCTTCTGAAATCAGCAACTAGGTCAATAAAAAAGCCCAAAATAAGCAACTTCCTGCCATTTCCTTTCCTAATGTGATATATTAGTTTTTGAAAAGAGAGAAATCTTCATAAAGTGAGTTCATGTCATCCACAATACATTTTAATTTCACTGTTCCAAGCATCTATTCAGAAAAGGAACATCACATATTGTAAAGTGTTTCTGGCAAGCGTGAGTGAGTGTGTTTGGCTGGATTATCAGGACATGAAAGTGAAGCAGGAAATGCTGTCTTCCATCTCCATTTTGCTTTATCAATGAGAGCTGAATGATAATAAGGGGGATTCACACAGACAGATAAGTCCCAAGAAGAAACTGCACGTTAAGAAACAAGCCAAAAAAACACAATCCATGTTTGTGACTCAAGCCCAGAGATGCTTATAATGAGCTGACGTGGCAACGCTGCTCGACTCTAATCATAATGACGACAGGATCGGTGTCAGATTTGTCCACAAGAAAAGTGTTGTGGCTCTGCATTAAAAAAAAAAACTCTGTTTTGTTACCACATTTTCAGTCGTCGTGTGTTATTTTACTTTTCACAGCAGTTACGTTACTGTATGACGTCACACTGTTACAAGGTGGCTAACCGAGGCGGAACAAACGTCGCCTTCCTAAAAAACTACGTCCTACGTCTGATCTTCTTAAAAGAAAAAACATGAACTGATTCATGAACTCTGGTGAAGAACCTGCTAACAGCACATCTGAAGCAGGAAATATAGTCTGGTGGTCAGACCCCAAAACACATACACACTCACATCACGTCACATAACCCCACATTAGAAAACAAAACATCCTCCATGATCACCATGAACACAAAGCTTACCATTTCTACGTGAGAGTGCAGCTGTGAGAAGCTTTGACGTGTTTATTTCACTCTTCTGTCTTTACTGATGAATGCTGTTTTTTCAGATTGTCCTTGTCTACAAACGGGGCTCCGTCTGACTCTTTTGGTTTAACTTCTCGTGAGATCTTCTTCCTCCAAAGGTTGACCACGTGACTCAACAAGCTCCCCCTGAAAGAAATTTTAATATGAATTCAAACACCAAACTAATATTCTTGTCTCCTGACGTCTAAAGCAGGATTTATCCTCCAATGTGGCTATGCCCTCTGTTGGATGGAACATTCCACTGCTCCAGGTGCCCTGATGTGCCGCAACACTCAATATTTTATATTTAAATATTTACTTACTATTTGGTTACGGATATTTATCTCCACATTCGATCTGTTCAGTTTCAAACACTAATGTGAATATTTCAGAGGACAATTGAACACAGCTCTGTTCACATGAGGAGAAACAGGATTTTACAATCAAACCAGAGAATTTCTAAAATCTTTAAGATCATCATGTGACTGTGAGCCTGAGCTCTTTCAGTGAAACAGAGACAGAAATGTGTCCCTGTGATTCTGTAAAGCAGGAGTTCACTAAAGTTTTCAGCTCAGGACACAAACTCACTAAACTGCTTTATATGATCTAAACTGTGAGAGACAATCAGTCAGAATCATCAGAGATTTAATAAATCGACTGCTGTCTGGTTATAGACACTGAATCAGATGGATCCAGCTGCACTGCAAAGTAGTGCCTAGAAATAAAATCCCTGATTTTTTTCCACAACACTTTATTTATGATTTTTCCCTCCCTAAAAGGGAAACAAAACTGCCATTGACATAAAAATGAAACAAATCAAGTTTTGCCTTCATGTTGTCTAAATGTTTCCCTCTTAAAGTCAAAGTCTGGGTCATAAAAGGTTGATTATGTAGTATAAACGTAGGCAGGTTTGTCTACATAAACACTAACAGGCTGAGGTGTTTTTACAGGATGAGCATGAAACTTTCTGATAAATATTAAATCTTCTTAAATAACAAATACAAGCCTATAAAAGTGCTTGTGCAAACCCTACAAGGCCGACCATCATGAAAATTGTAATTTTCTTCAAAAAATTGCAACAACTTACAATTGGACTAAGGCAAGAAATACATCTGGATTTTTAATTTTTTAAATCTTCTGAATAATTCTGATTAATTCTAATCAATCGACTTCAACAATTTTTTGCCCAGCTCTACTGCACAGTTAATGTTAAAAGTCATCTAGTGTGTAAAGATGTGTGTTGTTTAGAAAAAGAGACTTCAGGGTGACTTTGGTTTCTTCTTCTCTGTCCACAGAAACATTTGTGGTCAGATCTGCTCAGAGCTTCTATCAGGTCTTCAAGAATGAGAACGTCACTCTGGAGTGGACCTTCACCAACAGCTCTCTGGATTCTCTTACCTTCAAATGTTTTCTGATAATTGGTCATAAACCCCCAGTCCTGTTTGGGTATGTTAAAGGACAAGAGACTCGTCAGTCTGGTCGCTTTAAAGGACGAGTTCAGTTGGACAAAGACGTCCTCAGAGAGAGAAGAATCAGACTTCATGTGTCCTCCCTCAGGACTGAAGACTCTGGAGAATACAGCTGTGAAGTGGAAACAAGGGAAGGACGTGGTGAGGCTTCATGCCGAGTCAATGTGACAGGTAAGTTATTTAAGCTGAGGAGATACAAAAATATCAGCACATCAACAGATCTCAATATTCAGCTACTGACATTTTATTAGTCAAAATTTTATTCAAGATAGTTGGCACCATGGTCAATTATGTTTGTTTAAGCTTGGTTTCTTTGGCTCTTTTTTCACAAACGTAAACTCATGATCTTTGATCCACTGGTTAAAAAATATGAAGAACTGGAGTCGTCAGCATGTCATCCAGTTAACCCATAAAATCATTACACCAACATACAAAGCATGGTATCACATCACGTGTCCAAAAATACACTATTTTGCTAAAAGTCTTCGCTCACCTGTCTTGACTCTCATATGAACTTAAGTGACATCCCATTCCTAATCCATAGGGTTCAATATGACGTCGGTCCACCCTTTGCAGCTATAACAGCTTCAACTCTTCTGGGAAGGCTGTCCACAAGGTTTAGGAGTGTTTATGGGAATTTTTGACCATTCTTCCAGAAGAGCATTTGTGAGGTCACACACTGATGTTGGAACAGAAGGTCTGGCTCTCAGTCTCTGGTCTAATTCACCCCAAAGGTGTTCTGTCAGGTTGAGGTCAGGGCTCTGTGCAGGCCAGTCAAGTTGATCCACACCAAACTCTGTCCTCCATGTCTTTATGGACCTGCTTTGTGCTCTGGTGCTCAGTCATGTTGGAAGAGGAAGGGGCCAGCTCCAAACTGTTCCCACAAAGTTGGGGCATGGAATTGTCCAAAATGTCTTGGTGTGCTGAAGCATTCAGAGTTCCTTTGACTGGAACTAAGGGGCCAAGCCCAGCTCCTGAAAAACACCCCCACACCATGGGAGGAGTTCGAACTTTGCAACTTTGGTGATGAAGTGAAGAGCGAATGAAGAGAGGTCGCCTAAGTCCCAAAGTTTCCTTCGGTGTGTCGGGGGGTTAGACAACAGGCAGTTACATTCAGGCAAATCCATGAACAAAAACATTGAAGACACCAACAGACAAAAACATGAACACAGGGAAAAACTGTGTACATTTTTAATGTCAGTTTTAGCTTGTTATTCTGAAGTGTCCACTTTTTTGTATCCAGGGCTGATGTGTCACAGCTTTGTCATAAACTTGATGATGATGGACACGATGTTAAGAGACTTTAGTTACTCTAATGGGAAACTTGTTTGGATTTATAGTAAGAATGGACCTTTTTGGACCCTGGGTCATGTGGGTCAGGTTGTTTTTGTGTGAACTGTCAGTAAAAACATGTTGAGTATTCTCAGGTTTTCCTCATTCACAGTCTTTAATGTCTCGTCACTATGAAAGCCATGGTTTTTGATTTCTCTCTGAGTGACCTCCACAGGCCCTAACATGTGAGTAAGAGACTGATCTTACTGATCAGGACTAACAGGTCTGTTCTTCTCTCCACAACAGAACCCCAGACTACACCTGAGACCAAGACTGAACTGGGACCTGAGGACAGAAAACCAGAGATTGGATTATGGATCGGTCTCAGCATAGGACTGTTAGCACTTTGTGTTTGTGTTTGTATTTGTATTATTTACTTCTACGAAAGAGAACTTGTTTGTAACTGTTTCAGAAAAAAGTCTGGAGCTAACAGTGCAGATAGTGTGAACCAAACAGGTGGGTCACATCAGACAGAAGTCACAGCTCTCAAAGAAACATCAACAATCTAAATATCCATGAATCTTCATCTTCAGTCTGTTCACATGGACATCATGAACATGAGCATCAGACACTGAAGCTCACCGAGCAGACTGCAACCATGAAATACTCAACTGACCCTCTGCAGCCTCTCTGATTGGTTGGTCAACCAACCAATCAGAGAGGCAATGACACAGGCCATAAATGCCTCCAATCTATCACACAGGTAGATGAGTCCAGGCCATGAGAACTGGTGCACCCTCATCATCTGGTTGATCTGGTGGGTCAGATCGTTCCCCCTTTCTCCTCTTAACGTTCGTCTCACTTGTTGTGGCGAGGGCAGGCCATTGTTTCAGAGAAGCTGATTGGCTAGTGCGAGGGCCATTTTACAGGATTAGTATCAACCTCCAGCTTATCCTGCTCCAGAGCAGGCTAGCCGTTCAGAGTAAGTCCATCTATCAATGGAGACCCAAGAGTGTTTTAATTTGATTTAAATCTTCTGTCTGTGGATAAACTTTGATTTAAGAGCTCAGAGTTACACTCCACAGGTCAGGAAACATGAAGATGACTCTTTAGAGCAGGAGGTCACAAACTGTTTTGGCTTTTTTGTTGTCTTTACTTATTATCAGTGTTGTCTTTGTTACGTGAATCATCAGTTAGAGAAAGTGAGAAAGGTTACATGTGATCTGAGGTTTGCAGCTGTTTCGAGTCATGAAAGAGGAAAAAAACATTTCATAACCTTAACCACTTTTATCTGATATTTAAGTCCAGCTCAGGTGCCTTTAGGAATAAACTTTGTGTTTTTTTTTTATCTGTGCACCTGATCTTGAGATGAATGTTAAAAGAACCTTAATCACCTGGTCACAGGTTTTATAGCTTTTTATATACAGTTACAGGAAAAAGTATGTGAACCCTTTGGGATTACTTGGATTTCTGCTTAAATTGGTCATAAAATATGTTCTGGTTGTCATCTAAGTCACGTCATTAGACAACCACAGTCTGCTTAAACTAATACAGCACAAAAAAAATTTGTTTACCTGATCTTGAAATCAATGTTAAAATAACCTTCATCACCCGGTCACAGGTTTTATAGCTTTTTAGAAAAAGTATGTGAACACTTTGGGATTTCTGATCTTCATTTAAATCACATCACTAGACAAACACAGTCTCCTTAAACTAATACCGTACAAAAAAATATGTTTTCATATTTTTTTTCAACACAATATGTAAACAGTCACAGTGCAGGGTGGAAAAAGTATGTGAACCCCTAGGCTCATTACTTCTCCAAGAGCTAATTAGAGCCAGGAGTCAGCCAACCTGGAGTCCAATCAATGGGATTAGATAGGATGTGTTGGTTAACGCTGCCCTGTCTTATAAAACACACACCAGCTGTGAGTTTCTGTTCTCAAGAGGCATTGCCTGATGTGAACCATCGCACAGAAGAACTCTCAGAAGATCTACCATCAACAATTGTTGACTTGCATGAAGCTGGAAGGGGTTACAAAAGTATCTCTAAAAGCGCTGATGTCCATGTGTCCACGGAAAGACAGACTGTCTACTAATGGAGAAAGTTCAGTACTGTTGCTCTTCTGCCAAGGTGTGGTGGTCCTGTAAAGATGACTGTGAGAGCACAGCGCAGAATGCTCAGTGAGGTGAAGAAGAATCCTAAAGTGTCAGCTGAAGACTTACAGAAATCTGTGGCACATGACATCATTATTGCTGTCCAAAAAAACCCATTGCTGTACATTTGAAGATTGCAAACGAGTACCTAGGTGTTTAACAGCACTACTGGCAAAATATTCTGCGGACAGATGAAACCAAAATTGAGTTGTTTGGACGGAACACACAATGCTCTATGTGGAGAAAAAAAGCCACAGCACACCAACATCAAAACCTCATGCCAGCTATTAAGTATGGTGGAGGGAGCATTATGGTTTGGGGATGCTTTGCTGCCTCAGGACCTGGACGGATTGTTGCCATCAATGGAAAAATGAATTCCCAAGTTTATCAAGACATTTTGCAGGAAAACTTGAGGCCATCAGTCCACCAACTGGAGCTCAACAGAGGATGGAGGATCCAAAACATAGAAGTAAATCAACAGTGAAATGACTTCAACAGAAGTAAATACGGCTTCTGTAGTGGCCCAGTCAGAGTTCTGACCTCAACCCGATTGAGATGCTGTGGCATGACCTCAAAAGAGCGATTCACAGCAGACATCCCAAGAATATTGCTGAACTGAAACAGTTTTGTACAGAAGAATGGTCCAAAACTCCTCCTGACCGTTGTGCAGGTCTGATCTACAACTACAGGAAACATTTGGTTGAGGTTATTGCTGCCAAAGGAGGGTCAACCAGTTATTAAATCCAAAGGTTCACATACTTTTTCCACCCTGCACTGTGACTGTTTACATGTTGTATTCAATAAAGGCATGAAAACTTATATTTTTTGTGCGACATTAGTTTAAACAGACTGTGTTTGTTTAGTGATGTGACTTTGATGAAGATCAAAACATATTTTATGACCAATTTAAGTAGAAATTCAGGTAATCCCAATGGGTTCAAAAACTGTTCCTGCAACTGTACCTCTGTTTTGGTTTTGACAAGTCAGACTGTTGACAAATTTCTGTGTAAAAATGTAATTTACTGTGATTAACACGTCTGTAAATGTTTGATTAATCTTATTATTAACAGCAGGTAAAGCAACAAGTTACATTTTAAATTGTCAAGACCCCCAAGAAATGCTGCACTCACTGTTATTGCTTTTGTGTGTTCAAATTGTTTTTGAATAAATTATTTTTGCATTCCAGAGAGAAAAAAGTGTCCTTGACTGAAACTTTTTTCAACTGAATCAGATAAGATTTTAATACAATTCAAAATGACTCCCAACAACTTTGTAAAAAGTGAAAAATCTCATTTGTCCACATTTTACTGACACTGCACACAAACAGTGAACTACTGTGACCTTATGGGTGTGTCTTTGACCTTCACTTTAAAGTAACAGTCCCAGGTTGACATCAGAAACGCACACCAACATAGACACACATGCACATGAGCACACGCTCTGATGGTGTTTTTAAATAAGCACAGAAATGATTTGATTTGTGACTGTCACAGAGGGAAAAGTGACATTTTGACCAGTGTGGTTCAAACTGTTAGAAAACAACATTTCATTTTATGGCGCTGACCCAAAAGTTGAATCAAAAACTAAGCCGCTTTAATTATTCCCAGGGTGATTTAGTTACACTGTAACAGGTTTTTGTAAATATAACAGTACTTTACTGTAATATCTACAGCTTCCTGATGTAAAAGCAATGGATACAGTAATTACTGTCAATGGCAAAATGATTGTGAGAGAACAGATTTTTGTCAAATTAATACTATTTAGCCATCAAATTTCCATGTACCAACTGTAAAATGTCGATGCTTTGAATTACTGAAAAGACTAAAGGATCAAATAAATTATTTCCAAGGAAAATTGAGAAACAACAGTTGAGTTTTTAGTAAGTGTGTCATATTTTAGACTGAAGCAAGTGTTTGAGAGGAAGTATTAAATTTGCTCAAACTTCTTAGATATTTCTTTTTTTTTATCTATCTTGTGTTTTAATCATCAATCAATCATGTTTTTAAAGATCAACTCAAGCTGGTTCCAGAGGTGACTGTGTTGTTCCTTTTAGAAAAAGACCCTGTAGTCAAGCCACTATTTCTGTCCGCGCATCTCACACCTGGAACTCAGTTCCAAGCACAATACATGAACTCCCATCCCTGACCTCTTTTACCAAACAGCTTAACCCTTAAATGATCCTGGGACCATTTTGGGTCCTTTTGGTTTTTATTATTTAATAATTTTGCCTGTGTTTGATGAGTTGAGCTCAAATTTGCCAAAGGATTATCATTTTCAACAAATTTTGAAAATATTGTGTAATTTCATTAAAATAGCCCAAAATGACTGAGCAAAAACAACAATTACAAATTTGATCCTCGAGACCAAAATCGGTCCCATCTGAAACCATTACAAATGCTGTTTTTGACCCCATATTTATCTAAACACAAACAAATGCATTCCTTAATGTTAAAATTTTATTTTAAGGTAGAACCTGTCTAGTTGTTATTTTTATATTTGTCCACCAGATAAAGCCATTTTTTTCATACTTAAACCATAAAGTCACATTTCACCATTTTTTACCATTTCCTACAAGGGCTTTTTGCTAGTAAAATAATTTGTGTGAATAATTTGTGTGTGAGCCAGGAGGCTGGAATCATATGTCCTGACTCGTGAGGGCCCCTTGAACTTGTGATAAAGACTTGGTTTCGATCGGCCAGAACATGAGGTCCTGGAAAGGGGTTTGGATGTGCCCTTGGGGCGCAGCTTGCTCCAGGGGCAGGCCTCTGGAGATCTTGCCCTGCATGTGTTGCACATACTCCCTGTTTTCTCTCCTTGAGTGTGTGTAGGGGTTTTTCTGTTGTTTCTCTCCTCCCCTTCTTGATCACACTAGGGCCCGGGAGGTTTCATAGTGCCACAGAAGGCAGCCTCTGCTGGGTTACTCTCACTCAAATCTCTCCTTCTATTTGCTGGAGCTCCTGACTCTTGTTTCCTCTAGAATAACCCCTTCAGGTGTTAGACTCCATCACCATCGCCTTAAACCTTAGCCCAAGTCTTCTCCCAATTGCCCACCTTACACCCACCCAGCCCAGCCCACAATGCTGTGCCCCAGCAGACATCCAGAGGCAGGCAGAGGGGACATTGCTACAGGAGAACCCCCCCAGAGAAGGCCCTCTGCTGGGCTTCTCACACTCGCATTTCCCCACCTGGCTGTTGGAGCTCCTAACTCTTGGGCTGCGTTTACACGGCACAGAAAAGCAAATCTGATAAGTTTTTATTGCATTTTGGCCTTGCTTTTAAACTGAAACATGTTGCGTGTTGTCTCAAAAAGGAAACTTTTGAAAACGGACTCCAGAGTACAAAGTTTCCAAAACGCTCTCCATGCAGTTCCATGTAAACCTGCATCAGAGCGTTTCAGGGTGAAACACTGATGGCACTGCATGCACAGTACTCTTTCAGATGAAGGCTGTGCGTGCAGGAACAACAACGGCTTCGGCCGTCTGTCGAGTAACATGTGAGCCTCTTACCGTGCTTGATTTGTTATCCAGACAAAACTATCCAGACAGATTTGTTGTTTGAACTGATTTGTTGTCCAGAAAAGAAACTCTTGCGTCTCTGTGCGTCTATTCGCCATTGTTGTTTGTGAAAAGTTTTTCTTCTTCGTACGTGTGTTGTAGCAGCGCTGTCTCTCTGCAGACCTACACAGCCATCTACTGAACCAGCATGCACACTACAGCGGGTCCATACATCTCCAGCGTCGTCGTCATCTGAACGCAGAAGAATTCGAAAACGCAAAGTGAAAATCTTTGCGTCTCTAAGTCAGGAGTGTCCATGTAAACGTAGCCTTATTTCCTCCACTCAAACCCTGTCTTTCAGACCCCCTTCCCCATCAATCTCAGCCCAACGCCCCTCTGTCATCCCCGAGAACTAGGATCCCAGGTCTGGCCCCACCAAGGCCAAGGGGAACAGCACTCCCCCTGGGCAAACTCCTCCATGGCAACCTTCTCCTACATCTACCTGGCGCACATTTTGAACATGCCAATCCACACTTAACATAATGGCAATTTAAGGGTTAAAAATCCCATAATATAGTTAAAACTTGATATGAATATTTCAGGCACAAGTATTTCTAGAAGTTTGAGTCATTTAAAGTGAAAAAATATATATATAAATTTTATTTTTATCGCACTTTTTAGGAAGGGGACCAATTTGGTCCCGAGGATCAAATGTACGAGTTTTTGTTTCAATCTGACTCTGCAGAAAAATAATCAATGCATCAAAATCATTGTTTCTGCCAATCATTGACCCATCCCAGGGGCTAAAAGAAATTATGACCCAATTGTCATTGGAATGTATATTTTGAAAATTATTTATCTTTTTTGATTTTTTAGGATAAAAAGTAGTGGTTTTTCGGTAAACATACTGGCATTTAAAGGGTTAAAAACCCCATATCATTATTAAAACTTGATATGAATATTTCAGGCACAAGTATTTCTAGAAGTTTGAGTCATTTAAAGTGAAAAAAAAAATAAACACATTTTATTTTTATAGCACTTTTAGGAAGGGGACCAATTTGGTCCCGAGGATCAAATGTATGAGTTTTTGTTTCAATCTGACTCTGCAGAAAAATAATCAATGCATCAAAATCATTGTTTCTGCCAATCATTGACCCACCCCAGGGCCTAATAGAAATTATGACCCAATTGTCATTGAAATGTATATTTTGGAAATTATTTATGTTTTTTGATTTTTTAGGATAAAAAACATTAGTTTCGGTAAACATACTGGCATTTAAAGGGTTAAAAACCCCATAACATTATTAAAACTTGATATGAATATTTCAGGCACAAGTGTTTCTCGAAGTTTGAGTCATTTAAAGTGAAAAAAAATATAAACACATTTTATTTTTATAGCACTTTTAGGAAGGGGACCAATTTGGTCCCGAGGATCAAATGTACGAGTTTTTGTTTCAATCTGACTCTGCAGAAAAATAATCAATGCATCAAAATCATTGTTTCTGCCAATCATTGACCCATCCCAGGGGCTAAAAGAAATTATGACCCAATTGTCGTTGAAATGTATATTTTGAAAATTATTTATGTTTTTTGATTTTTTTAGGATAAAAACATTAGTTTCGGTAGCTGGACCTCAGGTTTAGAAAAGAGAAGAAGACTGCAGAAAGAGTTTTCTGTTATTTAGTTAAAACAAAATTTTGTTTCATATCACTGAGAAGCACAAGAAGTCAGATTTACATTGTCCCTCAACTTATTAGGATTGTGTTTTAGTGAAATGAACAACAGAGTTGAACGTGGGTATTTTTAAGAGACAAAGCAGTAGAGGCTCAAGACAGAGGATTACTTTATAGGAAGTGTTTTTTTTTCAGTCAGATTTACAAACCAAACTTTTTCAGAATCAGGTCTACAAAAATATGTTAACTAAGAATTAAACTCAATAAATATAAAGGGTTAACTTAACAAATACAGCTGACAAAATGCCACAAAGTTTTGGACAAACCAAAAGAAAAAAAATGGTAAAGAAAATGGCCGCCACACTAAACTCACCTCAGACAACCATAAACCAGCTTAAACTTCCTCGGCCACCATCATCCAGGTGACTCAAGGTAAAGAGAAAAGAACTGAAGCAAATTTTAATATTAATAAATTAAATTCAAACAGTTTATCAAAAGCAACTAATGCACAAATACTGAATCAAAATAATGCGTTCAGTGTTTTTCTGACAGCAGAATGTGTGTGTCAGACTAATTAGGTGAGAGTGAACATGAACTCTTGTATGACCCTGGACATTTTTGTCCATTTCCAAAATCTAAAAACCCTCACAGACAATCCCTCCTCACTGGATTTAATTTTGGTTGAGGGAGTGTTGTTGTGGGTAAAATTTCCAAAGCCCAACTTTCAGGGTGAAAATCCATTATTTGACTACGTAATGCATTTTTAACATATCCATGACCCTTCGTGGACAAAAAAATGTCCACTTAAAGGAAGGTGTAACTTTTTTGAAGGATCTCTAAAGGGGTTTAGGATGTGTAGCTGCTGTATTTCAATTAACTGTCAACTTCCAAATGTGACCAAAATTAAATTTACTGTGATACATCAGATCAAGAAACCTATTCACCCAGTCCTAAATCAGTTTATAGTTTTTTGTGCTTTATTGGGTCGCTAAGCTTGATGATAGTATTAAGTTATATTTTTGATATTGTGGCAACACTAGTTCATGGAAATTATGATTGATGAAAACCCTTCAGTTTGCATATGTTATGACAAATTCCAAAAATTATCCCCTGCAAAGATCTGATTAAAATAAAAAAAAGTATAGAAGAGAAAACTACTCACAAAAGCTGTTAAAGGACAGTAACCTGGGCGAATGATCAGTCCAAACAGAGGACACTTTAGAAATATCTTACATGATGTGACATCAGACCTGAAAACAGGGCTGATAATGTATTCTGCAGTGTGTTCTTTCACAAAGCAAACATGAATAAGAGGAAATATCCACCTGCTTTGGCTTTTTAAAGCAATTTGTTAACTTACTATCCAGCCTTGTCTCTCAAACTGGCTCTTTTTTGCTTACACTTTCAACAGCCAAACATTAGCCTGATCTGTTTTTCTCTTCAATGCTGACTTCATGTTTCACTTTCTGGTGATACAGCAGAGTTTGTTTACAGTTTCAACATCGAAGCCTGATGTGTCTCACACAAGGTGTTCCAACACTGTTGCCAAAACATGAAGAGATCCACGGAAAATATGAAAATATTTGGCCTTTTTTTCAACTGAAGCGAAACATCCAAGTTGTAGCTGTGAAAAGCACCTGAATGTTTGACTTTTCACGTGAGCAAAGAGGGGCTCTGTCACTGAGTGCTGGCTTCTCACTGCTGCTGTTAAAATAGAGATACTGACCTCAGCCTGATGGAGAAAGAGGTGGAGTCACACTCTCACATGCTGAACAACACAACACACTCACTGATGAAGAATGAAGTGAATATTTTCTGCAAACCCAAATGCACTATTTGGCTGCAGTGTGATCTGTTTATTAGCTATTTTTGCATTACTAAGCAGTTAACTTTGTGTACCTGATAACAGAGGTGGCTTTGACACCTGCAGGTCAGTTGTTTTCTTGAAATCAGGTCAAAAAAATCTACAAATATGCATATTTCCTTTGGATGGTTTCATGGTCTTACAGCAGTATGGTGTTCATTTTAGGACATCCTCAGTCTCAGGAATACCTCTGTCATTTCTCAGACCAAACAGCTTCAGAAGAACCTCCGTCAGATAATACGGCCTCAGGCTTCAAAATAAAAGTCATCAGATAAAACGGTGTCAAATTAAACTGCCTCAACCAAAAAGACATTAGATAAAAGAGCTTTACAAAAAGCCATCAGACAAAATACTGGAAAAACAGACTCAAATAAAACAGCGTCAGGTCGTAACAATATCATAATCATCGTAATATCATAAATGTGAAATCATCTTGAGACGGCATTCAGCTAAAATCAACCACTAGTAAACTTCCCGTTTTCCAAAAAAAGACATATTTTATTATCTCTTTATGGTTCTTTAAGACTTTTGTAAATTGGGCCAGTGTCTTGGAGCTGACCAGAAGTTTCTTCGATAGCATTATGGTGCGCACAACGGAATGTCCGAAATGCCAAAATGAAATTTGTATCCGTGCCTTTTTATGGCTCAGATGATCACATTTTGTTATTCTACGTGGTGACTTTCTCACCTAAAATTATCTCTGAACTTTCAAATGTGGTGAATCCACAGAGATATTTGTTAGCCTGGTGTGCCTCAGATTGTTGTTTCGGTTTGAAATGCATCATGGGAAACTTAGTAGTATACTACAGTGTGAACTGTTGGCATCCTAATCATACTAGTATGTAGTATACAGTATATACACATGAGTATGTAGTATGTAGTATGTTAGTATGACATTCGGACACAGCCTATATTTATATCTATGTTACCGACTTTTGATGACGTCACGCGCACTTCCAGTCTCTTAAAAAAAATAATGCTCAGTTGTATATTACGACCTGACGCTGTTTTATTCGAGTCCGTTTTTCCAGTGTGGTTTTGTCTCATGGCTTTCATTTTGAAGCCTGAAGCCATATTATCTGACGGAGGTTTTCCTGAGGCTGTTTGGTCTGAGAAATGACAGAGGTTTTCCTAAGGCTGAGGATGTCCTAAAATGTACACAGTACAGCAGTTTAGAAGTCCTGAGCTGTCCTCACGTCAAATCCAACATTGTTATGAATACAACTGGGGCTGTATGTATAAAGCTGGGAGGCTAAGCTAACAATAAAATGAATCACTGATTAATAATGGAGGTTTGCTTTCCTGTGTAAGATTATACAGATGAAAATTTTTATCCATGAGACACAGCAAACGAGAAAAGTGTAAATAAAAGCTGGAAAACAAAATTGTCGCGATAAAGCTCCGTTACAGTTACACCTGAAGACTTTCACATAAAATCAGTGAGGTCTTTAAATCTGTGCACCCCTGTCTCCCTGAGTCCTCGTGCCTCCTTTTCTACTGTGACTACCTCTCGAGACAGAACAGAGGGGGGATCACTCATTCCTCCTGTTTGTGAAAAGTCACAGGGGGGATAAATATCAGGCCTTGAAACCACAGAATGAACTGAGTTTAATTCTCACGTGTCTCCAGACAATCACAGAGGACACCAGATAGCATGGTAACTGATTACAGCATAACATCCACAGAGAGACTGTCAGTGATGCAGAGGAGAAGGGAGCAGCTTTAAAAAGGATAAATTCATGGGCTTGAATGATCTAGACTCTGTGAACTAGATCAGGTTTTGGGTCTGTTCATGCTGTGGAGGACTGTGGTCTCTTTAGTGGGGACACTGAGTGATGTTCACGTGTTGATATTGTCATGTATGTTGCGCCTGAGCTCAGACAGTGTCTCTGTGGGAGCAAAACATTATTATGAAGCACTATTTTGTTCTCAGCCTGGTTGTCTGTTCGTCTTAGTGGAGCTGTAACCTCTGCGGCAGCAGTGTGATGAGGTAACTCGTCCCCCTGTTTGTTGGTTCCAGGGTTGATTATGCCCTCACTGCAGTGATTGGCAGTGAGCAGAGACCACCTCTTTCTGGTGAGCTTGGCACAGTTGTTTGTACTGAAATAATGATCGATTTCTGTTCATACATGTCCAAACGAAGCAGAGCAGGGATCGCCGCTTGTACTGAACAACAAAACAATGAAAGAGTGAAATGTCATCTGTGCAGGGCCTTTATGGGGCCTCTCAGGGGCCCAGCCATTACTTTGTACTGCCCTGTTTTTACATGAGAACAATATCTGTCTTTCTTAGGGAGGAGTTTCCCTGTTGTCGAACACATCCGAGGAAGGAATCAGTTCTGCTTTACTTACAACAGACGGACAGCAGGGCGTTACTGCTCCTTTATCTGTGTTTTCACCTGTGATGTTGTTTTAAAAATGTTTGCTAAACCAGCCGATGTTTGAAGAACTCTCTTTACATGAGCAGCTGAAGGGGAGGACACAAGAACTGTGATATAGCAGATAACAAAAAATATTATAAACTAAACATCTAACATATTTTTTAAAAAATGTATGGTTTCATGTGGATCTTCAGATCTATGATTTAAGAGAGAAAAGCTTCAAAAACACTGAGATCTCAAAAAGACACCTTAAAGATCACAAGGCTGCCTCATGATTATTTTAACAATTTGCATCAAAGGTTTTAGACTGCAGAAAAGAAATGATTTTATAATAAGTTTAAAAATGTCAGATGAAGACCCTCTGAACTCCATCTCACTTGATAATGTCTGATAAATATGTATTGCCCACTGTTAGTGAAATCTTGATCCTGTAGACCTAAAGTGAGGAACAACAACGACAATAAAAACATAAAACATTGAATATTAAATGACTGTTAGTTTAGTGGATTAACTGGATTATTAAAGTAAGCACACCAGTGTTGCATCAGTTTAAGGTTCCTGTTTTACAGGTATGTGAGACTGATTTTCATTGGTGTGGCATGAAAAATGACTGTTTGGTTAGTAAATTTGCAGATCCCTGGTGACGGATCTGCATGATATAAATGTAAACAAACTCTTAGGAGAGCAGCAGGGCACTAAACTGAACTCCTTCTCATTGGCTCTAAATCTACACTCTCTGAAGTCAACAGCTTCTCCCTCAACATTGACAGCTCCTCAGTCTCCCCCTCTGAGGTCCAGAGTCTGGGTGTCATCCTCAACAGCACACTCTCCTTCCAGTCACACATCAACATCACCCGGTCTGCCTTCTGTCAGCTCCTAATTATCAACCGTCTCTGCCCCTCCCTCACTCCTCACAGTGCCTCCATTTTGGTCCACAGTCTGGTCACCTCCGTTTAGATTACTGTAACTCCCTCCTCTTCGATATCCCACAAAAATCCATCCATAAAATCCAACTGGTCCAGAACTCAGATGCCTGTATCATCTCACATCACCCCCATCCTGCAGCTCCACTGGCTCCTGGTCATGCATAGGATTCAATTCAGCATGTATTATTATAATATTATTATTATTATTATTATTATTATTATTATTATTATATTGTTATTATTATTATTATTATTATTATTATTATTATTATTATTATTATTATTATTATTATTATCATTGTCATCATCATCATTATTATTATTATTATTATTATTATTATTATTATTATTATTATTATTATAAAAGAACTGTTGCAACAAGGGGTTAAATCCTTTACAGGGAACCACTTTGTTCATGAAACTGACTTCCTTATGCTCTTTCTAAAATGTAGGTGTTCACCTGAACTGAAAATGACTCCTCCCCCTGAGGGAGTCAGCTCTGTACTCTTGAGATGTGCACATTAATATTCTCTTTTCCCTGACAAGCTGAAACAACACAACACTCATCAGAGAAGAAGAAAGAGGGATGAAAAAGTCAGAGGTGCCTGAGGACCACACTATGACAAATTAAAGGTAAGCTCTGTGTTCATGGTGATGTTTTGTCTTGAACACCCTGAATGTTTTTCAATGATTTAATGATCATTTCTCTGTTCAGATGTAGATCATTTATTTACTGTTTGAGACAAACTGTTCAGCTGCTTCATCGCTTTATTTTATGTTTGTCTTTTGCACAAAAACAAGAGAAACACTGACAAAAACATTGAAACATTCAGTGAAGGGCATTGGTCAACGTGATTGTTTCATTTTGTTTACATCTTGTAAATTTTGTCATGCGTCATGTGTGCTCCTCCAGGATGTTTCATATAGCTCTCATTTTCTAAATATTGTAGTTTGCCATGGCTTTCCTCATATGTCCTCCTTTTCTTAACCCTATGAAGTTTCCATCCGTGCAAAGGTAGGGTGGACAGGAGATGACTTAGGGAGCGTCCATCGTTTGGAACGCATCCAAGGTGTACTTTAGTTCTGTTTCATTTGCAACAGGAGAGAATTGGCCGTAAAGCTCCTCACCTGTGATGTTGTTTTAAAAATGTTTGCCAAACCAGCCGATGTTTGAAGAAGCACTCTTACCGGTGCAGCTGAAGGGGAGGAGAGCCGCAAGCTCTCGTGTGAATTGTGATATAGCAGAAAAATATTACAAACTAAACATCTAACATATGTTTAAAAAGACTTTTGGTTTCATGTGGATCTTCAAATCTATGATTTAAGAGAGAAAAGCTTCTAAAACACTGAGATCTCAAAAAGGCACTTCAAAGATCACAAGACTGCCTCATGATTATTATAACATTATGCATAAAAGATTTTAGACTGCAGGAAAGAAATTATTTTATAATAAGATTAAAATGTCAGAGGAAGACCCTCTGAACTCCATCTCACTTGATAATGTCTAATAAATATGTAGTATTGCCCACTGTGAGTGAAACTTGATCCTGTAGACCTAAAGTGAGGAACAACACCGACAACAAAAACAGTGAGAACACAGGCTAATATTAAATGACTGTTAGTTTAGTGGATGAACTCGATTATTAAAGTAAACACACCACTGTTGCCATTTTAGTGCTAAATTAATTAATGCAGTATAATAGTATAACATTAATGCCAAGCTAAAGCAACAAAACAACACGACCATGAGCTGTCATGTAAGAGATGAAGCAGTTTGATTATAGATCTAAAATCGTTATGATGATGGAGAGTCAACAGGTGCTGCTGTCTTCAGTTTAAGGTTTCTGTTTTATGCCAGACAGATTTTCATTAGCAGAGCATGAAAAATGACTGTTTGCTCAGTAAAGTAGCAGATCCATGGTGACGGACATGCATGATAGAAATGTAAACAAACTCTGAGGAGAGCAGCAGGGCACTAAACTGAACTCCTTCTATTGGCTCTAAATCTACACTCTCTGATTCAGAGTCTGGGAGTCATCCTCAACAGCACACACTCCTTCAAGCCACTCACTAATCACATCAACCTGTCTGCCTACTTTCATCTCTGAAACATCAACCGTCTCTGCCCCTCCCTCACTCCTCACAGTGCCTCCATTTTGGTTCAGAGTCTGGTCACCTCTGTTTAGATTACTGTAACTCCCTCCTCTTCGATATCCCACAAAAATCCTCCATAAAATCCAACTGGTCCAGAACTCAGCTGCCTGTATCAGCTCACATCACCCCCATCCTGCAGCTACACTGGCTCCTGGTCATGCATAGGATTCAATTCAGCATGTATAATTATAATTATTATTATTATTTTTATTGTTATTATTATTATTATTGTTATTATTATATAGAATTGTTGCAACAAAGGGTTAAATCATTTACAGGGAACCACTTTGTTCATGAAACTGACTTCCTTATGCTTTTTCTAAAATGTAGGTGTTCACCTGAACTGAAAATGCCTCCTCCCCCTGAGAAGTCAGTTCTCTACTCTTGAGATCTGCACATTAATATTCTCTTTTCCTGACAAGCTGAAACAACACAACACTCATCAGAGAAGAAGAAAGAGGGATGAAAAGTCAGAGGTGCCTGAGGACCACACTATGACAAATTAAAGGTAAGCTCTGTGTTCATGGTGATGTTTTGTCTTTTACACCCTGAATGTTTTTCTATGAGTTAAAGATCATTTCTCTGTTCAGATGTAGATCATTTATTTACTGTTTGAGACGAGCTGTTCAGCTGCTTCATCGCTTAAGTTTATGTTTGTCTTTTGCAGAAAAAGAAGAGAAACACTGACAAAAACATTGAAACATTCAGTGAAGGGCATGGGTCCCATGATTGTTTCTAAATTTTGTCATGAGACATTTGTGCTCCTCCCAGGATGTTTCTTGATCCTGTAGACCCAAACTGAGGAACAACAACAATAATAACAGAACACAGGCTAATATTAAATGACTGTTAGTTTAGTGGATGACCTCAATTATTAAAGTAAACACACCACTGTTGCCATTTTAGTTCTAATTTAATTAATGCAGTGTAACAGTATAACAACAATGCCAAGCTAAAGCAACAAAATAACACGACCATGAGCTGTCATGCAGGTGATGAAGCAGTTTGATTATAGATCTAAAATCGCTATGAAAATGTAGAGTCAACAGGTGCTGCTGTCTTCAGTTTGGTTCTGTTTTATGCCAGACACATTTACATGAGTGTGGCATGCAAAACGACTGTTTGCTTAGTAAAGTAGCAGATCCATGGTGACGGACATGCATGATAGAAAGCATGGAGAGCAGCGTGCTGTAGACTGTGTTGACAGAGTAAACCTCTTACAATTAGTGTGTCCTATGTTGTGAGTCCTGTTCCTGTGTTGACAATATCAACATGGGAGGCTAAATCTGAGCTCTTTAAGGCTTTTTAGAGCCTAAAAGTGACCCTCAAGTCTCTGTGTGGCTACAGAAAACTAAATTAAAGTTATTTTCAGGGAGAAGTCTTGAAGCTGCAGAGCTTTGGTCTTGCGTGTAGAAGTGCTCATGTAGAAAAGACATGTCAAACACAAAAAAGAGTAAAATACACTCGAAAAACAGAATTTGACCTTTTTAAAGTCAGAATCTGATGAAAAAGTTAAATATTGAGATTTTTCTCTGAACAGAGTAAACAGGTTGATGTGTTTTTGTCCATAATTCTGAACTTTTTTCAGTCCCATGATTCATGTCTTTGTGTTTTGGTGTTTCTCTTCCTCCAGAGCTGAACTGATGAAGAAGATGAAGATGATCCTCATCCTCCTCCTGTTCATCACTCTGACCTGCTCAGTCTGTGGTCAGTCCCTCTGCTCTCTGTTCACTTTCAGTTTTCATGTGAACAAACATTCATCTCCTTTCCTGTTCTTCAGTGCTGCTCATTCTGGAGCTCAGTTAAAATGAAAAAGCAAAAAATGTTGAAGATTAAATTTTCAAAAGATTCCTTAGAAAATATATTACCAAATTTCAATCTGAATTGCCATATTTGAAAATTAAAAAGCATTAACAGTAGTGCATCTAGTTTATATTTCAGCTCTTATTTTGGTAAAATTGGGTTTAATTCAATGCATGCTTTTTTTAAGATGTCACATCTCTTTATGGGGAAGTTATTACATTTCTTTACACTATGTCTTCTCTACAGCAATTTGCAGACAGTCCCTAAGCCGTCAAGCCACCACCAGCAGTGTTTTGACATATATTGAAGTTTTCTGGCTAGGACAGCTTGTTGAGGAAAATAAAATTGGTTTCAGCTTGCAGTCTTCAAGAGGGTGATTTAAAAGAGGAATTGGGCTATTAACTATGATGTTTCGTTAAGTTTTTGACCTAGAAAGTCTGAATTTGTGAATATCTGATGATACTAAGGTGGTGGGGACAGACTGAAGCCAAAACCTGCTACTTGCGGCTACTTTTGTTGCTATTTGAGGACCACTGTGGCCTCTTAGACAGCTGTGAAACTACTAATGGCTTTTAACTTTTTTTTTAACTGTTATTAGCTGTTTTTAGCCATTACATTAGCCACTATGTATGCTACATTACAGGAGGCATGGCTGCTTGATGTGGATTGGTCTGTGATAAGCGTGTGTGAGCAGAAAGACTGTCCAATCACAAGCTGCTGTTGTTGTTTTTTTTGATGTTCTGCCACTGAAAACAAATTCAAAGGGCTCCTACCCAGATGGACCAGTGAAATATTTCTGTGGCAGATATATGGAGCTGTCCATCTGTCTTGTCAGGTTAATAAAGATGTGTGTTCTTTAGAAAAAGAGACTTCATGGTGACTTTGGTTTCTTCTTCTCTGTCCACAGAAATATTTGAGGTCAGATCTGCTCAGAGCTTCTATCAGGTCTTCAAGAATGAGGACGTCACTCTGGAGTGGACCTTCACCAACAGTTCTCTGGAGTCTCTTTATTTCTCCTGTTATGTGATAACTGGTCATAAACCCTCAGTCCTGTTAGAGTATGTTAGAGGATTTGAGATTCCTCCGTCTGGTCCCTTTAAAGGACGAGTTCAGTTGGACAAAGACGTCCTCAGAGAGAGAAGAATCAGACTTCATGTGTCCTCCCTCAGGACTGAAGACTCTGGAGAATACCGCTGTGAAGTTGTTACAAGAGAAGGATCAGACTGGGCTGTATGCAACGTTAATGTGACAGGTAAATAATTTAACAGATGAGCTCAGAAATATCAACACACCAACATTCATCTCAATATTCAGCTGTGCAGTCCTGAACAGCTCTGTATCGACATTTTATTCGTCAAAGTTTTATTCAAGATATTTAATTTTTTTTAAATTGTAGTTCAGCCTCCAGACACCCAATGGTCATTGACCAGTGGTCATTGGGCTCAGAAAAAATCCCGACCTGTCCCAATCCCGGGCCGGAGTAAGAAAATGTAATCCTGTCCTGTCCCTCTCCCGTAGAATGACTCCCACTCCCATCCCGCTCCCACTCAAAATTACTCCCACTCCTATCCGTTCCCATTTGAATAAAACCAAACATGTTGAAAAAATGTTGCATTTTTTTATTTTAGATAAAAGTGCAAACTACTTCCGATTTCCCAACAAGATCTCTTAGGGTCACCGATGCATCCTTATTTTAGCATTGTGCTGCAGCTGCAGCTCTCTTTTTGACGTGTTGTCTTCTCCCTCCATGTTGTTTTGTTATGTTGGTACGTTCCAGTTGTAGTCGGAATTTCTGGAACTGGAACTAGAACTGGAACGCCCCCAAAGTCTGAATTTCCTACTGGGAACTTGGTGAAACCTCTCCACCCCCGTGGTGACAATCAAGATGGATGCCTCAGTGTGAACAGTTATTTAGCTCCTGTAATAATCCATTTATTTGCACTTCTGACTGGGGTGTGTCGCTCTAGATCAGCTGTATACATAGTATTGTCAGACTTATATTTACAAAAATGCTGCCATAGTGATAATCACATTCTTCATGTGATATTTAGAACAACAACGAGGCGTGCTAACAACAGCTAACAGTAGCCTGGTAGATCGGCATGTTTTTTGCCGATTCAACTGGAACGTCGATAAGTCGAAGATGACGTCACTCCCAGTTCTGAGGTCACTGAAACGCAGCATTTATGTCGCCGGCAGCCACTCCGAGTCTCTTTTTACTTCTGGTGAGGACAGGAAGTCAAACCACTTTTGCAGTTCTTTGGTGTTGCTAGCACGGTCAAGATTGTTTGCTCTCACTGAGAGATGACTACAAAAATGAGTGAATCGGGGTGCTGGTCTGGCAGAGTGGTTAGCAACCACCCCATGTACATGCTTCTGCTGGTCCAGGTTCGAATCCCACCTGTGACCAGTTTGCAGAGTGTCTTCCCCCACTCTCTCACCCTTTTACAGGCCTATCCACTGTTTCTCTGCTATCATTAAAGGCACAAAATGCCCAAAAATACATTTAAAAATGGGCGAATCAGTTCATCTGGTTGTTTCACACGGCTGAAAATGATCATCTATTAATGTCGCTTCCGCTCCTTCCCACCCCCGTTGCTTTTTCCCCGTCCCGACCAGATCACGGAATTACTTAAACAATGACTCCCATCCCGTGGGATTCTCACAGGAATCATGTGACCCACAGGAATTCCCGAAAAATGTCATTCTCTAGTTTAGAGGACTTTCTCAAATAAGGAGTTTCAACTTGATGTTAGATGAAGTATGGTAGCTTCAAACTAGAGAAATACTTGCTGTTACGATGCAGAGCCAGGATGGCTGCCACATGTCCCCTGTTGTGCGATGTCCAGAATTAACAGGACACAGTCTGGAGCTGCAGTCCTCACATCAGCAGTAGGATCAGTGCAAAGGCAGAGGATAAATGAACAGACTAATCACAGCAGCAGAAACAACAAGAACAGACAAACTGATAAATCAAGAGCACCGTCATCAACATCTGAATAATCGGACCGAATTCAAATGGTGACCGTGTAGATTGATGACCTGGAGTTGACACCATGGTTGACTTTGTTTGTGTTAGCTTTGTTCCTGTGGCTGTTTTTTCTCATACATAATTTAACGATCTTTGATACACTGGTTCATAAAATGAAGGACTGAAGGGCTCACCCTCTGCTTTGACAAGGATGTTCATCAGCACAGTCGTCAATTAACCCAGAAAGTTATTGCACCAATACACCAAGACATTTCTGACGTTTCACAGAGGAAAATGTTCCTGGACAAAGTTGGTGAAGTCTGTTCATCAGCTGTTAGCAAATATTTAATGATGTTGTTGGTTATTGGTGTTTATTTTGTTACTTTTACTCTTAGAGTTGATCTCTATCAGGGCTGAAGTGTTACATCTTTGTCAAAAACTTGATTTGAATGGACAGGACGTTAAGAGACTTTAGTTACTGAAATAGGAAACTTGTTTGGATTTATAGTAAAAATGGACCTTTTTGGACACTGGGTCCTATGAGTCACATGTTTTGAGTTGTTTTTGTGTGAACTGTCAGTAAAAACATGTTGAGTGTTCTCAGGTTTTCTTCATACACAGTCTTTAATGTCTCGTCACTATGAAAGCCATGGTTTTTGATTTCTCACTGAGTGACCTCTACAGGCCCTAACATGTGAGTAAGAGACTGATCTTACTGGTCAGGATTAACAGATCTGCTCTTTCTCTCCACAACAGAACCCCAGACTACACCTGAGACCAAGACTGGGACTCAACCGGGACCTGAGGACAGAAAACCAGAGATTGGACTATGGATCGGTCTCAGCGTTGGACTGTTAGTACCTATGTTTTGTGTTTGTGTGTCTGTATTTATTTACTTCTACAAAAGAGAACTTGCACACTGTAACTGTCTCAGAGAAAAGTCTGGAGGTTACAGTGCAGGTAGTGTGAACCAAACAGGTGGGTCACATCAGACACGAGTCACAGTTCCCAGAAAAATTGAAGATGATCTAAATCTCCATAAATCTTCACCTTTGTCCGTTCACATGGACATCATGAACATGAGCATCAGACACTGAAGCTCACCAAGCAGGAAACTTCCACTTCACTCTGCAGCCATTTAATACTCAACTGACCCTTTGTTGGCTCTCTGATTGGTTGGTCGACCAGCCAATCAGAGAGCCCCTTCTTCAGACAAACTTTCGTTTCAGTCGAGTCTTTTCGGTTCATTAAGGTGAAATACCAACCCAAAGTTCATGACAAATGATTACCTCCGCCAAGGAAGTTATGTTTTCGGGAGAGTTTGTCTGTCTGTCTGTAAACAAAATAACTCAAAAACTTATGGATGGATATTGATGAAATTTTCAGGAAATATTCAGCATGGGAAAAGAAAGAAGCAATTCAGTTTTTAAGTTGATCTTGATCAGTGTCTGGCCGCCATGACGAAAAATGTGATTTTTGTGAATAACTACTGAACTAAAAGCACTCGGAGAGCACAGACCTCCGCCAGCGCCACAGTCCTCACCCATATTGTGATTTTCACCATAAATATTAGTCCTACCTTTATTTCTTGTAAATATTTAGATTCCTTGACCATGAAAACAGACCATTAGCAACTGGATTCATAATGATATCTATTTTAGTTCAGTAGTTATTCATGAAAATCACATTTTTCGTCATGGTGGATCCAGACGGTGATCCAGATTAACACCAAAATTGAATCAGTTCTTCCTTTTCCCATGCTGAATATTTCCTGAAAATTTCATCAAAATCCATCCATAACTTTTTGAGTTATTTTGTTCACAGACAGACAAACAAACTCTCCCAAAAACATAACCTCCTTGGCGGAGGTAATTATGAATCCACTTGCTAATGGTATGTTTTCATGGTCAAAGAACCTAAATATTTGGATGAAATAAAGGTAGGACTAATATTTATGGTGAAAATCACAATATGGGTGAGGACTAGGGTGCTGGCGGAGGTCTGTGCTCTCCGAGTGCTTTTCTAAATCCGACTTCTATCTCCATTTACTCTGTCCCAGTGACACATATACTGATAATTCCACATCTGGACAAATCTCTCAAGTGTTACTTTTATTATGACACCAGAATAATTCAAATAGACCTTAAAGTTACAGAGACACACTCTTGGGGATGTGATTTTCTAGCTTAAGGCTTAAAAGTTGCTGAAAGGGTTAAACTTCTGTGTGTGGATGTGCTTCTGACATTTCTGCTCAAGTGGTGACAGTTTGGTCAGAACTGCTTAACATGACAGTAAATGTTTGATCAATCTTATTTTTAACAGCTGAAAAAGTGAACAATTTCCTGCTTGAAATGGGAAGACTTTGGAAAAATATTGCACTAACTGTTTTAGCATTTGTGTATTAACATTGTTTTTCTAATTGATAATTTATTTTTGTATTTTCTGGATGTTCAGAAGCTAAATTGGAGGAAAAAATAAGTGTCTTTAACAGAAACTGTGTTGCACTGAATCAAATAAAACGATTTTAATTCAATTCAAAATGACTCCAACTTTGGAAAAAGGGGAAAATATCATTTGTCCACATTTTACTGAACCAGTGACCTACTCTGACCTTCACTTTAAAACAACAGTGCCAGGTTAAGTTACAGGTTTAAGTAATGACAGAGAAGCATTTTTTAATTTTCTGTTCCTTTTTATTGTTCTGCATTAATTTCCCCAGACCCCTCATTTCTTCTCTTACTTCTCTGGTTGTTGTTGGGAGCACTGTGTGAAGTCATGGCGCCCTCTGCTGGCTGTTGGTGGACATAATATTTCATTTGTCAGAGTGACCCAGTAACACACATGCACATGTGCACGCACTCTGATGGTGTTTTCACACAGGCACAGAGATGATTTGATTTGGTTGTTGAGTAAAAACATTATCTGTGGGCTGCAGGTCCATGATGAGAATCTCCTGCTCCTCCTCATCCCAGAGAAACCAGTGTGAGATGATCTGAGCTCTGAGACTCGGAGCTGCTGGAGGTCCCATCAGAAGATGATGGAGGGATGGACATGGTCAGCAACAACAGCAGAACCACGCTCAGGTGGACCTTTGGGAGCTGGAGCAGGAGATTCTCCTCATGGATGTGCAGCAGCTGTGTGATGCTGTCATGGAGATGTGGACCAACATCTCTGAGGGATGTTTCAGCTCCTCCATCAATCTGTGACTCCAAGAATTAAAGCAGCTCTGAAGGCAAAGCACAGTGAGGAGCAAACGAAGATGATGTGGTGAAGCAGATTGGTGTGAACATGGAGACCAGCGTCCCCTTGCATCTGAGGGAGGTTTTACAGTGTAAGTAATCTAATGTTCAACACTCCTGTATGGAGCAGAGAGAGAGCCAAATTACTAAAATAAATACATAAAAGAAAAGTAAATGCAAGTAGAAATATGAAGACAAATAAATAACAACTTATGTTTCTATATAGAGCAATATTATTAAAAAAAAGAATCAAAAGAAAAGACTGATAAAAGTTAAAATTTAGAGACAAATTAATAAAAGATGTTTTTTTAAGAAAAGAAGAAATGTGCTTATAAATAAAGTTCAAAATAAAATACTGTGGCTGTATAAAGCAGTATGATTAAAAAAATATTGAAGCATTTATTTTTATTAGTGAAATAATTTCAAAAAATAGAAGACGTGTATTTCAAAATGAATTTTAAAAATATATAATGTGGCTATATACAGCAGAATTAATCGCAAATAAAATAAATCCATATAATAATTTATTACAGCATTCATTTTTGGATTTTTAAAAATAATTGTAAAAAAATTTGTAGATATTTATTTATAAATCAAGTTAAAATATAACAATGTGGCTATATGAAGCAATATTAATCAAAAAATAAATCCATAAATAATGCATTTAAGCATTTATTTTTTGATTTATAAAATAATTAAAAAAAAGAATGGTGCTTATAAATAAGATTTATGAAATAAATAATGTGGCAAAGAAATGTGCTGATATATACAATTTTAAAACTAAATAATGCTTTATAAAGCAGTATAAATTAAAAATTAAATAAGTCCAGAAAGTAAAAAAATGAAAGATTCAGTGATTTAATTTATTTTTCTTAAGTAGAAGCCATATACTTATGACTAACAGTTAAAAATAAATAATGTGGCTATACAGCTAAGGCAGTATTAATAAAAATAATTAATTACATCTGTATAATTATAAATTTAAGGATTCATTTCTTTAATGACTTTTGCGAGAGCAATATTATTTATCTTTTACTATATTTATTCGTCTTTGTAGTTCCACTCTCATTTGCTTTCCTTGATACATTTATTTCTAAAATTTGGCACTCTCACTTTTCCAAACTCCTGTTCTGTTTGCACTGACTTTGATTTAAAATTAAAAAATACATTAAAAAGTTTAGAGCCTTGAGGATCCCAAACGAACATGACCCTGAAACAGACTTTGTACATAAATGAATGAAATGTACAATATTTACAGTGGGTACGGAAAGTATTCAGCCTCCCTTAAATTTTTCATTTTTTGTTTTATTGCAGCCATTTCCTAAAATCATTTATATTCATTTTTTTCCTCATTAATGAAAACAAAGCACCCCATATTGACAAAAAACAACAGAATTGTAGAATTTTTTGAAGATTTATTAAAAAAGAAAAACTGGACAGAAAGCAAAAGGAAAAGAAAGGTCCCTAATCTGCAGTTTGACAGAGCTCCATGTGCCCCCTTTTCAATTTTGAGCACCTGTCCCTTCTAAAGTCTTTGCATGAACCTGCTTCTGCTTAACCTGACAAGCCAGATGGACAGCTCCATATATCTGCCACAGAAATATTTCACTAGTCCATCTGGGTAGGAGCTCTTTAAATTTGTTTTCAGAGACAGAACATTCAAAAAACAACAGCAGATCATCTATGGACAATAGAAGAGGCATGGTTCAGTTTTTGACATGAAAAATAAGCTGATCTTTACATTGTAATGTGGTTTTAATCATTTTTTAAGGGGTAAAAAGTACTGGTTGGAGTCAAATCTTATAAATATTACACTGCTGTTTTATATAAATATCTATGTACAATACCAGAGGCATGAATGAGAAATGTACTAAAAGTTCAAATTTACAGTTTAAACACTGATTTAAGTGCACAAAGCAGTTTAGTTAGAGTATTAGTATTTTAGAACTTCTGTGCAGTTTTCTGTCATGTTTTTAGCCTTTAAGCATGTGTTTTGACAGCTTAAAGGTGCTATGAGGAGAACCTATTACAAGCAAAATAAAGACTCTGCTACCCATGAGCACATGCTGCGACTGTCGTAATGCTGCGTTCCAGTAACCTCGGAAATGGGAGTGACATCATCTCCGGGTTATCGGCGTTCAAGTCGGAAAAAAACATGCCGATCTACCAGGCTATTGTTAGCTGCGTTGTTGTATGAAGAATGTGATTATCACTATGGCAGCATTTTTGTAAATATAAGTCTAACAATACTATGTATACAGCTGATCTAGAGCGACACACCCCAGTCAGAAGTGCAAATAAATGGATTATTACAGGAGCTAAATAACTGTTCACACTGGGGGCATCCATCTTCCATTGTCAACTCGGGGGTGGCGAGGTTTCACCGAGTTCCCAGTAGGAAATTCAGACTTCGGGGAACGTTCCAGTTGCAGTTTCCTACTCGGAAACCCGAAATTCCTACTTCTGACCACAACTGGAATGCACCAAAGACGTGACTGAAGCCAAAGCGTGTGTTTGTTGTGATGCTAATGAATGCAGCTCGGACCTTCCTCAGAACTCTGCATTGCTTTGCAACTTCTTTTTTCAACAACTTACATGATGCAAAGCGACGAGGTAATATATCTCTTTCTAGTTATGTAGGGGTAGTTTTTGAAATGTGAAAACAGGCAATTTCTGGAAAACTGATTATCGTAGTTTTGTAGCCGGCTATATATCGCAACCAAAGTTATTTTCTTTGCATATAAAGAATTTCAATCCGATGGAAAACAAAGACACGCCAAGTGCATGACCTGCAACGCAACAAAAAGTGAAAAAGAGGGCAAAACATCAAACTTTATCCGCCACCTGGGGACACGTTAGGCCAAGTGAGTGAAACCTGTTAGCCAGGTAGCTAACATTCCTGCCATAGGTCAATATGGCAGGAATGTTAGCCTGTCCTGTGGCCAATATGAAGCTAGCAAAACTAACATTAGTTAAGAGGGTGTACGTGTGTTGCATGTGTGGGAAGATAAGGTTTCTCTCTTTGACTCGAGTTGCCCACAACAGAAAAAACTTTGGATTTGCTTTTAGACTCGGATCAAATGACTAGAGACTTGCTTGGGACTCGGATTGGGGAGACTTGGGCAACTGTCTGGTAAGCAGTCTCTTTTGATTCAGCGTTTGATCCGATCAGTGTGCTGCGCAGTCTGTCTGTCTTTAAGAGTCACAGACAAACTAAATAATGAGGGCTGACAAGCATAAGTAGGCTTGTCAGCTGATTGGAGGTGTGGTTTGTGGTGTGGTCCTGCTCCCAAACTTAAGCCAATATATTCACTTTATTAGTTTGAATGAGCAGTTGAACAAGTGTACCTGCCGAAGTGGCCTGGAGTGTGTAGCCCAGGTTCTGAGCCAGATTCTGAACTGCTGAACTGACCCTTTGAGACTGTCCCTGTTGCTCTAGAGAACATAATATCATTATCTGTCACTACTGTGCCATCTCCGTGGGCTCTGATATCAGTTTAAAGGCTCGTTATCTCACATATACATATGTAGTTTGGGGAGTGCCATGTAATTTTACTTTCATTTCCTGTTAAAGACGCAACACAACAGAGGAGGTCACACGTCTCTGCTGAAACTTAAACAAGTGAGTAAAACCTCCTTTAAGGGCTTTCAGGTCTTCAGCTGAGCTTCTTCTACTTTATACTGTCACGTAAATGCCGCATTTTATTATATTCAGCTATTATTAATACAGATTTAGGGTATTGATGGAGTAACTCAAATGTTCTTTTTTACATTTCTTTGTTGAATTCCTGAAGTTAAGGTTAGTTTGATGGATTTGTTTCAGAGGTTTGAAATGGAGCAGCAGGTGTTACGGTTTAAAGAGTAACCATGTTAACTAGTGACCATCTGTGCGTATTGTAAGATATTTTTTCAAGCAAAGCACTACGATCTGTCACGCAAAAGCTGATTGTTTATGATGAGAAATGATGGGTTTTAGGACCTAAACAGAAATGTAAAAAATATATTCATGTGCATTTTTGTGATACAGACACTCAACAAAAATATAAACGCAACACTTTTGTTTTTGCTCCCATTTTTCATGAGATGGACTTAAAGATCTAAAATTCATTCCAGGTGCACAATATAACCATTTCTTTCAAATGTTGTTCAGAAATCTGTCTAAATGTTTGATAGTGAGCACTTCTGCTTTGCTGAGATAATCCATCCCACCTCACAGGTGTGCCACATCAAGATGCTCATCAGACACCATGATTAGTGCACAGGTGTACCTTAGACTGTCCACAATAAAAGGCCACCCTGAAATGTGCATTTTTTAACTTTATTGGGGGTCTGGGGACTCAGAACCCGTCAGTATCTGGTGTGACCACCATTTGCCTCATGCAGAGCAACACATCTTCTTCGCATAGAGTTTATCAGATTGTCAATTGTGGCCTGTGGAATGTTGGTCCACTCTCTTCAATGGCTGTGCGGTTGCTGGATATTATTGGGAACTGGTACACGCTGTCGTGCGTGAGCATTTGCCCACTCAAGTCTGTTACGGCGACAATCTGGAGTCAGGTTAAGACCCCGATGAGGACGACGAGCATGCAGTTGAGCTTCCCTGAGACGGTTTCTGACAGTTTGTGCAGAAATTCTTTGGTTATGCAAACCAATTGTTTCAGCAGCTGTCTGAGTGGCTGGTCTCAGACGATCTTGGAGGTGAACCTGCTGGATGTGGAGGTCCTGGGCTGGTGTGGTTACACGTGGTCCGCGGTTGTGAGGCCGGTTGGATGTACTGCCATATTCTCTGAAACGCCTTTGGAGACGGCTTATGGTGGAGAAATGAACATTCAATGCACGAGCAACAGATCTGGTTGACATTCCTGCTGTCAGCATGCCAATTGCACGCTCCCTCAATGCTTGCGACATCTGTGGCATTTTGCTGTGAGACAAAACTGCACATTTCAGAGTGGCCTTTTATTGTGGACAGTATAAGGTACACCTGTGCACTAATCATGATGTCAGATCAGCATCTTGATGTGGCACACCTGTGAGGTGGGATGGATTATCTCAGCAAAGTAGAAGTGCTCACTATCAAACATTTAGACAGATTTGTGAACAACATCTGAAAGAAATGGTAATATTGTTTATCTGGAATGAATTTTAGATCTTTGAGTCCATCTCATGAAAAATGGGAGCAAAAACAAAAGTGTTGCGTTTATATTTTTGTTGAGTATAATTCACATAAATCTATTTAATATGTGAATAACATAGGCAAAAAAAATCTATTCTGTTCTGTGTTTACACAATTTTACTCAATGATGAAATTAGCGTTACCGTGTTTGAATGGATTAGAAATCTCAGCATGGCCTGTGAAAGTGGAGTGGGACAAATTCAAATTTGTTAATACCATTTTAATCAAAGGTTTTAAATAGGCCTCAACAATACATTGTCTTAATTGTTATGCTGAATTACTGACTAAACAATGTCTTGAATTAAATTTGATTAAGAAAATGTACCAATATCTTACTTTTGGGATGAAGAAGCATGTAACACAAAATCTGTCCTGATGTAAAGTTCATATGTCTGTGTGTTAGTTTAAGCGACATTAATTAACACCAGTAAAGTCAAATATTGTCAAAATTCTGTGATTTTTTCCAAAACAGAGAAAAAAGTTTGATGTGTTTTGTCCATAATTCTGAACTTTTCTCAGTCCCATGATTCATGTCTTTGTGTTTTGGTGTTTCTCTTCCTCCAGAGCTGAACTGATGAAGAAGATGATCTTCATCCTCCTCCTGTTCATCACTCTGACCTGCTCAGTCTGTGGTCAGTCCCTCTGCTCTCTGTTCACTTTCAAACACTAATGTGAATATTTCAGAGGAGAATTGAACACAGCTCTGTTCACATGAGGAGAAACAGGATTTTACAATCAAACCAGAGAATTTCTAAAATCTTTAAGATCATCATGTGACTGTGAGCCTGAGCTCTTTCAGTGAAACAGAGACAGAAATGTGTCCCTGTGATTCTGTAAAGCAGGAGTTCACTAAAGTTCTCAGCTCAGGACACAAACTCACTAAACTGCTTTATATGATCTAAACTGTGAGAGACAATCAGTCAGAATCATCAGAGATTTAATAAATCGACTGGTGTGTAAAGATGTGTGTTCTTTAGAAAAAGAGACTTCAGGGTGACTTTGGTTTCTTCTTCTCTGTCCACAGAAACATTTGAGGTCAGATCTGCTCAGAGCTTCCATCAGGTCTTCAAGAATGAGGACGTCACTCTGGAGTGGACCTTCACCAACAGCTCTCTGGATTCACTTCAAATCTCTTGTTATGTGATCCATTATCAAAACGTCTCAGTCCTGTTAGAGTATGATAAAGGATTTGAGGTTCCTCAGTCTGGTATCTTTGAAGGATGAGTTCAGTTGGACAAAGACGTCCTCAAAGAGAGAAGAATAAGACTTCATGTGTCCTCCCTCAGGACTGAAGACTCTGGTCTTTACAGCTGTGAAGTCGGCACAAGGGAAGGACGTGGTGAGGCTTCATGTCATGTCAGTGTGACAGGTAAATTATATCAGCTGAAAGTATAAGAAAATATTGGAACTTTGTCACTTGGATTGTCACATTCAGAAAAAATGGTACAGGTGTGATTATTAATTTTCAAATTTTAATAACTAGAATTAGTCCAGTCAAAAGATTGAAGTCAGTTTTCAGTGAAGTCTTCTAAATTCTGTTTCCTTATTCTGATGTGTCAACTTCATGGACCCTCAGTCTTTTGTGTCATTTCTTTGTCAAATTCTGGCCCTGTTCAAAAAATAGATTTATATATACTAGGGCTGTCACTTTAGTGCATTAATTAGATTAATTAATCACAATGCAAATTAATGCATTAAAAAAATTAATCGCAAGATTAATTAATCGCACGTCACTACACACATGCGTCGCTAGCCAAACCAAACAAAGCCCAGTTGACAACAGGAATGGTATATTTGAGACTCCGCTTTATTTTATTTTTGAATGTATTTATCTATATTTGTACTACATTCTTTAATAATGCATCAGGCCTAATTGGTTTGCTTGATGTCCTCGACCTTTTTCTTTTTTTTTAAATTGTATTTAAGAAACACACTTTAAGTGTAATTTGAGTTGCCTGATTGAACTTAGAATTTTCTGGACAAGATGCCCTGACTTTGGTTTTATTCAATCACCAATAAAAATTTAGATGTATAATCTTCTCTTTTTAGTTCATTCATTTGATTAATCATCAGCTACGATTTTGTGATGTCCTAGAATTCAAATTCTTTATGTGGGGACTTAAAGCAGATATGAGATTAAAATGCGATTAATTAGATTAATTAATTACAAATCCTGTAATTAATTAGATTAATTTTTTTTATCGCCTGACAGCACTAATATATACTCAAATTGATGATAAACTTTATCAACGACATGTCCTAGATTCAAAAATCTGGGAGACAATCCCCAAAATGTTCTTTTACTTTAGGTTGAGAAAAATCTTTGTTGTCTTTGGAAAATTTAGTGAGAGTTTCATCTGAAAAACTGTCACTGAAGGGGTTAGAATTAAAAGAATGAATCAGTATTTGACATGACTGAAAAGGAAAAGGGTCAATTGAAAATTACAACTACTTTGATTGAAAAGCAAAATCATCAAATAATTTTTGGCTTGTTTAAGTGTCAAGTCCACGTTTTGGACGCTGGGTCATATGAGTCACAGACTAAAATACATTAAAACAAAATTTAAATAAAAAGTGACATGTTTCGGTCTTTTATTTTAAGACATAAATCATTTCTTTTTATGTTCCATCTTTATTATGGTGAACTCTGTGTATTCAGAGTGGTGCTGAAATGGTTAAAATGTCAAATTAAAAACAAATACATAAAGAGAGTTTCATTTTTCCAGTGAGTGAACTCTACAGGGTCCTACATGTGAGTCAGGGACTGATGTTTGGACTGAGCTGGACTGTGCAGGACTAACAGGTCTGTTATCCTCTATACAGACGTCCAGACTACACCTGAGACCAAGACTGAACCTGAGGACAGAAAACCAGGGGTTGTTTTCTGGATTGTCTTTGGCCTTAGACTGTTACTACTTGTGATTTGTTTTTGTACTTACTTTTAATATTGCTATACAATATTGTTAAATAGTAAAAGTGGGTGAACTTTGATTTAAGAGCTCAGAGTTACACTCCACGTGTCAGGAAACACAAAGATGACTCTTTAGAGCAGGGGGTCACAAACTGTTTTGGTTCTGAACCCAAACCAGGACCCAAACTAACAACACTCCATAATTATCTAAACAGGGACAGAGCCTGAGTCTGTGACTCACTGATCACAGGCTGAAGACTCATCTGTTTGAGTATTATGAGATTCACCTAAGCTTTCATGGTTTGTATTAAGTAGTTAGTATTAAACAACTGTTTCACTTGTAAAATGTAAACCGTGTTTATAAACATCATTTTTATATTTATAATATATCAAATCTCCATCTGTAAAATACCAAACATGCACATTCCAAATATAAATATACTATATTGTTTTTTTATTTTTATTTTTTTATTTAATTTTCAATTTCGTTATTTTTCATTTGTAAGCATCTTTCTTATATTTTATTGTGTCCGTCAGCTGCTGTTAATATGGAATTTCCCTGTGTGGGACTAATAAATTAATATCTAATCTAATCTCTAATCTTTCATTAATTACGTGCTTTTTCACTGTTGACCACCTGATTATTATACAGACGTGTCCAAAATAGTTGGTACCCTTCCGTTAAAGAGGACTTATCATGCTTGTTTCTCCTTTTCACTAAGCCAGACTAGGATGCCTGTAAAGCATTTCTGCCCTCAGTACAAGTCATTTAGTTCCTTCATTGCCCCACAATAGCGTTCTCAAAATCCTCATTTTAGGCCATTATCAAGCTCTCGTTGAAACACTCGGTCTCAAGGCTGAGCTAAAGTTACCTCGCAACGTCACAGCCCTTTGTGCTCTGATTGGTCAGTTCTATCGGGGGTTGAGCCAGCCTGTCCTTCTTCTTCTACTGTATTTTCCGCAGGCTCAAAGCAGCGACCGAATATTGAGTCCCCCTACAGGCCAGAGCTGGTAATGAGTGAATGTGAGCTAGGGAGCTATATACCCCTGCTGGTGGATGTGTTCCTCGGTGACGGTTTTGTGGCTAACGGACATCACAGAGGAGGAAGTGTTTTATCAGATTACTCCGGTAAAAAGAAAGGTACTGTCTTGATAGTCTTGACGATTTAATTGAGGACATCTGAAATGACCTATTTTCAGAGGCATCAAATCTCGTTCTAGGATATCAGAAAAAATACAATATCTCATTTTTTGAAAATTAAGGGGGTGTAAGGTCTTGTTTTCAAATGTATTATATTATATGTAAGTATTAAAACATGCATCAGCATGACTGAAATAACTTGTAACTGGCAAAATTAAGAATAGAAATAAAATTTTCTGACAATTAACATATGAAAATTGTTGCTTTTGAATTGTGGTTCAGCAGAGTTAGAAAAAAAAAACTAATAAACTGGCCTGTACAAAAGTTAGGGAACCCTTAACTTAATATTTTGTTTCACAAACTTTTGAGGCAATCCCTGTAATCAGGCAACTTCTGTAACTCTCAGTGAGACTTCTGCACCTGTCCACAGGTATGTTGACTCCTCATGAGCAAATTGCTCCAGCTGTCTCAGGTTTGAAGGGTGTCTTCTCCAGACTGCATGTTTCAGCTCCTTCCACAAATGTTCAACAGGATTTAGATCAGGGATCATAGAAGGCCACTTCAGAATAGTCCAGTGTTTAGTTCTGATCCATTCTTGGGTGTTTTTAGCTGTGTGTTTTGGTTCATTATCCTGTTGGAGGACCCATAACCTGTGGCTGAGACCAAGCTTTCTGACACTGGGCAGCACATTTCACTCCAGAATGTCTTGATAGTCTTGAGATTTCATTGAGCCCTGAAAGTATCCGAGACACCCTTTCCCGGATGCAGTAAAGCAGCCCCATACCATAACTTAACCCATTTTCATGTTTCACAGTAGGTACAGTGTTCTTTTCTTCGTATGCTTCATTTTTGTGTATGATAACACAGAGCTGATGTGACTTACCAAAAATCTCCAGCTCAAAGAACATTTTCCCAGAAGCTTTGTGGCTTGTCAATTTGCATTTTGGCACATTCCAGTCTTTCTTTTTTCATGATTTGCTTTCAGTAGTGGAGTCTTTCATTAAGTCCACTTTGGCTCAAACAGTGATGGATGGTGCAATGTGATACTGATTTACCTTGACCTTCCGGTCCATCTCTAATCTCTTTAGAAGTTGTTCTGGACTCTACACACAGCACACATGTGCGACTGCACATGGCTACACATGTCTAAATAAAGTGGTTGTGAGTGTGTATCCCAGGTTCTGAGTCAGATTCTCCTCAAAGATGCAGAGATAATCAGATTCACTCCTGTTTAAATGTTTATGTGCTTCAATAAAATTCATACAACCTTACTCAAAAAATGCTGCACTGTCCCTGAGACTGTCCCTGTTGCACTGAAAGAAGAAATAATATAGTTTTACGGCTGTGCCATCTCAGTGAGCTCTGATGTCAGTTTGAAGGCCTGTTATCTCGATGTCCATATGGAGTTAAGGGAAAGTTACTTTCACTTCTCTGTTAAAAATACAACACTCATTAACATGATCCACAGGAAAGCCTCCACCCAAGGAGGTCACATAACTGACTTCCCTTAAAAACAACTCAGCTGCTTCCATGTACCACAGACAAGGCTTCACCCAGAGAGGACGTCACACGTCTCTGCTGAAACTTCTACAAGTGAGTAAAACCTCTTTAAGAGCTTTCAGATCTTCACCTGAGCTTCTTCAAATTTTTATTGTCACATAAACAACACATTTAATTAGATTTAACTATTATTAACAACAAAAGTGGACCTTGATTAAGTGACTCAAGTTCTTTTTTTGTTTACTTTGTTGAATTCCTGAAGATTAATGTTAGTTTGTTGGTGTTAAGTGTTTCAGAGGTTTGAAATGGAGCAGCAGGTGTTGGGTCATTCCTGCTATTTGGTGCCAGTCCAGCCTAGTAACTGCATATATATATATATATATATATATATATATATATATGTAATTTTAAAATTTCATCTGAAGGAGTGCATGATAGAAAGAAAGAAAATAGCCTGATCCAGCTCAGGGTGTTATGATTTAATATTTTTATCAGCTTTTGGCATTAGTCATAGGCCAGATGTCCCCCTGTTACCAGACATCTTCATTTAAAATAATGCAATTTCTGAATGTGTAGTCAGTGTAATATTTACATTTCCAAAGAGCTAAAGTCTCCCTTTCTATGCCCTGCAAACAGTATTTCACAAACCAAAAAGCATTATTCTGAAAAAGGCAGGTTCTGTTTCATGGCATGTATTTTCAACACATTTCTTTTGCAATAAAACAAAATTTCAATTGGTTTTAGCCCAAATTTTAAGTTATTGCATTTTGCCACTTGTTTCCATGTACACTCTACAGAGAAATGTTTAGCCTCAACAAAAAAATCAACACAACACTTTCCATTCGTCTTTCTTAGTTATGACAACTTAATTTGAAATCGTGTTTAGTCAACAAACAATATTACTTTGGACGAATTAGTTTTCCTCTTCAGTCAAAGCTTATTTTAAGTACTGCTTACTGAATAACTGTTCTCATAAGGACAAGTTTTTAAGTTGGTAACTCAAATAAATATGTTAAGTCAATTGACTTTACCATATTTAGAGTAGTTTTATTTGTTGTCTTGTTAATTATAACTGTCTCCAACAATGTCGATTTTGATCATGTGACTTTCAAGGCTGGTCTCGTACTCTTCTTCCTTTAAAAGAAAAAGAAAAGAACATTATTGTCTTTCATAGTTTACAATTGAATTTAAATTTGTCTGTACAGTACGTCTTCATGTTTATTAGAATCTCGACTATGTCATGTTGTATAAAATAAGAGAAACAGTTTACCATTTGTTCTTCTTTCCTTTACATTGCTCTCAACACTTACGTAATACTTAAAGGGAAATTCCAGAGTAATTTTAACCCAGGGTCTAGCTAGCAGTCACACTGTTAAACAAGCTAAATTTTAATTATCTCAATGAAAGTTACTTGTGAAGAATCCCATTACTTCAGTAGAGCAATGAGTATTACATTTTACTCACCATGAAATGTTGCATCAGCCTCCTGCACTGTCTTATTCAGTTGTTTGGGTAAGAGATGCAACTTGAAATGGGAAAGTCAATGTTGAGAAAAGTTAGGTTGTCAAGCTAAGTTTATTAAGTTATGGCAACTTCAATTTTGTGTTGAGCTTATGACATGCTAAATTTAGTTCATGTAATTACCAACATTAGTATTTGATCACAACTTAAAAAATTAAGTTAGCAACCTAGAAAGTTGATCTAAATCAATAAATTACCTTTTTTATATTGCATTTATGTCTTAAATCAAGTGGTGAGAACAGATACTCTGAATTACTTTTTAGAGTTACCACAACAACATATATGTTATTTGTTGATTTTTAAAAATTGCTTTCTATAAAAGTCACAAGTAACAGGGTGGAAACAGGGGTAACAAGTAGGACATCACATGGGTGGATCACAACACAGGGAAAAGCAATATGAATTAATAAAACAATCCCAGGGTGGGCTCTTGGTGTTTCTGTATTTGTTTCTTTTGAAGTACCTGATGTGAATGTTTTAAATAGGTGTCCTTAGAGGTAAGCTCACAAGAAGACTGAAGTTGGCCTGTTTTCATCCAGGATACAGATGGCAGGATGCTCAGGATGGTTTACTTTTCTCAGTCCCATGATTCATGTCTTTGTGTTTTGGTGTTTCTCTTCCTCCAGAGCTGAACTGATGAAGAAGATGATCTTCATCCTCCTCCTGTTCATCACTCTGACCTGCTCAGTCTGTGGTCAGTCGCTCTGCTCTCTGTTCAGTTTCAAACACTAATGTGAAGATTTCAGAGGAGAATTGAACACAGCTCTGTTCACATGAGGAGAAACAGGATTTTACAATCAAACCAGAGAATTTCTAAAATCTTTAAGATCATCATGTGACTGTGAGCCTGAGCTCTTTCAATTAAACAGAGACAGAAATGTGTCCCTGTGATTCTGCAAAGCAGGAGTTCACTAAAGTTTTCAGCTCAGGACACAAACTCACTAAACCATAATTATTATGTTTTGTGTTCTTCTATTAAGCACCAAACATTCTGGCATCTCTTGATGCGGCAGAGGCTTCGTCTCGAGGTGTAAGTTTTAGTCTGCAGATGAGAAACCACAAACTTTGAAACACTTGCTTTTAACCGTGCCCTCAGGATGTTTGGTAAACTCTCTCAGAGTGTCAAAGACGTCCTTGTCACAGCAGTGTAGCCCACAGTTTGCCTCTTTCTCCTCTGTCTGGTTATAGACATTCAACAAAATAACACACATAGTCTCAAAAATAATTCACGTCCCCACACCCAGTATCTCAGAACTTAATGAAAGAGCATTTGCACACCTCAGTAAAACAATAGCCATGGACATAGAGCACCCTCTAAACATCCACTTTCAACTTCTGCCCTCTGGCCGCAGGTACAGAACACTGAAATGGAGAAGGGCTCGCTTTAGCAAGAGCTTCATACCATCTGCCATCTCCATCCTGAACAAGACAACCCACCGACCAATGGGTTGTAATGGAAAATGCATGCTCTATGGTTTTCTATGGTTTTTACGTGATTTTACATGTAGTATCTGTTTCCCTAACTGTATGTTTTTCTTGTTGTATACGTCCTTCTTGTTTGGCAGGCTGTGAAAACAAATTTTCCATTGGGACAATAAAGTTATCTGTCTATCTATCTATCTATTGAATTAGATGGATGCAGCTGCACTGCAAAGTTAATCTAGGCCTTAACCGCTTACTATTAAGGTGCATTCACACCAAACGCAACTTGGCGGCCAAAATCACGTTGCCCACTGAATTCGCGTCACATGTTCATAAATACCTCTTAGTCGCCCGTGGCCCGATGACGTCACGTCCACTCGAGTTTCACTGCGATCATGTCATATATTAGATATGAGGATGTATAAGCTGTTTGGATGTAACAAAGTTCCATGCCACGAAATTTTGTGAAATAAAAAATGACGAAATAAAATTCAAAGACGTGCAAAATAAAAGCATGAAATAAAAAAACATGAAGGGAGCAGGTGATTTTTACGCTCCTGGCCTACCGTAGCAAAACACTCACTTCAAAATGGAGGAAGACGAGGTGGAGGAATTAGCTGACGCTCCTTCAAATAAATCGGTTGTGTGGACCTATTTTGGCTTCCCATGTAAAAGACGAGAGAACAGTGAGAAGATCATGGACAAAACAACAACTGTGTGCAAAATATGCCGCTACAGTTTGCCATATACTGCGGCGAGAACAACTACAAACTACTTTGAACTGGAGACAGGCAGCAACTGTATGTTTGTGTAAGTCTGCATAAAAAACAATATTTGATTTTTGCATCTACTGTTGAGTTGACAGAATTTGATCATACTTGAAGATCAGAAGTATATGTACTGTTATAGGCTAAATATAGTTCACAGTTCAGACATTTATAGGTCTAAACTGCAGCTCTGAGGACTGCTATTTGTTTTCCTTTTCATTCAACAATGTACTTATCCTGATTGTTACAACAACAAAGCACTTTTTATTGAGATTTTATGTTTGTACTTGCACTGTAGTCTAAATAAGGGGGAAAAAACTACAATTTTATTTTTTTTCAAAGCGCATTTTTTTGTACTGATGCAGCTATATTTCTGTGTGTCTGCATTAGGAAGAAAATAAAGAAAATGAGATTTTTGCACAACTTCCTACTGTTGGAGTTTTCTATAATCTTTATTTTGTATCATGAGTATTTTGTATCATGAGTCCTGTTTTGTATTTTGTATCGTTTTGTGAGTTGACCATTTCGTTACACCCCTAATAAGCTGACATTATTCCAACTGTAACCTTTTGACTCAGCTACCAACCACAAAATACTGCAGCTAATTGATGCAGCTGCACTGACTGTGTATTCTCTGCGGTCCGTCTAGGCAGAACTAATGTTCTCAATAGCTAATGTTTCCCACACGGACATACATTGTTACTCTGTAGTCTGGAATAAAAACTGTCTACCATCACACACCGCTGATTGGCTGTTGCTTCATAGCAACACACACAACATCGCCACAGCAATCAACTTTTACAACGAGCGACGAGAAACATGATCACTTCGAGGGCGTCAGTCGCATCGCGGCTGTACATTGACTTTGAATGGAGAGAGATCGCTGAGGTCACTCTAGTCGCCTTCAGTGTGAACGCACCTTAAGGTTAAAACAGGGATCTGTTGTGTAAAAATCTGTGTTCTGCAGACTTCAGGGTGACTTTGGTTCCTTCTCCTCTGTCCACAGAAACATTTGAGGTCAGATCTGCTCAACGTTTTCATCAGGTCTCCAAGAATGAAAAGCGTCACACTGGAGTGGGCGTTCACCAACAGCTCTCTGGATTCTCTTCAGATCGACTGTTTTGTGTTCACTGAACCCCTGTTAAATGTGCAATTCTTTGATAACAGTCATACAATTCCTCTATTTTTGTTTGAGAAAAAGGAGTTCGGTTTGACAGAGAACTCATCAGAGAGGGAGGATTCAGTCTTCATGTGTCCTCCCTCAGGACTGAAGACTCTGGTTGTTACACTTGTAAGGTCCAAACCAGTGAAGGATCTGGAGAGGCTTCATGCGCCGTTTTTGTGACAGGTAAATCATTTGAGCTGAGGGGGTAAGAAAATGTCAACACACCAGCAGATCTCAATATTCAGCTACACAGCTATTCAGCTGTTATTTTTTTAAGTGCTTACTTGATGGAGGTTTGCATGAAAGGCTTCAGAGAATTTAGTTATGTTAATGGGAAACTTGTTTAAAATTGTAATTCAAATGGATATTTTTGGACACTGGGTCCCATGTACAAAACCCAAAACCAGTGAAGTTGGGATGTTTTGTTAATCGTAAGTAAAAAGAGAATACTATGATTGCAAATGCTTTACAACTTATATTCAATTGAATAAACAGCAAGACAAGATACTTCCCTTTGAAGTGATAAACTTTATTTTTTGCAAATATTACCTCATTTGGAATTTGATGCCTGCAACATGTTTCAAAAAAGCTGGCACAAGTGTCAAAAAAGACTGAGAAAGTTGAGGAATGCTCATCAAACACTTATTTGGAACATCCCACAGGTGAACAGGCTAATGTGGAACAGGTGGGTGCCATGATTGGGTATAAAAGCAGCTTCCCTGAAATGCTCAGTCATTCACAAACAAGGATGGGGCGAGGGTCACCACTTTGTGAACAAATGCGTGAGCAAATTGTCCAACAGTTTAAGAACAACATTTGTCAACCAGCTATTGCAAGAAATTCAGGAATTTCATCATCTACAGCCCGTAATATCATCAAAAGGTTCAGAGAATCTGGAGAAATTACTGCACGTAAGCGGCAAGGCCCAAAACCAACATTGAATGCTCGTGACCTTCGATCCCTCAGGCGGTACTGCATCAAAAACCGGCATCACTGTGTAAAAGATATCACCACATGGGCTCAGGAACACTTCAGAAAACCACTGTCAGTAACTACAGTTCGTCTACATCTGTAAGTGCAAGTTAAAACTCTACTATGCAAAGCCAAAGCCATTTATCAACAACACCCAGAAACACCGCCGGCTTCTCTGGGCCCGAGCTCATCTAAGATGGACTGATGCAAAGTGGAAAAGTGTTCTGTGGTCTGACCAGTCCACATTTCAAACTGTTTTTGGAAACTGTGGTCGTCGTGTCCTCTGGACCAAAGAGGAAAAGAACAATCCGGACTGTTATAGGCGCAAAGTTCAAAAGCCAGCATCTGTGATGGTATGGGGGTGTATCAGTGCCCAAGGCATGGGTAACTTACACATCTGTGAAGGCACCATTAATGCTGAAAGGTACATACAGGTTTTGGAGCAACATATGTTACCATCCAACTTAGTCTTTTTCTTATTTCAGCAAGACAATGCCAAGCCACATTCTGCACGTGTTACAACAGCGTGGCTTCGTAGTAAAAGTCAGTGCGGGTACTAGACTGGCCTGCCTGTAGTCCAGACCTGTCCCCCATTGAAAATGTGTGGCACATTATGAAGCTTAAAATACAACAACAGAGACCCCGGACTGTTGAACAACTTAAGCTGTACATCAAGCAAGAATGGGAAAGAATTCCACCTGAAAAGTTTCAAAAATTGGTCTCCTCAGTTTCCAAACGTTTACTGAGTGTTGTTAAAAGGAAAGGCGATGTAACACAGTGGGAAAAATGACCCTGTGACAACTTTTTTGTAATGAGTTGCTGCCATTAAATTCAAAGTTGATGATTATTTGCAAATGAAAATAAAGTTTCTCAGTTTGAACATTAAGTATCTTGTCTTTGCTGTTTATTCAATTGAATATAAGTTGAAAAGGATTTGCAAATCATTGTATTCTGTTTTTATTTATGATTTACACAACGTGCCAACTTCACTGGTTTTGAGTTTTGTATCACAATTTTAGAGGAGTTGTGTGAACTGTCAGTAAAAACATGTTGAGTGTCAGGCTGTGAACTAACAAGTCTGTTCTTCTCTCCACAACAGAACCACCGACTACACCTGAGACCACAACAGACCCACAGACTGCAGGGAATGGAGGATGGATCAGCTTTGGCTCAGGACCCTTATCAACTCTGATTTCTGCTTGTGTTGTTATATTTCTTCACAGTTAGACTTACATTCAACTGACCCTTTGCCCATATTATGATATCCCCATCAGCTTTTTTGGTTTGTTTAAAGTAGTTAGTATTAAACAACCTTTTCCCAAGGTTATGTACTTTCCCTCTGTTGACAAGCTGATTATTAAACTTCTTCTTTGTGTTGTTGAAGCAGCAGAGTTTTGTTTCAGAGGTGTCTGTTTAGTCTGAGCTTCAGCTCCACAAACACCCTGTAGCCTCTCTGCTTCATCCTAAAGGCTTCAGCAGAGCTCATGTTTCTGAGCTGGTCTTTGTCATTTCATTTTAGCATCATGAACACAGGGTTGTGTGGTGAGAAGAGTCCCTCACATGTTCACTCAGCTCTGAGAGAGCCAGAGGGTGCTGATGGTGTCAGTGAACAGACGAGGTGGGGCTGAGCCTGAGCTCACAGTCACTTCACTGACTTGACTCTGACACTGTGACCCTGGAAAAACAGGCTGTCAACCATTTTGGTTCAATCCCCAGACTTTAGGAAGGCTGAATCAGAGAAACTCAGAGTGTGTTTGAGCTCAGTGTCTTCTGCACTGATGTCCGACTCTGACCAGCAGCTTTTGTATTTTGGCATCATGATTGGTGAGTGTGTTTTTAATATACTGTATGAGGATGTGAGGAAATGGGATTTCTGCTCCAAATGATGATGTTTTCATCAGGACTGACTAACAGGTCAGTAAATGTTTGATCAAACTTATTGCAGACAAACAAATGTATATACCGCACCTTTTGTATTTGAACTTGTGTATTGTATTGCTTTTATAATTGATAAAGTATTTTTCTGTGTCTTTTAAAGCTCAACCAAAGAGAAAAGTCTGAATCAGCATTAATCTTCCTGTTCAGCTCATCAGCTCTGTGTCTTTGACTGAAACTGTTTTTAATGAATCAAATAAAAAGATTTTAATTCCATTCAAAATTACTCCAAGTTTGGAAAAAGGGAAAAATATAATTTGTCCTCATTTCACTGAAGCTGCACAGAACTATTGACCTACTCTGGCCTTGTGGGGCATATTTGACCTTCACTTTAAAATAAAGTTGCATGAAAAAGTATGTGAACCCTTTGGGATTTCTTGGATTTCTGCTTAAATTGGTCATAAAATATGTTCTGATCTTCATCGAAGTCACATCACTAGACAAACACACTCTGCTTAAACTAATACAGCACAAAATTACAAGGCTTTGTTTTAACTGCACACAACATGTAAACAGTCACAGTGCAGGGTGAAAAAGTATGTGAACCTTTGGATTTAATAACTGGTTGACCCTCCTTTGGCAGCAATAACCTCAACCAAAGATTTCCTGTAGTTGTAGATCAGACCTGCACAATGGTCAGGAGGAGTTTTGGACCATTCTTCTGTTCAAAACTGTTTCAGTTCAGCAATATTCCTGGGGTGTCTGGTGTGAATCGCTCTTTTGAGGTCATGCCACAGCATCTAAATCAGGTTGAGGTCAGAACTCTGACTGCCACTCGAGAAGCCGTATTTTCTTCTGTTATAGCCATTCCATTGTTGAGTTACTTCTGTGCTTTGGGTCGTTGTCCTGTTGCATTACCCGTCCTCTGTGGAGCTTCAGATGGTCAGAAGTTTTTCTGTAAAATCTCTTGAAAAACTTGGGAATTCATTTTTCCATCAACATCCAGGCAGTTCGGCAGCAAAGCAGTCCCAAACCATAATGCTCTCTCCACCATTTTTCACAGTTGGGATGAGGTTTTGATGTTGGTGTGCTGTGCCTTTTTTCCTCCACACATAGTGTTGTGTGTTCCTTCCAAAAAACTCAATTTTGGTTTAATCTGTCCACAGAATGTTTTGCCAGTAGTGCTGTGGAACATCCAGGTGCTCTTTTGGAAACTTCAAACATGCAGTTATGTTTTTTTTTGGACAGCAATGGCTTCCTCCATGGTGACCTCCCATGAACTCCATTCTTGTTTAATATTTTACATATTGTTCATTTGTCACCAATAATGTTGGCATGTACCAGGGATTTCTGTAGGTCTTCAGCTGACACTCTAGGATTCTTCTTCACCTCATTGAGCATTGAAGTGACAGTGCTAATCTTTCTCCATTTGTAGACAGGCTGTCTTACCGTGGACACATGGACATCAGGGCTTTTAGAGATACTTTTGTAACCCTTTCTAGCTTCATGCAAGTCAACAGTTCTTGATGGTAGATCTTCTGAGAGCTCTTCTGTGCGAGGCATGGTTCACATCAGGCAATGCCTCTTGAGAACAGAAACTCACAGCTCGTGTGTGTTTTTTATAGGGCAGGGCAGCTTTAACTAACACATCCTATCTAATCACATTGATTGGACTCCAGGTTGGCTGACTCCTGGCTCCAATTAGCTCTTGGAGACGTAATGAGCCTAGGGGTTCACATACTTTTTCCACCCTGCACTGTGACTGTTTACATATGTGTTGAATAAAAACATGAAAACTTGCAATTTTTGTGCAGTGCTAGTTTTAGCAGAATGTGTTTGTCTAGTGATGTGACTTAGATGAAGATCAGAACACATTTCATGACCGATTTCAACAGAAATCCAAGTAATCCCAAAGATGTCACATACATGTTTCTGCAACTTTATATTTTACATTTATATTTACATTTAATATTTATACTGATATTTAACATTTATATATTTCATTTATGTGTGACATTTGATATTTACATCTAACAATTTCAGGTATTTCTAAGGTGACAAAGATTGCTGTTAATGTCACACAAGGTCAACAGAAAAAAAAATCACACCACCTGTTTGCATGGTTTGAAGCTAAATGTGAAAAATGTTGCTTCTTTTTTTTTCATGAGCTGCTTTACGAACAGCACCCCATAGTTTTGGCTCCTTGTTTGCTCATCGAGGGGATAATTTATCAGGATATAATTTAAATTTCTGTGCCTTTACTTTAAATGCCTTTTTGTGTTCATCTGAGAGACAACCAGCAAGGAGAAGACCACCCGCTTCTCTCTCCTTAGCTTTCTGTGGTCCATGTTCAGTTTGGTACACACCATGATACCAAACAGCACAGTAACGACTTTTCAGCCTTTAAATAGGCAGACTGACTGATTACAAGCTTGGAGACACCTGTGATGATAATTACAGGATACACCTTAACATGTCCCTATGGTCAAATCATTGTCAATCTTTTGTTGGGGTACCATCACTTTTTCCAGGGTAATTTTATGTGTTTTTTTTTTTTTTTTAATAATTCTGTTAAACCACAATTCAAAATCAGTGTAGGACTTTTATTAATTAATTGTTGGTACATTTTTATTTATAATCACTTTTGTCAGTGCCAGGTTATTTCACTGTCCATGTTGGTTTTCTTTCTTTAATGGAAGGGTACTAACAATTTTGTCCATGTCTGAATGTGATCAGTTCTGACTCTGTTAATGTTCAGATCATAAACAGCAGCATTCAGACTCAGCAGCCTCTTGTTTCTTACTCTACACTTGGTCAGCAGGGTTTCCTGAACCAGGCAGCTGCAGCAAAGTGCAACTGCACATGACTACACATGTCTAAATGCACTGAGATCACGCCATGTACTGGCTGATATGTTACTTGTATGAATGAGCAGTTGAACAGGTGAACCTACTGAAGTGGCTGTGAGTGTGTACCCCAGGTTCTGAGTCAGATTCTCCTCATAGAGGCAGAGTTGATCAGATTCACTCCAGCTTAAATGTTTAAGTGTTTCAATGAAATTCACACAGCCTTACTCAAAAATGCTGAACTGGCCCTTTAAGACTGTCCCTGTTGCTCTGAGAGAAGAGCAGTATATCGTTATCTTTTACTGCCATGTGCTTTGATATCAGTTTAGGGCTCATCATTTGATGCGTGGACATGAAGATTAGAAAATTATTTTCACTTTGACTTAACTAGAAAAACAACACAGCCGTGAACATGAACCACAGGTCAGTCTTCACCCAGAGAGGAGTCGCATGTCTCTGCTGAAACTACAACAGGTAAGTAAAACCTACTCCAATGACTTTTTTTCAGGTCATAAGCTGAGCTACATTGACTTTTGTTGTCACGTAAAGGATGCATATAATTAGATTTAAAAGTTTTTAACATGAGGCAGCACGATGGTGCAGCAGGTAGTGACTGTGCCTCACAGCAAGAAGGTTCTTGGCTCGATTCCCAGGTCAGGTCTTTCTGAGTGAAGTTTGTATGTTCGTCCCGTGCATGCGTGGGTTCTCTCCGGGTACTCTGGCTTCCTGGTTAATTGGTGACTCTAAATTGCCCTTGGGTGTGAGCGTAGCCGTTCCTCTCGCCCGATGATAGCTGGGATAGGCTCCAACACCCCAGAACCCCGAAAGGAGTAGCTGGGTATAAAAAATGAATGGAAGAATGATTATTAATACAGATCATGAGGTTTAATCAAGTGACTCAAAGTTCTTTTTTTGTTGTTTTGCTTTTAATGTTGATTCCTGAAATATATTCAAATGAACTATTATTCTGGAACAACTCTCAAAAGGATGACATGGTGGTGCAGCAGGTAGCGTAGATGGCTAACAGCAGGAAGGTGGCTTGTTTGATCCCTGGGCCATCAAGGGTCTTTGTAGAGTTTTCATGTTCTTCCCATGCATGTGTGGGTTCTCTCCAGGCACTTCAGCTTCCTCCCACCGACCAAAAACATGCTCATTTGGTAGATCGATGACTCTAACTTGCCCTTAGACATGAGTGTGAGAGTAAATGGTAGTATCTCTCTCTATGTGACCCTGCAATAAGCAGTACGGATAGGAGATGAATGTTTTTATTTTATTCAAAGATCATTTCTCTGTTCAGATGTAGATAGTTGATGTACTGTTTTAAACATGCTGGTTAACTGCTCGAAATTTTGAGTTCATGTATGTCTTTTACACAAAAATTAGATCTACTGACCAAAAAGATGCTTAAATTAAGAAAAAGTTTGAATTCTGACTTTTTTCCATCAGAGTTTCAGGGATTGAAAAATGTCATTCTTTCTGTTTGTGTTTTGTTTTTAATCTCACTGATTGGGAATGAGCTGAGACAATCTCTTTCCGGTGATCTGTGCTCAGTTATTTGTCAAAAACAGCAATCAGTTGCTGTGTTCATAAATATGTAAATTAACCGTTTTTAGCATGGAATTCCCAATTGTGTAAGAAAACTCTCCCAAATTATTCAAATGTGATAACAGCCTCAGACTTCCTCTGTGTGTCCACAGTAACTTCCTAAAATGTCAGTGAGCTCAATTCAGACTGTAGACGGCAGGAGAGCTCTGACAGAGAGAGAATACAGGTGGATCAGGGGGCTCTGTTTGGGAAAACTCAACCTTATTTTGGACTTTAGTTAGGGCTGGCAATTAATCGAAAAATAATCAAAATCGACATTTAGACCCTATAAAGCTTTGTATAACATTTTAAGGAGCCTAAAAGTGACCCACAAGTCTCTGTGTGGCTACAGAATATCAAAGTTATTTTTAGGGAGAAGTCCTGAAGCTGCAGAGCTTTTATCTTGTGAGTAAACGTGCTCGTGTAGAGAAGACATGTCAAACACAAAAAGGTAAATTACAGTAAACAAAACAGAATCTGACCTTTTCAAAGTCAGAATCTGATGAAAAAGTCAAATATTGTCAAAATTCTGAGATTTTTTTTTTGAAACAGAAAAAAAGTTTGATGTTTTTTTGTCCATAATTCTGAACTTTTCTCAGTCCCATGATTCATGTCTTTGTGTTTTGGTGTTTCTCTTCCTCCAGAGCTGAACTGATGATGAAGATGATCTTCATCCTCCTCCTGTTCATCACTCTGACCTGCTCAGTCTGTGGTTAGTCCCTCTGCTCTCTGCTCACTTTCAGTTTTCATGTGAACAAAGCGGCACAAGAGGTGTAACGGTACACAAAAATTATGGTTCTGTACGCACCTTGGTTTTGGGGGTCACGGTTCGGTACATTAGTATGGGAACAACGTAAAACCATTTGCTTTTTAGCACGTTGAATTAACAAAAATTTGTCATACAAACTTAAAACCAAAATTAATTCTATGTGCTGCTTGGTGATACTAATAAGTTAAATAAAATTAATAAACAAAAACTTTATGAAATTAAAAATAATGAGTTTCTTTTTAAATTCCTGGCTTAAATGTGGATGACTGCGTACTTTATACCGGGGTTTAATCACCTTTAGCATGTGTTTAAAACCAGCATTTTTAACAACTGAAAATGGTCTTAGATCTGATACTATAAAAATGCTGATGGATGCTGTTATCGCTTTGGTCTGATCTGAACTGTCTGGGAGAGGCTGCTTGAATGCAGACGGCAGTTGAATTTGCACTACAGTGTTTTTTTTTCCTTACCGTGGAAATCTTTACACTTGATTGGGGTCGTTTCAGGTGAGTTAGCATGTTTGACGTGCTGTCGGAAAATACCCAACCTCAGTTGAACCGGAACACCGCCTTCGTTTTATCCACCTGTCTTTCTCTATTGCAATATTTCACCAGGAAGTCAAAGTGTTCCCAAACAGAAGATTTCAGCGATGGGGGAGGGTCGCTAAGCTCCAGTTGGTTGCTAGCAGTTGCCATGATGCACAATTCTGTGGTTATGGAAGCTCTTTGATATACGTCTTCTGATTGGCTCGCCGTGAGACGTCACGTCCACATGATATGCACATGATCGCAAGAGCACGAATCACAGACCACTTTCCTCATGAATATTAAAAAGCCTTCCCTAACCAGCCAATCATAGACGAGTACTCCCGTGAATATTAAAGAGCCATGTGCAGCAGCTAACGTAAACTTACTGCACTGGTTCGAGTACAGCACTGTACCGAACCGAACGTCCGTTTTGAGCAGTTCGGTACGGATACATGTACCGTAACACCCCTAAACAGCACTATTGTGAATATTTCAGAGGAGAATTGAACACAGCTCTGTTCACATGAGGAGAAACAGGATTTTACAATCAAACCAGAGAATTTCTAAAATCTTTAAGATCATCATGTGACTGTGAGCCTGAGCTCTTTCAGTGAAACAGAGACAGAAATGTGTCCCTGTGATTCTGTAAAGCAGGAGTTCACTAAAGTTTTCAGCTCAGGACACAAACTCACTAAACTGCTTTATATGATCTTTGGTGTGTAAAGATGTGTGTTCTTTAGAAAAAGAGACTTCAGGGTGACTTTGGTTTCTTCTTCTCTGTCCACAGAAACATTTGAGGTCAGATCTGCTCAGAGCTTCTATCAGGTCTTCAAGAATGAGGGCGTCACTCTGGAGTGGACCTTCACCAACAGCTCTCTGGATTCTCTTCAAATCTCTTGTTATGTGATCACTGAGCACAAGAACTCAGTCCTATTAGAGTATGTTGAAGGACTTGAGGTTCCTCAGTCTGGTCTCTTTAAAGGACGAGTTCAGTTGGACAAAGACGTCCTCAGAGTGGGACAAATCAGACTTCATGTGTCCTCCCTCAGGACTGAAGACTCTGGTCATTACAGCTGTGAAGTCAAAACGAGTGAAGGATTTGACTGGGCTTCATGCTGCATCACTGTGACAGGTAAATTATTTCAGCTGAGGGGGTAAGAAAAGATCAACACACCAACAGATCTGTCATCAGCTGCACAGTCCTGTACGGTTCAGTACTGACATTTTATTCAGGATATTTAGACACTAGATGGCAGCAGACATTCAGTCGTCTGACTCTCTTTTGGTCACTGGGTTAAGTGGACATTCTTAAATCAGAAGTTACAACATGGTCTTAGACATGGGTGAAAGTAAGATAAGACAGGACCTGTGCAACTCAATTTTTTTTTTTAGCTAGTACACTTTGCGCGCAAGCAACATACAAGACAGACGTTGATAAAGCCCGCTCTTTTCTGACTACTGAGCACATCCTTGAGTGCATAATGTAAGATTTCAGACACATAATGTAATATATGGCAAAACATTTATTTTCTTTGGGGGGAGGTAAAAATTGTACCTGATTTAAATGTGTTCTATTGGAAATAGCTCTGAGACCCACTTTTGGACCCACAGGCTGAGAACCACTGCACTAGTACTTGAATGTTCACCACTTTGAGCTACATTTTATGTATGAAAAGTGCTTTATAAGTAAAGACTGATAGATAGATAGATAGATAGATAGATAGGTAGATAGATAGATAGATAGATAGATAGATAGATAGATAGATAGATAGATAGATAGATAGATAGATAGATAGATAGATAGATAGATAGATAGATAGATAGATAGATAGATAGCAGTGGCGGCTGGTGAAAAATATTCTTGGTGGGGCAGTACTGGATCATTCAGTTTTTAACAACCATTCCACTACAATTCAACACAAACTACAGGATACCTGTGCTTCGTAAAAGTGTTATTATTGATTCCATATAAAAAAAATAACAGATTACAGAATGGTGCACACACACACACACACACACACACACACACATAATTACATACAAATGGTCAACCATATACTGCAGAAAAGCTTACATAACCTATATACAAAGAAATGAGTAAGGTAAACGTGTGCATGTATAAAATTAAAAATAACTTTATACAGAAATTCGTAAGGTGAACATGTGTGCATGTGTAAATTTAAAATAACTTTATACAGAAATTCGTAAGGTGAACATGTGTGCATGTGTAAATTTAAAATAACTTTATACAGAAATTCGTAAGGTGAACATGTGTGCATGTGTAAATTTAAAATAACTTTAAACAGAAATTAGTAAGGTGAACATGTGTGCATGTGTAAATTAATGACTTTATACAGAAATTAGTAAGGTGAACATGTGTGCATGTGTAAATTAATAACTTTATACAGAAATTAGTAAGGTGAACATGTGTCTAATTGTCCACATTACTTTTCCTCCACATAAAAAATCTACTTCTCTTTACCTGTTTTTAAGTCCTCCTGTCTCCGTTATACATTGAACATGAACGAATTGTTTGTTGATACGCTGAAGTGACGGTAAAATGCAGGTTTCGGGGCTATCACAAGTTGACTCACTGTCAAAAGTTTGACATTTTGATCAGGCATCTAAGATAGTTACCTTTATATTACCTTCAGTATATTTACGCTGTCAAATAAGTCTGTAAGTCTTCAAAATCTTTTGTTGTCACTCTAAATGTTGTAGTAAAGTAAATAAAAAGGTGTAAAGAGATAATTTTTGAGTATAATATAATAACGGGAGGCGTTTAGATAGTAAACAAAAGGGTCCTTCAAAGGCCCGCCCCCTTCACATCTGCCTGGACGGTCACCAGTAAATTCATCACACCAGCACGCCGACACGAGCCGAATAAACCCGAATAAACCCGAGGGGCAACTCAAGAAGCACCCCTCGGAGATTATTTTCAACGACGCTGATTGGCCAAATTCACGTTGATATGTGCTTATCTTGTCCTAGCAACAGTCCCTTATTGGCTATTTGTCACTGTCTCAGGGGCGCTTTTTCTAGCGCCCATCAGACAAGGAGACAGAGATGAGAAGGCTTACTTTTGTTTAACATTAATGAAATTAATTACTTTATAGATGAATATGTATATATTTATGTTTATATTTCTATTTATATCACACATTGAATAAGTAACTTTTGGTAATATTCTTTTTTTTTAAATAAAGTAAATACATTTAATATCACACTCTCCACGGGGGGGGGGGGGGGGGCGGCGCCCTAGCGCCCTCTATAGGCCAGCCGCCACTGATAGATAGATAGATAGATAGAAACTAGACCAGGAAACTGCAGGATGACATTATTATTAAGAAAAAGTGAAAACAGAGCTGGACTGTTCAAGAAAGATGAGTTTTACTAAACCTCAAGACTGCCTCGTCATTTTTAGAAATGGCTCTGTTCACTTTTAAACTGTGCATATGAGCAAATAACACACCGTTTGAGCTACAATAAACATACAAAGTGATTCAGGACCGCAAGGAGCCCTTCACACTCACATCTCCATGCTCTTGCACATGTAGAGTGAATGTTTTTGTTAAAGTCAAGGCTCCTTCAGACGTGCGCACATGTTGGTAGTTCACTGATAATCTCTGGTATCATGTCCCATTCATACCCCCACCCGTCTCGTAGCTGTTGCTCTCTGATTTATTGAGCATCTTGGTGATTATGAAAGCCACGCAGGCTGTTCATGCAAAAATGATCTGTCGTCCGCCTTGCTACTGCCACTTTGAATTGGTTAATTTATTTATTTGATTAAGCCGGAGCCCAGCTCCAAGGTGGCGGAGCTCAGCTCCAAGGTGGTGGAGCTGGGCTCCAGAGGGCTCCGGCCCAATTTAACCCTTGGTTACGCTACAGCAAGTGACTGCCTACTACAAGTTGCAACCTATCATGGAAAGTGAGTACCGTAGCCTAAAAATTATAGTCTAGTGTTCGTCAGGTGCATTAAAACCTTGTTGAACACATCACAGAAGGCATATTTGATTTTTAAATATGTGTTAATTTTAAATTTATTTTGATAAAATTTGCGTGAAAACAGAAAGGGCTCTCATAGTATGCATGAGTGAAAGTTACTTTTTTAGAGGCGTTCCGGTCTATTTGGCGGCCTGTGGTGCGGGGTCCATCGGCCTGTCACTCACTGGGGGCCTCGGCGTGGGTGGCTGCCTGTGGGTCGCTGCTCTGTGGGGATGATTCGGGGGGCCCTTTTGGTGCTTGTGCGGCGGTCTCCGGCACTCGCCTCAGCCCTGGTTCTCCTGGGGGGGCGGGGCGTAGCCGCGACCCCACTGCCACATGCCCACACTTTGCCCCACCTGGCCTTGCTGCGGCTGGTATCTGGCTCAACATAGAGTCAGCCCCGCCCCCCTCTGGGGGGGGGGGCTGGGCCCGTTGGTATGGCTCCTGGGGGGCTGGGGGCCTCTGGCCTTCTGCGGGGGGGTGGAGGTGGCTGGGCGCTTGGGGTGGGGGTGGCTTGGGGCCGGGTGGACGGGTGGTGGGTGGTGGGTGGGGTGTGTGCTGTCTGCGGTGGGGCTGCTGCCCCGGATGCCCTGGTGCTGTCCCTTAGTGCCTTTGGGGGGACGGGTCGGTGCCTCATTGGGTCCTGGGGCTATGTCTGGGTCCTGTGGCTCTGGCGGCCGTGGGGTGGGTCCTGGGTCCCCTGGTGGCTGGGGGGGCCCCTGGGCTGTGGTCTCCCTGGGCTGGGCAACTTCTTGGGTATTCGGTGACCACCTCACATGCATGTGTGTACAGATACTCAAGCTCCTGTTGGGACTAACTATAAAGAAATGATTGGTCCCGTCAGAATATGCTGAGTTGGGCACCCCTACACATCTTGTCATGTCTTGTGATGCATGCTCCTCCGTATCACACCCCTGTGGGTCCACCCCCCTACTATCAAGTCCCACATCTCTGGTGTCCCTAGTTCCTTGCAGGCTTTACTTCCGGTATAGACTAAAATCAGTACAGCACTTGGGCTGCTATCTCAAAATACTTACACTACCTGTTTGTCCTTCTTCCTGTTGTCTTGTCTTGTCCTGTCTGTCGCTATTTCCCCTTCTTTCACACTGTGGTGTGGCATGGCCCTTCCCTTCAGCTCACATCAGGGGTTAAATAAAGTTTGTTTGATGGAGTAGCCTACAGGGAGGGCTGGTGATGGTCACTATAGCAGTGAATCACATTTATTTACTTATCTCTCACTGCTAGAAAAAAAATGGATTGGTCTTTCCAAAGCTGCCACCGGACACAGTGCGCAGCTGAAAAGATAATGCAGACAAGGGGAAAAGAAAAAAAAAAAAAAAAAAGAAGAGGTCTGTATATTTCTTACCAGCACAGCGTTCCGGTGCTTTCCGGCTTACTTTCACCTATGATCTTAGATGTTGAAGATTGGTAACCTTAGGCTGGAGAAAAACTTGCTGCTACCTGCACATGATGGTGGCCACATGTCCCTTGCATCAGTTGTGTACATCAGTTGTAAATGATGTAAAGAAGATTGAAGTATCTGATGTAAATGCTTTAAATAAAATAGGTGTCCTTCGGGGTAAGCTCATGAAAAGACTGAAGTTGGCCTGTTTTCATCCAGGATGCTTCACAAAAACATTCTTCAGGAGGTAAGACTGATACCTAAGGTGATAAACTCTGTGTCAAATGTTAAAGGCCGTCACTTCAGGCTATCATGGATTTGCCCTTTAGGCCACTGGTCATTTATCTAAGATGCTCTGGTCCAATGAGAGTCCACTCTACATGCATGTCTTTGTATAGGTCAAACAATGAGTCTGGTATAAATACAGGTACTCTTAAATGATTCAGGAGGTTCATTTGGCTTGAGTCTCTCAAGCTGTCCGGAGTGCTTGATTCAGACACTTGCTTGGTTTGTAATAAACTTCTCGTATATGCAAACAAGTCTGTGTCGGCGAAGCTTCTTCATCATTTGCATCTACACATCAACACATCGAGAAACTACAAGATGCTGACAGTGAGGTCTGGTCATCAGTTGTAATGACAATGTTGATTATCTGTGTTTTTTTTCTGTTACCTTTTCTCTCAGAATTTCTGCCATGTTTGCAGTTTAGCTTGAACACAACAGGTAGTTATATACAGCCTGAGGAATTTAGCACTCTCCAGTAACTCATTTAGGCAAATCCATTCACAAAAACATCCATGACAACAATGGGAAAAGAAAAAAAAAAAAAAAAGAGGTTCAGTGATATTTCTTACCAGCACGGGCGTTTCTGGTGCTTCCTATTACTTTCACCTATGGTCTTAGGATGTTGAATGTAAATTTTAGCTTGTAATTCTCTAGTGTCCACTTTTTGTATTCAGGGCTGATGTGTTACATTTTTGTCAAAAACTTGATTGGAATGGACAGGACGTTAAGAGAGTTACTTTATTTGTAAGTTTGTTTGAATTTATAATAAAAATTGACCTTTGTGTATACTGGGTCATATGAGTCACATTTATAGTTCCCCGATGTGTTGATGTGTAGATGCAGATGATTTAAGAAGCTTCGCCGACACAGACTTGTTTGAATATAAAACAAGTTTATTACAAACCAAGCAAGAGTCTGAATCAGGCACTCTGGAAAGCCTGAGAGGCCCAAGCCAAAATGAACCTCCTGAACACATTAAGAGTACATGTATTTATGAGACTCATTGTTTGACCTATACAAAGACATGCATATAGATCAAACTTTCAGCGTACCAGAGCATCTTAGGGTGCATTTACATGGTGCCGAAAATGGTCAAATCCGATAGGTTTTTCTTGCGTTTTGGTCTTGTGTTTAGATGGAGCGCTCTGCATTTTTACTGAAAACGGAAACTTTTGAAAACAGGCTCCAGAGTGGAAAGGTTTGAATCCACTCTCCATGCAGCTCCATGTAAACCCGTATCAGAGCGTTTTAGGATACAATGCTGACGTCTTCACATGCGCAGTGCTCATTCACATGAAAGCTGACGTGACATGAAGGCACAAACCAGGAACAACAACAGTTTCGGTAATGTTTGAGCCATAAAAATACTTCATTTAAATAAAATCTGCTTCAATAAGGCAGCAGAAAATTGTCTCCATCGCAGGAATATTAATACAAACCTCATTAATTCAATTTCTTTATTCCTTGTTTTCAAAATAATGGGAGCATACATTATATTTTCATTGTCCTTATTATTCGTTAAAGGGATACATTTGTACCAATGTTGATTTAACCCAGTTTACCCATTAAAAGTACAATATTTGTTTTTTTTTAAGAGAGATTTCTGGACTTCTGTTTAAAATATTATTCACAAGATACTTGTTAGGTTGTTGGTTACAAGGATAATTAAAAAAATTTGAAGATGACATTTCTATCCATACACTTGGGCTTATTGTATATTATATTGCAAAATTTTATGAAAAAAAGCTGGGGAAAAAGTCAATATTAATTTCTTTTTGACTTGTATATGAATACCCTCGAGCAGCTTTGATTCCTATAAGTCACCCTCACCCTCTCTTTCAGCTCCTCCAGGGTCCCCGCTGTGATTCCCTTCTTTGTCCTTCTGGTGTGATCACAAACTCTAAAAGGACGCTGAGGTGGTGACCAGACACGGTTTCTTACAGATCTGAGAAGACAAAAGAAAATTATAATTTATGTTATGTTCATTTTAACAATGGAATTTATTTATATATTATATATTATTTATATTTCCCCATATTACCAAGCCATTGTTGTTTGTGAAAAGTTCTTCTTCTTCGTTTGTGTATTGTGGCAGCACTGCTTCTCTGCAGACCTACACCACCATCTACTGAACCAGCATGCGCACTACAGTGGATTAACTCGTCTCCTGCATCGTCTTCTGAACGCAGAGGAAAAATCTTTAAGTTGGGAGTTTCCATGTAAACGTAGCCTTACCCCCAAATTCCACTGGACGCGAAAGCGCCACGCTGCGCCGCGACTCTGAAGTGCCAAGGCGCGAGAGATACGCTTCAGGTCTATTTTCTGCGCGGCCGCTTCCAAACCTCGTAAATTCACTGTGGCTAAGAAAGCACCAGACAGGAAGTCACTGTGTGGAGTACCTGGAAGTTTCAAAATAAAACACAAACCACGGACTCTTGCACGTAATGTTTCTCAATTATTTTTCATTACGTCAGAACCGGAGGCACAAGCATCAGGTCAGCAGTCGGTCAGAGGGTCCCAGAGTCAACACGACACCATGGACGAAGAAAAGTGAATCGTAGAGGTACAGAAATATCTAACATTGTATACATCACGGATACAGACGGAGAGAAGTTGAATAATTCACGAAGCTGTGTGGTTGGACCAGCAAAGGGACCTTAGAGAAGCTAAGCAAGGTGTTTATATTTCTTTTCTTAGTCTATAACACGTTTTATGAGCGTGTGACATGCTATTTTCATGATAGCCTGCGGCTCTCCGGGGATCAGCCCTCCCCCTATGGGGCTTCGCTGCGCGCTGCTTCCAGTGGGGTTTGCCTGTCGGAGCAAAACCGCAGCGCTCCGCTTCGCTGCGCGGCGCTTTCGCGTGCAGTGGAATTTGGGGGTTAGATAAATGATCAGTGACCTAAAGGGCTAACCCCTGAAGCCTGAAGTGAAGGCCCTTTGACCTTTGCCACAGGGGTTATCACATTAGGTATCAGTCTGTGCATCCTGCCATCTGTATCCAGGATGACAACAGGCCAGCTTCAGTCTTCTCATGAGCTCACCCCTAAGGACACCTATTTAAACATTTACATCCTTCATATCTTCAATGAGAAGTCTTTGTGTTAACTGTCAGTAAAAACGTGTTGTGTCCTCAGGTTTTCTTTATTCTCTTTTCTGTCTCAACTCTGTGACAGCTCTGATTTTTGATTTTCCAGTAAGTGAACTCCACAGGCCCCATCATGAGAGACTGATCTTTGGTCTGAGCCGGGCTGTGCAGGACTAACAGGTCTGTTCTCTCCATAGAAGAACTCCTGATTAAACCTGAGTCCAAGCCGGAGACTGGACCAGAACCTGAGGACAGACGAACATGGAGGGGAGTATGGCTGGGGCTCTTAGGACTGCCAGCTCCTTTGGTTTGTGTTTTTGTTTATGTTAAAAAATCTAAACCACGTCACCATTTCAGAAAAGAGACAGAACTGAACAAGGCAGAGATCAACATACACGAACACAAAGAAGTTTGTGTGAAGCAACTCAGCTGCTTTCGTATGCTGGGAAGACCAGAAGAGCCCACATCACCCCGATTTTAGAGTCTCTGCATTGGCTCCCTGTTTATTTGAGATTTGATTTTAAGGTTCTTTTACTGGTTTATAAATCCCTGAAAGATCTTGTTCCTTTTTATTTATCCAATCCGCTTTTACCCTATGAACCTAGTAGAGCCCTCAGGTCTTCAGGTAGTGGCCTTTTGATAGTACCCAAAGTTAGAACTGAAACATACGGTAAAGCATCATTTCAACACTACGACCCTCTTCTGTGGAACAGTCTACCTGCAGACCTGAGAGCAGCACCTACTTTTCAGATTTTTAAAAGCAAACTCTAGAACTACCTTTTTAGTCTAGCTTTTAGCTGATTATTATTATTATTTGTGAGGACTGCACACTAGTCCTCCAGTTTTTGCTCGTCTCTCCCTCCCCTCTCGGGTTGTCTTCTCTCTCCTCTTCCTGCGCTTCTCCTGGGCACCTGATGTGAGTGGCGCTGTGGGGCTGCTCTCCCTTTCTCACCTCTCCTGGGCATCTAGAGTGGGCGGCGCCTTGGAGCTGCTCTCCTCCGTGGATCCTCACCTGTTCCTGATTGCCCTGATGATCTTCGCCTTATTTAAGCCTGTGGCTCACTCTTCTCCTCGCCGGCTGATTGCATAAGTTTGTGGTTCGTTCTACACAGTTTTTGCTGGCCTTAAGCCTTCTCTCTTCATACTGAGGATTTACTCTTTCTTGTATTTTTTGGTGCTGCATGGTTTTATGGTTCGTTTTTGCCTGAGGACTAATCAGACTTTCTCCTCTGTTTTTTCCAGGTCTCCACAAGCTCCTACCACCGCCACCACCTTTAAACATATCACATTTTTTACATTTTGTAAATAAACCTTGGTTTTCACCTTTTGATCTGATCTCTGCCTCTGCTCTGGGTCCATCAGTATACCAACACCTAACATCATTATTATTATTATTATTATCATTATTATTATTATTATTATTATTATTTAATCTTATTTATGTATTTATTTTAACCCCCTTAATATATTTTATTATTACATCTAGTTCAGAATTATTGATTGGAATTTTACTATCTGTTTATTGATTTTCTTTCCACTTCAGTGCATTTTATCTCATTTTACCATATTTCTATCTAAAATGCATTTTATTTACCTGTTTATTTTTATATTTATTTATTTTAATCTTATTTCTTATCAAGATTTTATCTTATTTCATTTATTTATCTATTCTTATTGTTTTTAATTACTATTTTAGTCTAACTAGTGTTCCCTCATTTTTTGCATTCCTACATGTCCATGAGCAGAGCAGATCCTTGCGGCTGCTTTTCTGGCCTGCCAGGGTGTTGTGATGAGGGTGGCGCACATTGTCCATTATGGCCTGCATCTTGCTAAGTGTGCGTCCCTCCACAACAGTCTCCAGTGAGTCTGGGGTCCTGCCCAGTACTGAGCCAGCCTTCTTCACAAGCTTGTTCAGCCTCTTAGCATCCTTGTCCATCACGCTGCTTCCCCAGCAGACTGCTGCATAGAACAGGACACTCGCCACTACTGACTGGTACATGTGCAGCATTCTGCTGCACACATCGAACGACCTGAGTCGCAAGTCACAGCTTTCAAAGAAACATCAATAATCTAAATATCCATGAATCTTTATCATCAGTCCACTCAGCTGACCCTCTGTTGTCCCTCTGATTGGTTCATCACCAACCAATCAGAGAGCCCACTTTTTCCCTGGCTAATCCATTCAGGTAAACTTTCATCTCAGTCGAGCTTTTTGAATTAATTACGGTGAAATGCATCCCAAAGTTAGTGACACCAGCTCTGATGATCACGAAAGGAGATTGGACGTTGAATTAGTCATTAGACTTTTGGATTTAATTACATGTTAAAAGGTTTTAAGATATCGTCATACATCCGACTGCAGAGGTGTCCAGTCACCAGGCAGCAGATCAGTTGGTTTTAATCATGAAGACCCGGTGTTTAATTCAATTGAAATACTTGTATGTAAAACAATTTGGGGATATATCCTACAAATATCTTCTGGAAAAAGGGAAAAAATTAATTTGTAAGGATCTGTTTTCTGCCAGCCAAACAATGACTTTGTAAAGACAAATTTTAATTTTAATTTGATGATCACGATAAAGCTTTGATGTCTTACTAAGATCAACATGAGTTTGGATTTGTTTACATGCTTGAAGGTTTTAAGATATCATCATACATTCGACTGCAGAAGTGTCCGATCACCATCTGTTTTTTAATAATGAAGACCCTAGATTGTTTTGAATTTCATTTAAATATTTTTTGGATAACATTTTGGGGCTGCTATATAATAACAATAATAATAAATTTTATTTATATAGCACTTTTCAGGGTTATAAAGTACTTTACAGACAAAATTAAAAGATAACATGAGAATAAAAGAAAAATAAAAGAGAAATTTGAGGAGTGCAATGACTGGAAGAGTAGGACTTAGAACAGAAAAGTTGAAAAGCACGTAAGAGCTCGAAAAGACACAAACAGAGCGCAAAATAAATAAAGGATCAATAACACCTAAGACAGGAGGGAAGAGAAAATTAAAAAGGCTAAGACTACCAAGAGATAAAAGAAATAGGGGGTCAAATAAAAGTAGATAAAAACCAAAAGGGAATAAAAATTTAAAAAGATTAAAAAAAAAAAAAAAAAAAGATTAAAAATGAGAGAATAAAACACACTGCCTGTGAAATGGTCTAAAACTGGAAATAAAAGCAGCGTGGGAGGATTAAAAGCCTATTAATCTGTTATGGAAGGAAGAAGAATTTTTATTAGTGAAGATCTGTTTTCCTTTTTTATGTATTTTTTTGGGCATTTTGTGCCTTTTTATTGATGAAAGGGGTGAGAGAGTAGGGGAAGACACTCTGCAAGCTGGTCACAGGCGGGATTTGAACCTGGACCGGCAGAAGCAAGTACATGGGACGTGCATGGTTGCTAACCACTCCACCAGACCAGCATCCCGAAGATCTGTTTTCTGCAATCCAAACAGTAACTTTGTCTTTAAGCTTAAAAGAAAACTGAGGCACTCAGAGGTACTTATTTAAAAAGCCTTTATTCCATCAGGGCTACAAGATCATAAAAAAACATGCCAACATGTTTCAGCCATCTAGGCCTTCATCAGGGCTGTTACAAAATGGCTGCCAATCTGCTTCCTTTATAGGTTTTTGGACAGGTCACATGGTTTTGAATTGTCACATGATCAGACTAAAGGTTATTTCATTCAGTGCAGTAAAGAAGCCAGTTAATCAAACTCAACAACAGTAAAGATCTTTTCAAACTTTACATTAAATACACTCAGGTAGTGTTTTTAAATATTTGAAATGATGGAGCTAAAAAAGCTACAAAAAAAGCTACAAAAAAGGAGAGAAGTCCAGTTCTCCATTCAGACCAGGAAATTGTGTTGCTTTTAATGTATATATCCAGGAAGACTCTCTTTGTGGTAGCCTTTTTAATCTGTCTCCTCCTCTGATAGAACTTTGTGTATAATCAATACCTGATATCTTCAGAGAGTTGCAGCTACCGTGATTTGCCTCTTTATAATGTAATGCTATAGGATATTGAGGATTGCCCGTTCTAATTGCAAGTTTATGTTCAGCCAGTTGTGCCTTCAGTTTGCACTCAGTTCTCCCGATGTAAAAACATCCACAACGACATTCAAGTCTGTAAATCACAAAACAAGTATTACAGTTTATAAAAGACTTAATCTCAAACTTCTGACCTGTTGTAACATCTGTGAAAAAACTCATCCTTGACATATTTTCACAATGACTGCAATTACCACATTTATAATTACCTGTTTTGGAGTCTAACCAGGTCTTTTTTTGTTTTGGGGGGGAGATAGCTTCTCACTAGTTTATCACTTAAGGTAGGAGCTCGTCTGAAGCTGATAGTTGGAGTGTCAGGAAGGGCTTCTCTGAGAGATGTGTCACTTTTCAATATGTCCCAATTTCTCTTTATTATTTGTTTGATTTGATTTGATTTGCTGCTATACTGTGTCACAAAATAAACTTGATTAGATGGATATTGTTGCCTTTGTTTTTAACCAGTAGCTGCTCTCTGGGGAGGTCTTTAGCTTTATTGTAAGCAGTAGATAAAGTCTCATCTGAGTAGCCTCTCCTTTCAAATCTTTATCTCAGATCTGGTGCATTTCTTTAAAATCATCTGATGAATCACAGATTCTTTTAACTCTCTGAAACTGGCCAAAAGGGATGTTATCAATAAGCCAGGGAGGGTGAAAACTGTCTGCTCTCAGAATGGTGTCACGGTCAGTTGGTTTTCATAGTTACATAGTTGTATGCAGGTCACCAGCTTCATCTTTGAAGATCTTCAGATCTAGAAAATTGATATTTTCAGATGAACATTCTAGGCTTAACTTTAAATTTTTGTTTGTTTTATTAAGGTATGAATGAAAATTATAAAGTTCTAACTCTGATCCTGACCAAAGTAGGAGAGTATCATCTATGTATCTAACCCACCAGATAATTTTATCTAAGTAGACATTCTGACAAGAAAACACAAACTTCTCCTCCCAGTGTCCCATGAATAGATTAGAATAGTTTGGTGCAAAGCATGCTCCCATAGCTGTGCCTTTTCTCTGTCTGTAAAACTGATTCTGGAGGAGAAAAACATTGTTAGTCAAAGTCCATTGTGTTAGTTGCAAGATGAATCCAGCAGGGGGCGTTGATCCTGGTTGACTCCACTCCAGGCTTCCAACCCCTCTTTATGATCAATATTAGTGTAAAGGGACTCAACATCCATAGTGACTAGAAGAGCTGACCCAATGTTCTTAATTTCTTTGATTTTATTGAGTACATGTGTACTATCTTGAATGAAAGGGGGCAGCTCTAACACAGATGGCTTGATGTAAAAGTCCACAAGTAACTTAAGTCATAAGTAACTTTGTCTTTTCTGGAATAAAAAACATAAACTCTGAGTAAAAGATCTTAAATTAACAGGACAGCTCATTTTTTGGCTTTGTAAAAATGTACATTCACTCTCAGAGGCAGGCTGAATTTGTCCAGTCCATTTATTTATTTTTTTATAATACCATGAGGCATTAAAAAGACTTAAATTGACAGATACTTTATGTTTGTTTGACTAACTCTGGTAAGGAGTTTATGTTTTTTCCAGGGTTTGTTGCTTTGTTTGTTTGTTAGTCAGCAACATAACTCGAAAAACATTTTCAGTGAATGTCTTAACGGAGAAAGGAACAAATTACTAGATTTTGGGAATGATGCGGATTGTCGTATCATAGTTCATAGTTCTTATTTATTTTAACCCTGGCAGCAGGGGTGTAGAATTGGGTAGGGACGCTAGGGACACGTCCCTATCAATATTATGCCACTACTGCATGGTCCCTAACATACAACACAAGCATAGTATGTAACTTAATAACTAAAAAATGCTTATAATTAATGTCAAAGAGATACTTAAAGAGGTTATTTTATTTATTATCCATGTATTACTTGTGTATTGAAAGGCAGCAACCGTTTAAGACCAACAATAAAAGTTTGTGGGGAAAAAACACGATAAAACATTGGATTAATAACATGACTTTATACAGTCATATCGTTAGAGATTAGACTTATCAGTAGCCCTTTTTTGGTTTTGGTTCTATATTTATCAGACTATAACCATGCCATCAAATTTCTGATTGATCCCAAACTGTCCCATCAGTATAAGGAACAGACAGCAGAGATTTAGAGTAGTTTTTTCTGAATATGATAGTTAGCTTCTGTGATTGATCAGCTCTACATGACATTAAAAAAAAATCATAAATGCAAAACACATCAACTTTTAGGAGTGCCATCTTGATGTACTTTTATGTCCCCACCAATGTCAAAATCAAACCTACACCCTTGCCCGGCAGTGACAGTAGTTCACCATGTTTTGTAAAGTCAAACTTTTTCATAAAGATACAGTGAATTCCTCAGGCTGGTGTGTGTATGTTGTGTCACGATCCATCTACTGTATTTTTATTTGTATTTAACAGACTTATTGTATTTTCATTGGTGTACTACATTGCTTTTTTAATTTAACCATCATTAATCTTTCTGTTCATCTCATCAACTCTGTGTCTTTGACTGAAACTGTTTTCAACTGAATCAAATAATAAAAATCTTAATTAAATTCAACA